>VZQC01001675.1:399341-515678 GCA_009823505.1 Rhizomys pruinosus
CTATGCAGCAATAAAGAAAGACAACATCATGAGCTTTGCAGGAAAATGGCTGGAGCTAGAGGACATCATGCTGAGTGAAGTAACACAGTCCCAGAAAAATAAACGACGAATGGTATCCCTCATCTGTGGATGCTAGTGCCAATTACCTAGTTGTAAGTATTTCCTGTGCATGACCCCTTGAGCTTTTGTCCAAAGCAGCTGGGAGTGATGCATATTGGAAACAACAACAAAAAAAACAACAGCAACAGAAAGGGCTGCATCAAAGAACTGCCCGAAACAGTGAACTTATGCTCAAAACAGTCAACTTCCACATGGAAAATATTGAGAAAGACAGAAAAAAAAAAAAAAGAGAAAGACTGAGAAAGTGATGAAAAGCATGTTTGCCAGAATGCATGAGCTCTGGTGGGGTGGGGGATAGGGGAGGGGGACATGGGTCTAGATTTGATAAAAAATATATATAAATAAATTAATTAAAAATTAGAAAAGAAAAATGACATCAAGAACTTTGCAGGTAAATGGGTGGAACTAGAAGATATTATGTTAAGTAACACAGTCACAGAAAAACAAAAGATGAATGGTATTCCTCATCTGTGGATGCTAGCACCAAGTACCTAGTTGTGAGGCAAACTGAGCAAATTAATGTTATATTCCTCATGATCTGAAAACAACTGTGCTCTTATATTGTGAATCCCTAGACATGTTCTAGAATTAACCTCCCACTTTATTTTCAGAGTTTGGGTTTTTGGTGTATGATGGTGGGTATGTATGTGTATTTTAGAGTAATATAAAATTAAAATGGAAAAATGCAAATCAAGTAATATGATATCGAAATAACATATAGTTTGTTTTCAGAAGACATAATTTTAGTATTGGTTCATTGTATCAGGCTGGTGTAACTTAGCCTTTTTCAGTGCTTAACAACCATAGTTAATGATCATACCAATTTGGCCCTCAGAGGTCAACTAAGTCTCAGGGGACTATGCATGGGAGCATCTCTTGATATGTCCTGAAAATGGGAGTCACCAGTCATCCTGTGTAGGGAGGTCTTGGAGATCCATCAAGTGGATGGAACTGGTAAATGAAAAGCTGAAAGGAACCAGGGGTTTTGCCCCCTGCCAAAAAAATACCTGAGTGACCCCTGATGACCAGATCCTCAACTGACCTTGAGAAAACAAAATCCTTGGTTAATCTGGGCTAACACTGTGGGCTTAAGCATCCAAAAGGAAAGTATAACCAGAAATAAATAATCAGTAAGGACTGAGAAATTGTACTTCAGATATAAAACTTGAGATCTTAGTAAAAAGATGAGAGAGAGAGAGAGAGAGAGACAGAGAGAGAGAGACAGAGACAGAGACAGAGACAGAGAGAAAACTGTTGCTTTTCCTGTCTTCAATTCTTACTGGCAAGTGCATCTACTCTGTGGCTGCCACTGCTTTTGCCATTCTTCATAGGTATGAGTCACAGCTTTTAAATCCTCCATTATGGGATGAAGTCTCTCAAAGAATCCTCCAAACCTTCGGTGCCAGAGATATCCAGCTTGTGGACTGAGCAGCTACTGGGATTTCAGGCTTTTCAGAGTATTGACTTCCATTGTCGGACTATGCAGGCTTTATCTTGTGTATCATGAAGCCCAGTACAGGAAGATCAAAACAGGACGTGGTGCTTACTTTGCTTACTGGATCTTATTTGGGTGACCATTGGAAGGAAAACCCCAGTGTGGAGCACAAGGTCAAGATTGATGGTTTTGGAGGCTTGCTAAGGAGGACCCTTTAAACACTTCCTTAAGGAAAACATGACATCTTTTAGCCAAGAAAAGAAAAGAAAATCCTCCAATTCAGGTGATGTGTGTGTGTGTGTGTGTGTGTGTGTGTGTGTGTGTGTGTGTATGCAATACAAGGTGGAGAGAACAAGAAAAACAAAAGAACTGGAAAAAAAAGACTGAAACAGTGAAGTTCTCCCCCAAACAATAAAGCTTCTGCTTTGAAAAAAAGAAAAAAAAAACTCTGCAAAGACTCAGAAAAAGATGCAAGACATGTATGGCAGAGTGCAGGGACTCAGGTGGGGTGGGGAGCATGGAAAGGGAAATAACTCTAAATTGGACTGAGTAATGTTGTATGAGGTTTTGGTGAAAATGGTAATACATTTGAACTAATTGGGAGTATAAAATGTTAATTGTTTGGGGCTGGAGAGATGGCCTAGCAGTTAAGAGCGCCGACCGCTCTTACAGAGGACGCCGGTTCGATCCCCAGCACCCACATGGCGGCTAAGAGCCGTCTGAAACTCCAATTCCAGGAGAACTCCAGTTCCAGGGGAATCCGATACCCTCTTCTGACCTCCGCGGCGTTGCACGACACGGGTGCACAAAACTTGCATGCAGACAGTACATTCATACACATACAGAAATAAATAAAAAATAAAAAATAAAAAAATAAATAAAATGTTAATTGTTTTATTTATAATCTGTATTGAACTTCCAATAGTAACTTTGTGGTTAAGGTACACAAATGGTCTCTATATTTTTCTGAATTATACAACATCACATTGTAACACTTTCTTTTACTTGTAGGACAATTTAAAGGAATTAAATTTATATTGACTTCCCAAATAAGTAGCATACAGTTAATGAGAAACAGTTTGGGTAAATTTAATGAAAACTTATGCCTTGGCTCCTGTTTATGGGTATGTGTAATACAATTTAGGCATCTATAGGTCAAAACATAAAAAATTAAAAAACAAAAAGAGGGAGGTGGGAGGTGGGGTAGTATCCTTTCTGGGATACAAATGGAAAACTCTGTGTTCCAATCCTATTGATAAATTTTCAATTTTGAGATCTTGAAACTAACAGTGGGAGGAGATTTGTATGTTCCCACGGGTAAAAACACCCATATAAATGCCTGAAAACCTACAACTTTTGGCTGTGCAGGATGGACTGGGAAATGTCAGCAGAGAGGCTTACCCATCTGAACATTAAAGAAAGCAGAACCTCAGACTGCCTGAGTCACAGACACTGAGCATCTCTCAGAATTCTATTGGGGCTAACTGTTTATAATGGGCCCTAATGAAGTTTGCCTTCCAGATGCTGAGAAACCTTCCTACCTCTCCCCTTTATAGGAAAAAGAAAAACATGATGGTACTGAAGTCATTCCCTAGCTGTAAATGAGAGCCAACTGTTATAGTGGTAATTTCTTATAAAACAGGTATAACTACCCTTTTTAAAAATATTTTATTTATTTATTTATTTATTTATTTATTTATTTATTTATTTATTTATGTGCATGTAGGTCTGTGCCCCCATGTTATGCAATGCCGTGGAGGTCAGAAGAGGGTGTCAGATTCCCCTGGAACTGGAGTTCTCCTGGAATTGGAGGTACAGACGGTTCTCACCCGCCATATGGGTGCTGAGGATCGAAACCAGGTCCTCTGTAAGAGCAATTGTTGCTCTTAACCGCTAGGCCATCTCTACAGCCCCATAACTACCCTTTTTTAATTGACTGATAGGCATAGGAACTGTGAAAGGATAATTCTCTATCTAGAGCCAAATTCAATAATAAAGTCTTTATATAAGCTGTGTGTTTAAGCAAAATATATTAGTACAGGAAAGCTCTGATATCAGCAATGAATTATTCTGCCTAGGAGACATTGGCTAGGGGATTCAAATCCCCCCCAAATTATAAAGGCCTTTTGCCTATAAGTGGGATATATGCAAGTAGAATGGCAGTAAGTCCCTGTTTTCAAATACCTGGTGTAAGCATGAAAAAAAGTTGTGAGACATCACTTGCTAATATACAACTGACCCCTGAAATGTGAGAGAGAATTATCAAAGGCCACTAAAGCAATACAGCAAAATATTGGTCTCATTGAGACAAGCAAGACTCCTCCGTCAGTATCAGCTACAGCTCAACTGACTGGAGATACTGTGCAACGGTGGCAGCCATGTGTCTATATATATCCCAAATCTAATTGGCTATTAGCTCTCTCCTTGGATTAATAACTCACAGAAGATTCCACAAGCTTATGTCCTCTAGTGGTCAGGCGATGTTATAAGCCACAAAAAGAACTTGTCACCCTTTATGGAGAAACCACAGTTTGTGGATTAGCATACCATCCAAGCATCTGTGTCTATGCTCACAGCTTAGTTTGCCATAATGATTAGTACTGCTTAAATGCCTGTACATCCAAATGCTTGTGCTTTGTTAGTATGACTAAAAAGGTATCACTGGAAAAGCTGTCAACCCATGAAGGGAAACGACCTGAACAGACTAGAGTCAAAATGACATCCCCAGAGAAAATAGACTGTTTTGCTTCTCACCCACTTGTGCCCCTTTCCCAAAGCCTAGAGAACAAATTGCAGAAGAGGAGGCATGGTAGAATGTAAGGGCTACAGAGAGATTGGGGTGAATCATGAGACTACAGCAATATAGACTGGACTCCTAATTGATCAACATGCCTGTTCATACAAGCATCTCCAACTAGACTATGGGGACCCAGAGTTGTTCAAAATTTGGACATAGATACTTGCAAATTGGTTTTACATGAATGTTACTTACATTCATTGCTTATGCTTAATAATTTGGCTCACTTCAAAAAAATACACCAATTACATAATTGTACGGCCAACTGAGTAACATCAATGTTATCTGAAAACAACTGTGTTATTATATTGTAGAATCCCTTAAAAATAAAAAATAAAAGAAGAAAAAAAAAGAAATGTATGATGTCTGGAAAAAGTTTAGTAATAATAAAAGAAAAAAGTCTCATCCATTAAGATGAACAATTATAACCCATTATAAATGTAGATATGATGGTAAGTACAGGTGCTTAAAATTATGACACTTTGAGGCCAGGCATGTTGGTGCACGCCATTAATCCCAGCACTTAGGAGGTAGAGGCAGGCAGATCTCTAAGTTCAAGGCCAGCCTGGTCTACATAGTGAGCTCCAGGCCAAGTGAGGATAAAGGGAGATCCTGTCTGAAAAGGACCAAAAGAAAATCATGACAATGTTAGCAGAATGTAGTCTTAGAATGCTGTGAAAATGTTTCAATTTGGAATTTATTCCCTGACCTCTATTTTTTTTTTTTTTTTTTCTTTTGGAGACAGGGTCTCCCTTTAGTCCCAGCTGGCCAGGAGCTCACTTTGTAGACCAGGCGGGCCTTGAACTCACAGAGATCCACCTGCCTCTGCCTCCGAAGTGCTAGGACTAAAGGCGTGTGCCACAATGCCTGGGTCCCTGACCTCTTTTAAACCAGTGCTTGGAAATAACAAGTTAACACATTTTCTGTTATTTATGTAGCAAAATATCATACTGGGTCTCATATGCTGCCTATAGTGGTTTTCAGTGTGGAAAACCCCTGTCTTTTATGACTAAAGTTCTTTTCTTCCTGCTGGCATTCATACTATTATTTGTATAAAGGTGGTTATTAATGAATAGGAACAGTCATAGAATAGAGATCTTCACCTATCATAGAAGTACTGCCTGGGGCTGGAGAGATGGCCTAGTGGTTAAGAGTGCCAACTGCTCTTGCAGAGGACCTGGGTTCGATCCCCAGCACCCACATGGCGGCCGAGAACCGTCTGAAACTCTGATTCCAGAACTCCAGTTCCAGGGGAATCCGAGAAACCCTCTTCTGATCTCCGCGGCATTGCACGACACGGGTGCACAAACTTGCATGCAGACAGTACATTCATACACATACAGAAATAAATAAAATTAATAAAAAAAAGAAGTACTGCCTGTCAGAATGGAGTTCTAAGTATAATGAAGATTTGACAATAAAGTCTACCTTATTAGAGAGTAAAGCTCTCTCAGAGTTTGGAGATCCAAATAAGGAATAAAATGATTTACCACAGACAAAAATTGCACATCCGATAATTTATTAGATAATGAAATTAATTGCTTCAATGAAAAAAATGCAGATGATTATTGGACCAAGTATGATGGTACTAATATCCTTTTTGTTCGGATGGAGTGAAATTGAATGAACGCAAATTGACACTCTACTTTCCACATTAATTTACTTTCCTACTAGGGATAAATATGTAAATTTTACATCAAGATGCTAATAGGAGTGCAGGTAATTTCCAGGCCAGATTAGAAGGCCAGGGCATGTAGCGCATCTCCTGCAGTGGTGTTAAGCTGCCCTCACACTGTGATTAGAAGGCCGGGGTAGTGAATTTCCTAGCACCACTATCATGTTGCCCTTGCACTGTGATTGGCTACACTCCCCCACCCCTACTGACCTTCACAGTGATTGATTGTACCTTGATGCCCTTTACATTGATTGGTAGAAGACCTCTCTATATAACCTGTACAGGGAAGTAAAGCTTTGAGTTTCACCGTCTGAAAAGGTCCTCTGGTGGTTTCAGCTCCATTGCACCTGCTGGATTGTAGGCCCCCACTTGGCCCTTTTGTGGATGGCCCACTGGGCAGGCATTTGCTGTGTGGTGGTGGTCTAGCATCCACACTCTCCTGAACTTACCTCACCAGTGGAAGTGGCTTTCCAGATGGTCCCAACCTATGAGTGAGAGCTTGGAGTGCAGACCCTACTCACTGGCCTGCAGGCTGTACTGTGGGTTCTGGTACTGCAGGTTCCCAGTGCCAGAGAAAGGATGACATCAATGGCTTTGGTGGCAAGAATGCCAAAGGGAAGAAGAGAGAGATGGACTGGAATTTCAGTACACTGGACTTTCCCAAGCAAATAGAGGCTGCCAAAGGCTTTGAGCTGCTCTACCAGCCTTGGGTGGCTGCAGCTCTTTCAGTTCCCTTGGAGCACCAGCCTCATATGTTCAGTACAAGCCCCATGGATAGCTCCCATTCTATGTGGCCATCAGAATATCCCAGGAATCATCAATGAGGTCAAGGCCATAGCTGACAATTGATCCTTGGGGAGGCCGCTACAGATTTATCTGGTCATTGTCTCCCCTCCCTCCTCGGCTGAAGATTTTCATACTCAGGCACGTAAACTTAAGTTCCCCATTCTCCTTCTGCTCCTATCTCACTGGCATCCAAGCTGGACCATGACAGAGGTAAACGAGCCTGCAACAGAGCCTTTACCCTCAAACATCTGGTGAGCAGTGACAGTTAGATAACACTGTAAAATGAGACTCCATTTTACTCCAGGAAAAAAAATGGACTATTTTCATATGTGGAGTAAGTTATCCTGGACTGACTAATGAAACTCACAACAATGGCTTTTAGTTTTCAAGGTTCTCACTGACCACCCTCCCATGCTTCTAAATGTTGCACATGGAGAGTACCCTTCTCTGAGCCACACATGACTGGTATGTGTGTGTAGCTAATTTCCTGCCTGCTGGAGCTATTCCTAGACAAGAGAGGAAAAATGTGTGTCCCATGTCAAATCATAAAGTTATTCTGCATGTCGCTGATAGCAAATGCTTCATTTATTTGATTCTAGATATATCTAAAAGTAGCACCCAAGATCAAAAGAAAAAAAAATAATATCTATAGAAAGATTCTTGGAAATATTGAGCCTTCCCAAGGCATACTGGAAAATACAACAAGAAAAGGTGAACAAGCTACAGAACCCCATTTTGAGGATGTTGGCCAACAAGGCAGGAGATGTGTGTGGCTCTGAATATACAAGCCATTTGAAGTATTGTAAACCTGATCTGAGAGTCATGACAACTGTGAAAGTTTTTAAAAAATTGTTGAACAGCTTAAAAGACTTCCTCTTGCATTTGAGATGAAAAAATTACTTCTTACTTATATATCAACTGAAGAAATGTACAAAGAAACACTTCTTACTGCTGGCAATTAAGTCTTTTGTTCCACCTTTTGTGAGACGGCAAGCAATTGTGGAATCTTGGGACAGAAAAACCAGGGTCAGGAACTAGACAATAGTGTGAGTCTTCTTGTGAGCCAGACAGCCAGAGAGGACAAACACCCTGACCTTTCAGACATGCTGAACTTGAGAATGAAAAGCACCAGGCCATTCTCCTGTCAAACTACAGAGACACATTCTTCAATTTGTCTCTGAAGGAGGTGCTTTTTCTGAGGTGGGTAAGCACTACTTGCCCAGATGTCAAGTTTGTTTTCAAGAGGTGACGATGATGTGTTTGTGAATGCTCATTGCACATTAACTTACTCAAATAACTTATGATAGTATAAAGCCAAAGATTTGTTTATAGGTGATGTGATCCATGATACTGTACCCATTCATTAAAAACATATAAAGTATTACATTCTCCAAAGCCTTCTGCTCTGGGATCTACCCACCTTATGAAGGAGGGTATGAATCCTGACATCAAGGAGGATGTTAATCCTATGCTGCTCTCTAGATAATGGCCTGTCCCAGGAAAGATGAAAGCAGAGAAGCCTCCCTGGCTATCGGACACCTCTTGCTACTACTTAGGATGTTCCTCCCCCAACATCATGGAAAGACCAAAGAAGCTTTTGGTGGGTGTATTAGTCACTTTTCTGTTGCTGTGATAAAACACCATGACCAAGGAACTTATAAAAGGAAGAGTTTATTTGAGCTTTTGATTGACGGTTCCAAGGAATTAGAGTCCATTGTGGCGGGGGTGTGGTGGCTGGAGCTGGTGTGGCAGGCCGAGGGTCACATTTCACAAAGAGCACAGGAAACAGAGAGAGAGAAACTGTAGACCACGAGGCTTGTTAAAACTTACTAAGCCTGCCCTCAACAACACACTTCCTCCAGCACAGCCACACCTTCTAAGACCTCCAAAAAGAGCACCACCAACTGGAGACAAACGTCTGAATACCTAGAGCCTGTGGGGGACACTCATTCAAACCACCACATTCCACTCCCTGGCCCCCATAGGCTCCTGATCATATAAAATGCAAAATGCATTTAGTCTAACCTTAAAAGTCCCCATAGTCTTTACCAGTTACAATGCCATTAAAAAGTCCACAGTCCAAGGTCTCTTCTGAGACTCAGGCCAATCTCTTAACTGTAAGCTCCTGTAAAATCAAAAGGCAAATTACAAACTCCCAACATACACATTCCCATCCCAAAAGGGAGGAATAGAGGCATAGTGATGAAATACTGGACCAAAATAAGATAAAAAATCAGCAGGGGAAACGCCAAGTCCAGTAGCTCCACATGCAACCTCTAGGACTTGACATCCAAAGGGCTTAGATGGCTCAGCTCTTCCAGCTTTGCTTGCAACATACATCTCTTTCTTAGGCTGGTACCACTCCCTGTATGCAGCTCTCCTTGGCAAATATCTCACAGGTCTGGCATCTCGAAAGTCTTCTTGGGGTCTCCGCTGCCAACCAGGCTTCACACTCACAGCTTCACGCAATGGCCCATCAGGGCCTTATTTATTCAGGGAAACCCCTGCTGTACTCTGCCTGACCTTGGCAGCTCTCTGAAACCGTGGAGGAAGAACTGATGACCCCTTCACTCTTGAAAACTTCATGCCTCTAAAGCCAGCACCACGTGAATGAAACTGCTGAATCTGGCTGCAAGTTCGGGATGGAATCTCTCCTACTTTAACCACATTTGCCATTTTTCTCTGCCCTGGACTTGCTGGAGGATTATCTGGGTGTGGTCTTGCCCTGAAGGTACTGATTCTTTTGTTTACTTGTAAATCTCCAGGCCCTTACTTAAGCACCTTAATCTCCTTATCAAAAGGAAACTCTCCTTCACAAGCCTTGGCACCACCTTTAATCTTCCTAGTGCAATTATCAGATCCAAGCTGTACATCCTGCATTTCTTTCTGCCCCATCTGCTCTTCTTCACTGTAGATTTGCACAATATTCACCATTAAAAGCCACGCCGCCATTTCTACATTAGGTTGTCTTGAAATATCCTCTGCCAAAGACATCAGTGCATTGCTTTTCAAATTAGCATCAGGCAAGCATTTGGGCTTTGGGCAAACTGCTGCCAGACTCTTTATCAAAATATCCCAGTTGCTGCCTAAGTCTTTATTTTCCCCTGGAACCACATCTTTTGCAGCCATGCTTTCTTCCAGTCCTCCACTAGAATGGCCCTTTAAGCTCTGCTTACAGTAGTCAACAGCCTTTCAGCCCAAAGTTCCAAAGTCTTCCACATTTCTCCAAATATCCACATGGTCAGGTTCTTCACAGCCAACAGCCCACTCTCTGGTACCAATAACTATATTAGTCACTTTTCTGTTGCTGTGATAAAACACCATGACCAAGGAACTTATAAAAGGAAGAGTTTATTTGAGCTTACGATTGACAGTTCCAAGGAATTAGAGTCCATTGTGGTGGGAGGCGTGGCGGCTGGAGCTGGAGTGGCAGGCCGAGGGTAAAATCTCACAAAGAGCACAGGAAACAGAGAGAGAGAAACTGTAGACCACGAGGCTTGTTAAAACTCACTAAGCCTGCCCTCAACAATGCGCTTCCTCCAGCACAGCCACACCTTCTAAGACCTCCAAAAACAGCGCCACCAACTGGAGACAAACGTCTGAATACCTAGAGCCTATGGGGGACACTCATTCAAACCACCACAGTGGGTAACCAAACTACTCCATAGACTGACTCTAGAGAACAAAAGGAAGAGAAGGAGAAGACCTAAGAAACAAGAAAGTGTGAACACCGACCAGGTGAGCCCCTCTCAAAAGGCACATATTAAAGCTATTGTTCTGCAAATGGCAAGCTTGTCCATTGCATCACAACTAATGGACCCTCACAATCTCTGGGGCTACGTACTCTGACCTGTGGCAATTAGCCCCTATGTGTGGGATGTGGTTCCACAATGTGTTCCACGGAAAGAAATCTCTTTATCCCCTTATGGGAAGATGCCCCTCTCCCCAGCACATATACAGTCAGGATTTCCCTGTCAGACTTACATATCATTCTGCAGGTAGGTGAGGTATAGTAGTGTGTGTCACCAACTATACCACTGACCTGCTCTACCAGGGAGCTTATACTTCTAATTTCTCTTTCCATGAGCATTTATCACCACCCCCCTTTCATACCTGTCTGTCTTCTGGCTTTGCCTTTCTCATTTCAGATGATCCTTTCAATCAATCAAAGCCCATAAATATCACCAATAGCCTTGCTAACTAACCTCGTCCTTTGAGAAGGGTAATGTGCTTTCTTCCTAGGAACACCTCCATTTATCTGGGTACCAGTCTGATTCTGGACTTCTACTGGCGAGTTACTTACAGTGGGCCAGTCAAGCAGTGGTACTGGTCATTGCTGGCATCCTATCCTTGATCTCTCTGGTCACCTTGGCTGTGACTGCTGGAATCATTATCTCCAACCAAGTGTCTCAGGCACAGACCCTCAAAAACTTGTCATCAGTGACTTCAGAGAGGTTCAGCATTGCTGCCTCCTCCCTTGAGCATGTTAGGTTAGGCATTGCCAACCTACAACCTAAATTGGACATTCATGCAACATGAAAGGACTACCTTGTGATGTCAGATATCTACACATCTGTATCGCCCCCTATAGGGGCCAAAATGACTCCTTTGAACTGGTTGTTGCTATACTTCGCTCTTCACATAATTTATCTGAGAATATCTGGGGGACATGGGATACAAAGTTGGCTCTTTTCACCACCCCTTCAAAATAATGCTGTAGAAATTAATAATAGTAGAGTTGATGTTGCACCCTTACCCTCCCTGATGCAAGGATTTATAGATCATCTAAACTTAATAGGATCTTGGTTTAACAACCTAATTAAAATTCTGTTCTAGGTAGTCATGCATCTTGATCCTACTGAGTAGTGTTAGGTCACTCTGGTCCAGGATGAGATCTCAGCAGCAGAAACAGCAATGCTGGCTGAAATCATTCATGAACATTTTCCCCATCCTGCCCCCATCTGGACCCACCTGGCCCTGATGCAACTTGAGGGTCAAGACTCCTTGCTCTGTTCCAGCACACTATGGGTTCCACTGTCTCCCCTATTTTCGGGGTGCTTTAAATAAATAAAAAAGCAGGACATGTAGGCCATTTCCAGGCCCAATTGGAAGGCCAGGCTGCATAGTGCATTTCCTGACATTGGTGCCATGCTGCCCCCACACTGTTATTGGCTACAACTCCTCCTCCTGACCCTTACAGTGATTTGGTGTACCTTGATGCCCTTTCTACTGATTGTTAGAAGACCTCTATATAAGCTGTACTGGGAAATAAAGCTTTAAGTTTTGCCTTCTGACATGCTCCTGGAGTGGTTTTATTCTCCATGGCATTTACCCTCATTAGGGTGAAGGGCTACTTTAAAACCTATTTTGGAACAAATAGGAGGGGAAGGAGAGAGAGAGAGAGAGAGAGAGAGAGAGAGAGAGAGAGAGAGAGAGAAATGAATATGATTTAACACAAGTATTTTTTTTAAAGAAGTAGACTTTACAATAGTTATAGTAAGCATGAAAAATGGTAAAAGACTTTTTTATGGTTCTCATTCAGTTCTCTTATACCCTGAACACACATTACACTGTCAAGGTGGATTGGAGTTATGCATGGTGGTTTCCTACCTATCACTATGGAGAATATTGAAAAAATGGCAAGTGTAGACAAATATTCCCATTCAGAGATCTGTTATAAGACACAAACATTATTACAAATTTCTAAGGAGTATAGTATAAATGGGCTTTTTTTAGAAAAGTGGTAAGACAGTAAAGTCTAAGAAATAAATCTACCTAATTCAATTCTCCATTTCACAGATGAAGAACCTGAGGTCAAGCAAACAAATATTTTTTCATGTCATTCCTTAAATTATTGAATTTTTTTGGCTCTTCTTGGTCTAATTTTTCTAATTAAACCATGCTATCATTTTTTCTGAATGTGAAATCAATACATGATCAAGTTAGAGACATTTCTTTCTTCATTCTGTCACAAAGTCGGTCAACAATGATTGTCAGCCTTAAAAACAGATATTAAATACAAGGATGTCCCAAATATATTGTGAGATGTATGTATAATAAAGTTATTTGTTTCCCCAAATCCAAAATTATCTGTTTCATATACTTTTTTTTGAATATTTTACATTTGACTGATATCTTTCAGCCCTATGCTTGTGTGTGTGTGTGTGTGTGTGTGTGTGTGTGTGCTACAATAACGTGTATATGTGAAGATTTATGCACTGCTCTGTGTACATGTAGGCCAGAGGAGGGCTATGGCTGCCCTGGCTGTGTTACTCTCTGCTTTAGTTACTTTAGACTGAGTCTCTCACTGGACATGGAGCTTGATTGGGAGCCAGCAAATCCCAGTGACACTACTGTCTTTCCCAGTTACAGCACTGGGGTTACATTCAACTCAGATCTGTAGCAAGTAATTTAACTCATTGAGCCATTCTATTTTATCTCTATTCATTTTTAAAGACTGGATATTTAGTGTTTAGAGATTTATTTTTATTTTTAATTCTGTGCATGTGTGTATGTCTTTGTTTAGGTATAAGAACTTGAATGTAGGACACCTCAGAAGGCAGAAGAGGGCATCAGATATCAGATACCTTGGAGCTGAAGTAAAGATTGTCATGAGCCACCTAATATGGGTGCTGGGAACCACACTCCAGTTATTTGGAAGAGCAGGACATTCTTTTATCTGAGGATCCATCTCCCCATTCTCTGGTAACTTTATTTTAATGCTAATCATTTAGATATTGTCCATGCCAATAAAAGAAGGGGAGAATAGATAAAAAGAATGTTCTGTACAGTCTGACGTCATTGACCCTTGAAAGGATCATTGGAATTGGCTGATTTTCTGCCATCTGGAGCTACCTGCAACCTCTTCTGTTCACTGTTTCATCTATTTATAGATTTTTCTGCTAAATAGTACAAATTACTTGTCATTTCTCTCTCCTCTACCAGGATCTAGATAATAGGCAAATATTTAATGTAGGAGATAATTCTGAATTGAAGAATATTGTATAAATGGTACTTAATCTTTCTAAAAATCTTGTAATACATCATTAGGGAAACTAGGGATACTTACTAAAACAATTACTGCTAGTATACAAGAGAATTAGTACCACAGATGAGAAAGTAGCTAGAAAATCTAGCCCAGTGTTGTTTAAACATGTCTGAACATCACAAGTGCAATGGAGGTTACTTAAACTATAAGTCTTTAAGCTTCACTCCCAAATGACTTGATAGAGTAGACCTTGGAATGATTTCTGGATCCTAATGATACTTGCACTGTTAGTGAAGGGGATATATATATATATATATATATATATATATATATATATTCCAAATTGTTGGTGTAACATGTTAAGACAGCCATAAACTCCCATTCCAAAATCTCTCTCTCCTCACGATTGTCCAGTATATGTTAAAGATGCTTATGCCTTTACTGCCTAAAGGCAGTATTTGGAAGTAGCACCCCTGAGAAAGTGCTGGACCTTAGGAATGGAAGATCTCTGAAACCAGAGGCTACTTTCTAGTGACACCTTCAGCAGATCAGGAAATGAATCCTTTATTCAAGAGGGAATGGAAGCTGTTCATAGATACCAAAACAATGCCCTTGTATATAATCAAACTCTTCACATTTCAGGCCTTGTTAATTCCAGTGTAAAAGAATCACATTTGCCAGCTGAGAGTGGGTGTTTAAGAATGTAGAATCTGGCCAGCCCAGAGTTTCCTACATAGTCTGCAGGCTACTTCAGAGTTTTCTGCAGGACTTAATGTTAAATCAAAGGCTTGGAAGTGGTAAGAACCTAACCTCTCACTTTATAAGAGGTGAAACTGCTTAGAGAAGGAAAGGCAGTTTCCAGCTCTAGTTTAGTCTTAGATCTGTAGAGAGAGTTTTTCTTTTTTTTTTTCTTATAAAATGAAGAGTTTATTTGAGTTTAGGATTGATGGTTCCAGGGAATTAGAGTCCATTGTGGTGGAAGACACGGTGGCAGAAGCTGGAGAAGAAAGTTGAGGTTCACATCCTCCAATGAGAACAAGAAGCAGAGAGAGAGAAACTGGAGCCTGCAAGGCTTGTTGAACACATTAATCCCACCCCCAGTGATGTACTTCCTCCCAAATGGCCACACATTCCAAGACCTCCCAAAACAGTGCCATGAACAGGGGACAAAATATCTGACTACTTAAAGCCTATGGGGGACACTCTCATTCAAACCACCACATTCCCTGGCACCCATAGGCTCATGACAATATAAAATGCAAAATACATTTAGTCAAACCTTAAAAGTTCCCATAGTCTAGGGCTGGAGAGATGGCCTAGCAGATAAGAACGCTGACTGCTCTTGCAGAGGACCTGGGTTCAATCCCCAGCACCCACATGGCGGCTGAGAACTGTATTTATCTCCAGTTCCAGGGGTATCCGACACCCTCTTCTGACCTCCGAGGCATTGCACGACATGGGTGCACAGACCTACATGCAGACAATTCATTCATACACATTAAATAAATAAAAAAATTAAAAAAAAATAAAAAAAGTTCCCATAGTCTTTATCGGTCTCAGTTCTAATAAAAGTCTACAGTCTAAAGTCTCTTCTGAGACCCAAGTCAATCTCTTTAATTGTAAGCTCCTGTAAAATCAAAAGACAAATTACACACTCCAACATACACTGGAACCAAATACACATTCTCATTCCCAAAGAGAGGAATATAGATATAAGAGGAAATACCTAAACAAGACCAAAAATCAGCAGGGGAAACACCAAGTCAAGTAGCTCCATGGGGAACTTCTGGGACTTTACTTGCAAAGGGCTTAGATGGCTCAGCTCTTCCAGCTTTGCGTGCAACATACATCTCTTCCTTAGGCTGGTACCCTCCCTGTATGCAGCTCTCCTTGGCAAATAGCTCATAGCTCTGGCATCTTGAATGTCTTCTTGGGGTCTCTGCTGCCAACCAGGCTTCACATTCACAGCCTCACGCAATGGCCTATCAGGGCCTTCTTTATTCAGGGATGCTCTTGCTGCACACTGCCTGGCCTCAGTGGCTCTCTGAAACCATGGAGGAAGAACTGATGACCCCTTCACTCTTGCATCATTCATGCCTCTTAAGCCAGAACCACGTGAATGAAACTGCTGAGTTTGGCTGCAAGTTTGGGATGGATCATTTCCTATTTCAACCACATTTGCAACTTTTCTCTGCCCTGGACTTGTTGGAGCAGAAAACCCATTCAGTATTTTCCTTTCAAAGGTTGGAGGATTTGCTGGGTGTGGTCTTGCCCTGAAAGTAATGTTTCTGTTGTTTACTTGTAAATCTCGAGGCCTCTCCTTAATCACTTTAATCTCACTTTTCCCATTGTTTACTTGTAAATATCTAGGCCGCTCCTTACTCACCTTAATCTCCTTACCAAAGGGAGCCTCTCCTTCACATGCCTTGGCTCCAACATTAATCTCCCTCCTATACTTTTCCAATCCAAACTGTACACTCTGCATTTCTTTCTGCCCCATTTGCTCTTTTTCACTGTAGATCTGTATAATATTCACCATTAATAGACATGCCACCATTTCTATGTTAGACTGTCTTAAAATTTCCTCCACCAAAGAAATTAGACAATTGATTTTTTTTTCCCATTGCTTTTCAACTTAGCCACAGGCAAGTGTTTGGGCTATGGGCAAACTGCAGACAGACTCCTTGCCAAAATATCCCAGTTGCTGCTTAAGTTTTTCTTAGTACTGCTTTTTTCCAAGCTTCTACTAGAATAGCCCATTAACCTCTGCTTACAGCAGTGAACATCTTTTCTATAAAAGGTTCCTTTTATAAGTTCCCTTCGTCATGATGATTTTATCACAGCAACAGGTAAGTGACTAATAGTTTTTTGGTACCAGTAGTGGGGTCTTGGCTGTGAAGAACCTGCCCATGTGGGTGTTTGAAGAAATGTGGAAGACTTTGGAACTTTGGGCTAGAAAAGATATTCACTGCTGTTAATGGTGAAACTACAACAATATAGACTGGACACTCATTTGATCAACTTGATTGAACATACAAGCCCCCCCTTTCAGGATGGTGGGACCCATGAGCTGTGTGGGTTTGGGCACAACTGCTTGCAAATTGGTTTTACATGAAGGATGCTTGTACTCACAAATTATCACCTATTGTTAAAAAAATGAAAACAAAACAAAACAAAAAAGCAGAGAAAGATGCAGAAAACTTACGGCAGAATGCACGATCTGCGATGGGTAGGGGTGGGGTGGGGGGAAGGAAAGGGGATATATGCCTGAACTGAATTGCAAAATGATGTATGAAATACACAAAGCATCAATAAAAATAAATTAAAAAATAAAAAAAGGAAGAGTTTATTTGAGCTTATGATTGATGGTTCCAGGGAATTAGAGTCCATTGTGGTCGGAGGCATGGTGGCAGAAGCTAGAGCAGAAAGCCGAGGTTAACATCCTCCAATGAGCACAGGAAGCAGAGAGTTTTTCTTCCATACTACTTTTCTACATTCTATTACTTATGGAAGTGCAGTTTGTTTTGGTTTACTAATGAACTCTGAATCTCATTTCTAGGGCTAGGTGTCCATTATTGGCCAAAGACATTTATTTCAAAACCAGGTACATATTGCTTTTATTTATTCTACCCAAGCTGCTCTCATTTTCCATTTTCCTAGGAACTGTCTATTTTTTCAAAAACTTCTCTTTATTTAAAAAATGTTGTTAATGTTGATCATTGTTTCTGTTTCTGTAATGTTTTCTATGTGCCATTAAATTTGAAACATAAAATTAATGAAAGCCCACTTTTACATTTATATCTAATTATAGCAGTCTAAAACAGTTTCTGGAATGCATAACAATTGTTAATTCTATATGTGCATGTCCATAGAAACAAATCATCTGAAGGTGGACATAGGACATTGTATTCGAGTGTGGAGGTTGATTTCTATTCTAACCAATTCTTTGAATCTATCCAATTATGTTGATATTTTCCAATTGATAAAGGAATGTATTTTGTAGCAGGCCAGTGGTTCTCAATATTTGGTAATTGGGTATAAGATTATACAGTTATGAAATTCCCAAGTGTGGCTCATGTGCAAATAAGATTGCAAAACACTGAGTCCCAAGTGTACACCACTGATGTTTGGAAAAAAATTAAATTCAAAAAAATTTCCTTTGTTGTTTTGATTAATGAAGGCTAATTTCCACACAATAAAGTTCACCCAGCATAAAAGCTCCACTGATTTTGACAAATTTAATACCTGAATGATTCTTCTCCCTGAAGCAAACAGATCTAATTTCACTTATCATAAATTAGTTTTGCTTATTATCTCATTGATGTAAATGCAGGCATGCAGCCTGTACTCTTTTTCATTTGGCTTCTGTCACTCATTAAAATTATAGTAAGATTAATTCATGTTATGCATATAATTTTTGCTTTTTGATGGTATTTCTTTTTATTACCATGAAACAAAGTGTTTAACCCTGTTCCTCTTAATTAACATCTAGATTTCATATTTTGAATTTTTAAAATTGCTGTGAACATTCCTGTAAAGGATTTTTCTTGAACAAATACTTTCTTTTGCCTTGGGTAAATACTTAAGACTTGCATAAGAGTATCTATAACTTTATAAGAACTGGCCGGATTATTTTTAAAACATGGATCATTTTACATTCCCTTGAGTAATATATGATAGTTGCTCAATATTGTTGTCAGGACTTGGAATTGGAGGATTAACTTCAATTTCTTCCATTAATGATTTGATCATGGTTATGTTTAATTTATATCTTTCCCAGGACTAGGCTTATTGATCATTTTTTCAAGTGATTATAGTTCACATAGGTGACTATTTTTATGACATGATTGTGAAGATTTTGCCTATGTTGAAAAGTCAATAAAAAAGTCAATAAACTACTTTGAGTGCTTTTGTGGAATTCAACTTTGATATATTGTTTGGACCTTAAGTAGTAGATATTACTTATGGCTCTCAAGGAAGCATTTTTCTTGACATCCTAAAACAGTGATATTCTTGGAATATTTACCAAATGTTTATTCTAACAAACAAGGCTCTACATTTATCTTTTGCCTCAAACTTTAATGCAAATACTTCAGTGTACCCAATTTCAAGCTACAATGCTATCACTGAATGTAAAAGTGACAACAAAAGAACACAACTGTCTTCCATATACCACTGCTTCTGAAGGTCCCCTGTTAGTGTTTCTGCGAATTCTCACCTTTACCTTTTATCTAAGATAATCCTTGATTCATTGCAGCTTAAATAATTCTTTCCTTGGCTTTTAAAATTTTAATAGTTTCTATTTTGTGTCCAATGTCTTTTCTGAATAAAATGCTATTAGGGACTCATGAAAAGCTGTTGTGTGTATTAGTACTTATGTTATATTTACTTTTTCCGTTTTCTTGCTGAGTAGTAATCTACTTTTTGTATGTGCCACAGTTTTTACCCTATGCAATATGAGGGGCAGTTAGGTTATTATTTTTAAAGATGCTTTTTTTGTGAATATTCATGTAGAAATAGCTGTGTATTCATGTTTTAACTATCTTTTTCATATATATATATATATATATATATATATACTTTTTGAATTTTTGTGTATTTCATACATCTAATTGTATTCAGACCCCCTTCCCTATATGCACCCCCAATAACCCTCCCACCAGATTTAATATATTTTTAAGGCCTATTGAGTCAAGTTTGTGACCCCAGATGTCCTTCAGTGTGAGTTCATCCACTGGAGCCTCATCAACTTATCTAGTATCATTTGCTTAAAGACCAACTCTTTCTCACCAGTAGTGATCAGCTGCCAATAGTTATGCAGCTAAGATTGGGATTTCTTACCTATTTTTCCAGTTTTCTGCTATCTTTTGTCTAGTTTGTGTTTTCATGGGTCTTTTGCATGCCTTCATTATTGCTGTATGTTCATATGTGAAATTTTATATGATATTAAAATTAGTATATTTTATTGACCAATTGCATAAAATTATATATCTATTAAAACCAAATTAACTGCAAATATAGTGAGGCACGTTTACAATTTCTCTTATAATATTTTATATCTTATATGTCTTTTATATTTTTCTCTTATAATTCTTTTTGGTCCCATCTTAATAAGCTTTCTAGTATAAGTCAATTAGGAATTTTTTATTTATCAAAATCTATTGTAACTAGCAGAGATAAAATTTTAAACTTTGTTAATTAGGAGAATAATTGTTGTCTGTAAACTCAATGTATTTTTCTCTCACAATAACAAAAATGTTTACCTTAGAAAGACATGTATAACTGATATGTTTTTTCTGGGATATGTAACTCATAGCAGTTCAAATCACAATACTGATTTTCAAAAAGTTAATATATTCTCTTCTTTTTCAAATATTAGAGCCTGAGACTCAGAAGAGATTATAATAAAGTCTTACCCAACTAAATTAGAACAAAAAATTTAAACTTGTAATATATTTTTGTGGCCTCTTAGCAGTTACCAAATGCTATTTGTATACATTCAACATCTAGCTTACTAGCATGATTTCAAAGTCTTATAAAAATGAGAAACTTTGTAGATATAGTAGAAGATATGCAAATTGTATTAAAACAAAGGCAGTGCTGTCCCTGTGGAGAAATCAATTCAGTACCCTCTGATAGAAATATTGTATAAAAATATGTCACATTGAAGGGCCAGTGTTTTCTACCGATTATCTGTATTTGATGTGTTTTCTTGGAGTATATCATTTCAGGATCTTAGGTTTCTTAATCCAGTATCTGAATGAATTTAGGTACATCTAGATAACAGTTGAAAGGGTTTCTCCAATAGTCTGACATCTCAGAAAGTGGATTCAGATATCACTTTCTTGACCTGAAGATGTACAGTCTCTACTCCAGTCATCATCAGCTCACAAAGGAAAAAGAAAAACAACACATTTAAAACTTTCCTTCACACACAATCACACAAAGCTAAACAAAAACACATCTCCCCCCACAAGACCCCAGCACCAAAGTGTCAATTGTTCCTGGAAGATAGAACATGCCCCTTGAAGCTTCTGACTTGTTAGTTCAATCTTTAAGGACAGAAATGCCCTCAAGTCCTTGTAGGAAGAGGGAAGAGGAAAGAGATGTTAATGACTAGAGAGCCATTGAGAAAGTGCATTATCAATTATGTAATCAACTTAGAGCCCTTTCTTCAATGGAGGTGGACACAAATTAATTTAAATGCATCAGTAATTAAACATTCATGTCCTTGGGAGAAAGGAAAAAGGGGGCGGGGGAAGAGCTACCTTCATTTTAATGAAAATATGCATCAGTCCACCACCTTCCCCCATGCTTTATAAGAATACATATTTGCTATGGGTCTAGATTTGATAATCTTGTACTATACACACACACACACATATGTATATATACATATATATGTGTGTATATATATATATGGTGAAAGGTTTATAAAAGCATATTTATTTATTTATTTATTTATTTATTATTTATTTATTTATGTATGTATGTATTCGTACTGTGGACTAAACCTAGCCTCATCGGGAAGCACTGTACCTCTGAACTACTTCCTCAGTCTGTTATTTCTTTATTTTTTGACAGGGTGTTTTGCTACAGAGCCCATGCTGGCCTTGAACTCCTGCCTCTCCTCCCTCAGCTCCCATTGCTGGGGTTATAGATAGGCACCATGTGGCTGGCTGAAGTACTCTCTCCTCACTTAACCCATGGATTGTGCAGGTTCCTGTTTTCACAGTGGGTTTTGGAGACTGGGCACTAATTCCCCAAAGGTCCTTTCAGAAAGAGGAGCTTCACAGCTGGGCATCCTGAGACAGACCTGGGAATTGATTTTTCTCCCTTGCTATACGTCTAGCTGAGAGAAAATCACCGATCAATTCCAACAAGTGCTTTTACAGAAAAAAACTTGAGATCACATGATTACAGGCACACAAATCCACTTTAGAGCAAGTATTTCTGGTACAAGTATGAGTTGTGTGTAGAAAAGAGCCACAATTTTAACAGACATATTAATGTAATTTATCCCTAAAAATCATGGTTTATAAAAATTACTTCATTACTTATTTTTAAATTAAGCTTTGTGAAAAAAGATGATAAAACCTTTATTTAGTTTTTAATTCTTTAAAATTTTTTTTTTATTTAAAAATATTTTATTTATTATTTTTTTCATTTTTTAACAATAAGTAATAATTTATGAGTACAANAAATTAACTGCAAATATAGTGAGGCACGTTTACAATTTCTCTTATAATATTTATATCTTATATGTCTTTTATATTTTTACTCTTATTAATCTCTTTTTGGTCCCATCTTAATAAGCTTTCTAGTATAAGTCACCTTAGGAATTTTTATTTATCAAAATCTATGTAGCTAGCGAGAAAAAAATTTTTTAAACTTTGTTACTTAGGAGATATAATTGTTTGTCTGTAAACTCAATGTATTTTTCTCTCACAATAACAAAAATGTTTAGCGCTGTAGAAAGACATGTATAAAACTGACTATGTTTTTTCTCTGGCGATATGTAACTCATCAGTATCAAATCACAATAACTGATCTTCAAAAAGTATACTATCTCTTCTTTTTCACAATATAGAGCCTGAGACTCAGAAGAGATTATAATAAAAGTAACGTTACCAACTAAAATCTAGAAAACAAAAAATTTAAACATGTAAGATATCATTTTTTGTTGGCCTCTTAGCCACGTAATCCAAATGCTATTTGTATACATTCAACATCTAGCTTACTAGCATGATTTCAAAGTCTTATAAAAATGAGAAACTTTGTAGATATAGTAGAAGATATGCAAATTGTATTAAAACAAAGGCAGTGCTGTCCCTGTGGAGAAATCAATTCAGTACCCTCTGATAGAAATAATTGTACTACAAAATATGTCACATTGAAAGTGGCGCACTGTTCATCTAAACCGATTATCTGTATCTTGATGTGTTTTCTACTGGAGTATATCATTTCAGGATCTTAGGTTTCTTAATCCAGTATCTGAATGAATTTAGGTACATCTAGATAACAGTTGAAAGGGTTTCTCCAATAGTCTGACATCTCAGAAAGTGGATTCAGATATCACTTTCTTGACCTGAAGATGTACAGTCTCTACTCCAGTCATCATCAGCTCACTACAAAGAAAAATGAAAAAAAACCAACACATTAAAACTTTCCGCTTCACACACAATCACACAAAGCTAAACAAAAACACATCTCCCCCCACAAGACCCCAGCACCAAAGTGTCAATTTCTGAATAAATGCCTTGAAGCTTCTGACTTGTTAGTTCAATCTTTAAGGACAGAAATGCCCTCAAGTCCTTGTAGAAGGGAAGAGGGAAGAGCATGTTAATGACTAGAGAGCCATTGAGAAAGTGCATTATCAATTATGTAATCAACTTAGAGCCCTTTCTTCAATGGAGGTGGACACAAATTATTTAAATGCACTCAGTAATTAAACATTATGTCCCTTGGGAGGAAAGGGAAAAAAAGGGGCGGGGGAAGAGCTACCTTCATTTTAATGAAAATATGCATCAGTCCACCACCTTCCCCCATGCTTGTATAAGAAATACATATTTGCTATGGCGTCTAGATTTATAATCTTGTACTATACCCACACACACAACACATATGATATATTAGTATATGTATATATCTATGTATATATAGTATAATAGTATGTATATATGATATATCTATAATATATATATATACTATATATAATAAAATCCAAAAAAGAAATCTATTTTCTAGACTCAGAGAGTTCAAACTTCATAAGCAGAAACTCTCTGAGGGCACTTCCTTTTACAGGTTAAGAGAGAACATAATATTGATCCACTTATCTTCATAGTTCCATAGATTATGTGAAAAAATCCCATTGTTTATTAAACAAAAGACAAACAGGGACCAGATGCACCTCTCCTCTAACATATTCTCAGTCTCACAGTGTTGAAATGAGACCCATCAGCCTATGATGCATTGCACATCACCCAAGGAAAATGGAAAGCATGAAAAGGCAAATATTTTACTCATTGGTCTTCCTGTTGAACATCCATTAGTATTGGATATCCAAATTAGACTTGAACTATTGTCTTTTTAAAAATTAAATCAGTTTATGTTATTATTTTCGGTTATCTTTTAAACATCAAATTGGCTGTATTCAGCCTGCATGATGAGTTTATAAGGTCACATCAGATGAAAAGCCACACTCAGAATCTAAAAGGCTTGCTGCCATCGAGGGGTAGCCCACAGTTTAGCCTCTTTCTGCTCAGTTTTGTCACCTGTAACATAGTAGGAACTCCTTATCAACAGGGGACTAGTCCAAGACTAACTTAGATTAGGGAGGATGAAAGAAAGCCTGAATTGCATGCTAACAGCTTTCTCAGGAATGGAAGTTCTATGGTGCACAAAAATAAGAACTAGGTTTTTAAAATCTGTGACACTGCATAAAAAAAGATAAATGATGATCGGTATGTTAATTCATGATTTACATTTTCTTCTTTTCGAGCTTTTTATATAACATCTCCTAACCATTAGAGGATGTAAGCTTGTGGCATCAGCCGTGGGATTATTCCTCCAAGGAGAGAGCTAATAGCCAATTAGATTTGGGATATATGACATATGGCTGCCACTGCTGCCCACTATTCCACGCAGGTGAGGTGTAGCTGGTGCTGACAGAGGAGTCTTGCTTGATCAAGGAGACCCTATATTTGCTTTATTGGTTTAGTGGCCTTGGTAACACTCTCTGGCATTCCAGAGACCATTCTGTATACTTGCAAGTGCGGTCTCCATATATCTTATTCCAGTATTGTATATCAGGTCATTCAACAAGCACGGGCCTTTATCGCCTCTCTTCCTGAAGATTCCAGTTTGGAGGCAAGGGGCCTTTGACCATTTGTGGGCCGGCTATGGATCGCCTGGCCAACATCTCCTTGTTTATGGTCAGAGCTCCTGTTATTTGATATGAAACATCCTTGTTGGTCTATTACCACAAAGAAACCTACCACTAACAATTAGTACTGTTTAAATATCCTATATATCGTCATTGTGTGTAGCTTCATTAGCTAGGATCGATAAAGGCTTATATATATATACTGTTTAATACCTAAATATCTAATTGTTGTGTTTCTATTAGTAGGAATGAAAGTGTTATTCTGGCAGCCTGGACAAGCTGGCAGCCCATGAAAGAAAACAGCCAGAACTGACTAGAGACCAAGACATCAGCTCCAGAGAAAGTAGAGTGTTTTGCTTCTCATCCACCTGTGCCCCTTTTCTAAGACTAGGGAACAATCTGCGGAAGAGGGGGCGTGGTAGAATGTAAGGGCTTTGATTGGGGTTAATGGTGAAACTACAACAATATAGACTGGACACACATTTGATCAACTTGATTGAACATACAAGCCCGCCCTGGTGGATGGTGGGACCCATGAGCTGTGTGGGTTTGGGCACAATTGCTTGCAAATTGGTTTTACATGAAGGATGCTTGTACTCACAAATTATCACTTATTGTTAAAAAAAATGAAAACAAAACAAAAAAGCAGAGAAAGATGCAGAAAACGTACGGCAGAATGCATGATCTGGGATGGGTAGGGGTGGGGTGGGGGGAAGGGAAGGGGATATACGCCTGAACTGAATTGGAAAATGACGTATGAAATACACAAAACATCAATAAAAAAAAGATAAATGATGAATAAACTAGGCATCTCAGTATGAAAAACCTAGAACCCTACTCAATACATCCAGCTTTAGAAGCTTGAATGATTACAGGACACAATATTCTACATCTGGAATTAAGCTGGGGGTAAAGATGAACAATATTTCGGAAGGATTAAACGCAATTTAAATAAATGTAAATAACCCTCATCATATTCTCCATTACCAGAAGGCACAGGAGGAAAGAGAAATCACTTTCTTATTTTCAGTAACTCTGAGGCACAGACTGAGAATCCAGTAAAGGGTGGTTGGTGTTCTAAATAAAAATTAAATAATTAACTTGGTTAAAGGAACTTAAGTTACTTGCTTTAAAAAAAAACAGCAACCTTGACATCTGATTTGACTAGTGTGTATTAGCACACATAATAATCACTGACTCTAAGAAAAATGTTATTTAAACCTAAGGGCTTGTGGATGTCACTGTAAAACAAAGAATTTGAATTATAAAATACAAAATTAAAAAAAAACAGGGCTTTTTTTTTTCTCCAAATTCCTGGTTTAATAAGGACTTATTTATTTTGATAAAAAAGTTCCCAAATATCAGGCTGTTCACAAAAATAACCCACTATCAACTTTAGAAAACAAATATTAAGACTATTACATTATTTTCCTAGAAGATGCGTTTGACATGCCAACTTTCAATCACAAAAATACATGGTTACTGTCTTCAGTTCTTATTGGCAAGTGCATCTACCCTGTGGCTGCCACCCCTTTTGGCACTCCTCAAAGATGTGAGACACAACTTTTTAACCTTCCAATATGGACTGAAGACTCATGTCTCTCCAAGAATCCTCCAAACCTTCAATGTGAGATGGAGATTACCGAGATACCCAGCTTGTGAACTAAACAGCTAAGGGGATTTCAGCCTCATCAGAATATAGACTGCCATTGTTGGACTACCCAGGCTGTATCATGGAGGCCAGTGCAGGGAATCAAAACAGGACGCACGCTTACTGGACTTCATTTGGGGGACCATGGGAGGGAAAGACCCCAGTGAGGAGCAAAAGTGCAGGATTCATGGTTGTTTGGGATTGGCAAGGACGAACCTTTGAGCACCTCCTTAAGGAAAACATGACATCTTTTAGGAGAAAAAAAGTTCCTCCAAAAAAAAAAAATACAAGGTTCCATTTGTGTTTGAACAGCCCCAGTCATGTGAGGGGAAACACACCTAACTCAAAGCTGCTGCTCTCAGGCTTACAGCTAAACGCAATTGTATTTGCAATCCACAAAAAGTGGATTCTCTACTGGAATGCCTGGAAAAAATAGAAAATGTTTGTAAAGCAAACAAGCAGATGTATTCTTCTCATCCCCATTAGAGGTAAAGAATGAGAAGTCTGAGGAAGAGCAGAGCAGCACCTCTGTGAAAAAAGATGAGAGTAATGTGAAGATGTAGTCTGAGGGAGGTGCAGATGACTCTGCTAAGGGGACCTGCTGGATGATGATGATAACGAAGATTGAAGGTTGAGGGGATGACCAGCTGGAGTTGATCAAGGATGATATAAAAGAAGCAGAGGAAGGAGAAGATGACAGAGACAGCGCCAATGGCAAAGATGACTCTTAAGAACTTAGTGGGGTTTAGAAATCTTATATCCCATTATTTCTTTAGGTAGGTGCTTGACAGAAATCAACATTACACCAATCCCCCTTCCTTAGTATCTTCAGCACATTCTCACTGTTATACTTGTCCTTCGGGTGTTCATAATTCATGATTTCCTTGCGCCTAGTTCCATTTTCATGTCCTTTGATGGTCCTTGAGTAGTTTTGGTAAGCGTTGTGGTGGTTTGAATGAGAATGTCCCACATAGGCTTCTAGTATTCAGACTTTTCCTCCCCAGTTGGTGGCACTGTTTTGGGAGGTCTTAGAATGTGTGGCCATGCTGGAGGAAGTACATCACTGGGGGCAGCTTAGAGAGTTGAACAAGCCTTGCCAGTCTCCAGTTGCTCTTTCTCTCTCAGTTTCCTGTGCTCATTGGAATATGTGAACCACACCTTTCTGCTTCAGCTCCTGCCACCACGCCTCCCACCACAATGGACTCTAATTCCCTGGAACCATTAATCGTAAGTTCAAATAAACTCTTCTTTTTTTAAGTTCCTTGGTCATGGTGGTTTTTATAACAGCAACAGAAAAGTGACTAATGTGTTATCCCTGTAATTTTTGCTTTTTTAATTTTGATCTCTTTATGACTAAATAAACCGTTGTGTGGTTTTCAACTGTCTCCAAAATAATCTCTTGCTAATGCAGGGAGTACAATTCTTTCCATTCACATATGATTTCAGTAGTTGCTTCCCCAAACTATTGGTTTTTGACACCACCTGGCCAGCAGGCAGGCTCAGGCTTTTCTTCATTGGTGTTAGCTCAATTGAATCTACACTAAGATCAGTTGGTTGCTGTACAAACTGCTTGCAAACTATTGAATTTTGAGGGCTCTCTTTGAATTTTATGACAGATGCTGTAACTTTATCTTTGGCTGAATGCCCAGTTGCTACTTTCCTTAAGTTTCCCCTCTGAGAAGAGGAAGATGGTTTTGTCCCAAGTGGCTGGCTGCTGAGAGAACCTCTGATGAAAATCCTCCATCTGCATCATCCAGGTTTAGAGAATCATCTCCCATTTAGACCCTCAACACCTTCTGTTGGAGCTTCTCCTAAGTTGGGCTCTCGCAAGCCATCCTTCTCAACGGTCCTACACACCAGTACCTCCTCCTCTTACACAATTTTGATCCCTAGGTCAGCGAAGCTGTGTTGGATCAGGGTGCCAGAAATACTAGTATCACCATTTGAGAAGTCAAAGCCATCTTCTCTTCTCCATCTATAATGACGGATTGAAGCTGTTGTAATTGCAGTCCAAGAAATCCTTGGCACTGTTGGAGTGACTTTCACTTTAAGTACTTTCTGGACTTCTTGTAAAGAATCAGGCACATCAAATGGAAATGAGTTTTCATTACATCAGCAACCAAGAGTGGTTGAGAAAAGAGTTCTAGTTGAGCTCTATATATGATGCCATCAAATACTTCCTGGCCAAACTCCCACTGTCCATTATATATGGCATAATAAACTCCTGTGAGTAGTTGCATCATAAATTCAGGATTCAATACTATTTACCCACAGAGTTCCTTCCAATGTTTCTCATGTTGTGGAAACACCCTCACACAAATCTTGGAGCTCATTCGACAAAGAGATTGGTAATACGAGGCACAATAGCAGGCACACAATAGCAGAATTATAGCATAGCATTAGAAAACTCAGGACTTCAAACTGATTTTGTGCAGTGAATATTTCTTTCTGAGTATGAATGTCACTATAAACAAATCTGATGAGATCATGTGACACAAAGCCCCTTCTGTCAAAGTCATGGATCCGATTGCTGAAGGCTCATGAGATATTGAAAGCTTGGATAACAAAGGGATAGTGAAGACAGCATTTTATTGTTTCCATCTTTATCTGCACTTTCCAGATTATGAATTCCTAGTAAAAGTACTTCAATACAGCTATTACTCTGTCTCAGTTAACTGTAAGTTGTAAATAAACCCACGTCAATTCTGGCAAGAACTGCACTGTGAACACTCTCAAGTCGAAGTTATATATATATATATATATATATATCTGGTGGCAGACAGGTTCCAGGAGCTCATTGTTTGAACCTTGAATAACTTTGTATAGGGCTGGTAAAAGCCTTGTTTTCTGTGTAAAGTTGCTACAAATTTGGTGATCTGAGTGACAGGTAATGCCTTGAATTCCAATAACCATTCTTCCAGAACATCACGGTTGGATCACAGCATCTTTCTTTGCCTTCTATGCTTCTTTTTATCTCTGTTTTAAGATCAGTTTTCTAAAGGAGGAGGTGGCACAGGAATGCAGTAGAATTCAAGTATGGAACTCATTTGTTGAGAGTTAAATATTTTCCCACTCTGTCACCCCGCTGCCTCCAGCTTCTAGGAATGTTTTATATGTCTTCTTGTAGAAGTTCTATTATTGCAGCTTATACATTTAAGATTTTCATGTAATTGGAATTATTTAATTTCATGTTTTATGAAATATGAAACAAAGTATTTTCCCCGAATGCCTTTATTTCAGGTTCATGTTTTGTAAACTCTGCTCTTCATTTTGAACAATTTTCATGTAATTGTATAAAAAAGTTGACTCTGTGTGTGTGTGCAACCATCTAGGATTCTTTTATTCATATGCATCTCCTAAGGACAATGCCTCACTGTCTTCGATAATGTTAGCTAATATTAAAAGCTAAAAGATATAATTAGCTGTTCAATATTTTTGCATTTCCAGTTATTTTGTTGCCTTTTTCAAGATTATTCTTTTCCTACACATCTACACTTCATTGATACTTATCTTATTTTGACAATGTAGGCCTTCTATGACAAATAACAGTAATTACATTGTAAGTCATTGAGAAGGACTGTAGTTACACAGGGCTTATGATAAGCTAATGAGGAAACTAAACTTTGAATCAGAAATTTGAATTATAACCTAAACTCTGTCACTAGGTGTGCTATGATTGAAAATTCTACTAATATCGCAACTGACAGTATAGTCAATAAAGCCTGTTCCAGCTGTATTATTCCATGAGCAAGAATTCTTTCTTCCTTTATTGTTTTCTTCTCATTTTAGAGGTTAAAATTTGTTTTTTCTCTCGCTCTTAAGAATTACTCATGTATGTAATCAGAACATGTCCCAGTAAACAAATTTATAAGTGTAAAGCAATTACTCTTCATCTTCTGATCTGGTTTCATCCAGTTTCCCTTAATCTTCATCATCCTCTGACATCTTGTTTGGACAGTTCGGTTAAGACTATCCACCATTATACTTACCTGGCAGGGGAGATACCATGATCACGAAGGTGGTTTTCCCAGGGTGAGGCTCATCCATTGCACTCCGGCTGTGCTGACCCCTGCGATTTCCCCAAATGCGGGAAACTCGACTGCATAATTTGTGGTAGTGGGGGACTGCGTTCGCGCTCTCCCCTGTAGAAAAAAAAAAAAAAAAAAAGACTATCCACCATTAAAAAGGGTTAAAACCTGTTCTATAAAATGTAGGATTGTTTCTTTCATTGTCTTAGGAGAACACTCCAGCGTACTTCTTACATCTTTTTCAAGTTTTTGAGTATCTTTTTTAAAAATGTTTTTATTGAAGTTTTGTATCTTACATGCAACATTTCTCAATCCAATTTAGACTCATTACTCCTTCCATGCCCCTCCCCCACCCTTGCTCATGCATTCTACCAAACATGACTTGTCTCTTTTTCTGGTGTCTTTTAAAAGTTTTTCTATGCAGTGGTTTACTGTTTTGAGCAGAAGGCTGCTGCTTCAGTCAGTTCTTTGACCCAGTTCTTTTGTTGTTTCCTCCAACTCATATTGGTCAAAAATCTGCACACACACACACACACACACACACACACATGTGTGTGTGTGTGTGTGTGTGACACATATACCAAAATTATGTCTGAGAATAAAGTGCATGCTAATTCCAGAACATGTTTAGGAAGTCACATTTTCCCATTTAATTTTATATTACTTAAAAATAGACATACATACCCTCCACCCATATACCAAAATTACAATGTCTGAAAATAAGTAGTAGGTTATTTCTAGAGCCCATTAGTGGGTTCACATTTTAACAGTATGGTTGCTTTCAGAAAAAAAAAGAAATTTAACATTCACGTTGCTCATTTAACCTTACAGCTGGCTATTTGTGCTAGCATTCACAAATGAGGGATACCATTCGTAGTTTTTTTTGGGGGGGCCTATGTTACTTCACTTAGCATAATGGCTTCAAGTTCTGTCTATTTACCTGCAAAGTTCATGATGTAGTTTTTCTTTACTGTGCATAGAACTCCTTTGTGTAGATGTACCATATTTTCATTATCCCCTCATCAGTTGATGAGCATTTGGATTGGATCCATCTCTTTGCTACTGTGAATAGAGCTCCAATAAACATGGTTATGTATGTTTTTCTGGAACAGGTTAAATCCTATGGGTACATTCCTGGGAATGGTATGACTGGGTCAGGAGGTAGGTTTAATTTGAGTCTTTTAAGTATTTTCCATACTGCTTTCCATAGGGGTTGCACAAGTTTGCATTTCCACAGGCAATGAATGAATGAGAAAACGAATGACTGGATTAAAAATGGAGTAAATAAAGCTGGGCGTGGTGGTGCATGCCTTTAATCCTAGCACTTGGGAGGCAGAGGCAGGCAGATCTCTGTGAGTTCAAAGCGAGCTTGGTCTACAGAGTGAGTTCCAGGCTAGCTGAGACTAAATGGAGACCCTGTCTCAAAAAGACAAGAAAAAAATGGAGCAAAGAGCTGAACAGACACTTCACAAATGAAGAAGTGAAGATGGGTGAGAAACATCTTAGAAAGTGTTCAACATCACTAATATTTAAGCAGATGCAAATTAAAACAGGTTAAGATTTCATCTTATCCTAGTAAGACTGGCTAAGATTAGGAAAACAAATGACACCAAATGCTAGAGAGGCTATGGAGAAAGGGGTTATTTTTTTAGTATTTTTCAGCATTAAAACCTGAAGCTTTGGATATCACTGCTCCTAACTAGCTTGTTTAGCAAGAAAACAACTTTTAATTCCAAGTCTTAAGAAAAAAAGTCCTAAGAAATAACAATACTAAGTAAATCATCCTTGTCACTCAGGGCTAAGAACTTGCATGAAACAACATCTGGATACAAATGCTTGACCAGATATTACCTACCATAAATGACAGAATACCTGAAATCTGGTGGGGGGAATATGGGGATGGGGAGAGTGAAGAGGGTCTAAATTTGGTTAAGATGTATTACATGAAATGCAAAAAACTCATTAAAACACTTTTAAAAGAAAAACTTTCATTGCCATTTCTGTAAAGGACAAACGGATTCACGTACAAAATAAACATTTAACAAGTGGCCAAGATTGATATAGATGTATCCTGAGACCATGTGTATTTATAAAATTGGGAGAAATTACCTTTCAATTCTACGTGGATATGTGTTCCTAAAAAAGAAATTGTTTTTCCTAGCAAGAATAGGGAGTTAACAACTTTTTCAGTGTCAAAGGTAAGATGATTATTATAATTACCTGACATTTACATACCATTTACCCCCCAGTAAATTCTGTTCTACTTATATTTCAAGTTCTTCAAAAATTATGGTAAGCTTGCCAAATTAATGTTCTATTCAATACATGCCAAAAGATTTAGTCCTCATTATCAAAATGTCAGCCTCTTGTCTTATTTGTTTTCTTTGAGAATTAAAGCACTTTCATTTATCTTTCAATAACTTTTGCCTAAATCTTTCCCTTCTGGAATTTATATACACTAAGTATGATTTCACTTGATGGTATCCTGTAATTTATGTTTCTTTCTAGGTTCCTTTTTTTCCTTTTGAGAGTTGCATCACAGAATTTGGATACTTTGCCCAAGTCCGCATTATTTTAACTTAATCAAGTCACATTTTCTATACTTTTATATGGTCATTATATTTTTCTGCTTCAGAATTTCTGAATGGCTCTTTGTCATTAACTTTGACCTTTTCTGAGTTTGTTTATGTATTTTGATTTTAACCCATTATGTATCTGTATTCTCTTATAACTTACAGAATTTTCATTAAAAATTGCTTTGATTCTTTATCTTGAAATTTGTAGGTATCCATTTCCTTATAGCACATTATTGGAAAATTATTGTGTTCCATTGGTAGTGTCACATTTCTACAATTTCATGTGTGTCCAAGTCTCGTAGTTATGTGTGCATATTTTATTGCACAATTACCTTTTCCAGTTTCTAAGGCTTGTTTTAGTGAAGAAAATTCTTCACTTTACAAATGAATGCATTTTGAGTTTTAGCCTTTTGTGCACTATGGTTGTGCACTAATACAAGAAAATGCATTTTGAGTGTTAGTCTTTTGTGCACTATGGTAGATTGGGATCAGGGAATATCTAATAATTTCCATGAAGCATGGTCAGTGGAGGTCATCAACTATAAAGCCAACTCTTATCAGCATCAGCCATGGCTAAGATCGTCTACCATAGTCCGCAAAAAGTGGGGTGGGAGAAGGCTATGAACTCTCAAAGCCTATCCCCAATGGCATACTTCCTCTAGCAAGGCCTATCCTAAAGGTTGTATGACCTCACCCAAACAGTGCCACCAACCAATTGAGTATGTTTAAATACTTGATATTATGGGGGACAGTTCTCATTCAAACCACCAAAATACACTTGATGATTCAGTATGTAACATACTCTACAAAGAATATTTTGTACAAATAATAGTATCTGAATAGACCACCATTTAAACTAGATTCTATTATTATCCTCATTTCTTGGCCATGAAAATTTATGCATAAGTAGGATAAATGGTCTGCCTAAGTTCATGTAGTAGTAGAGCTGGGGATCAAATCTGAGTAGTCTGAATCAATTTTACATGCTGTTGGGCAGCCTTACTCATAGTACCATCAAATAGACTCAAGTTTGAAAGCAGCAAACAAAAGATACATAATTATGTGCTGGGTTCCTATGGAGATACAACCTCACCCAAATTATTATTTATGATTATTATTATTATTTACTTGTTACTAAACAAGTAAATTCCTTCAATGTTTTATTTTTAAGGTTGGCACAAATGTTACTTTACTCCAAATATATGAGGATTTATGGTAGTATAAACACGTTGCTAATTCTCGTAATCTATTTAGCCCACAATTTTGCTTAAGTTCTAAGACCTTCAAGGTAATAGCGTAGCCAAATGGCTAAAATTGGTTGCACACTTGTATGGATATAGATTAAAATTCTGGTTCTGATTGCTACTAATTGTACAAACTTGGATGAGAGCCTGAGTTCTGTTTTGCTTACTCTTAGGTATTTCATCCTTCCTTTATTTTTTCTAATTTTGGAAATGCTAAAGGCAATGATATTTCAACAATAGTAATGTATTTTCTTTGTGTTACTAGAAGCAAAATCTAGAGACATGTAGTTTATATGGATAAAACATTTATTTTTCTAACAAATTGGAAAGTTCAAATGCATAGTGTCTGTATCAGATTATTACTGCTGAGGAAAGCTACTTTCTGCTATTGTTTCAGATACAATTACTTGATTGCTCTCACAGGTATCTTGTTATTATGTGAAGCAGTCAGGATCAGCTGACACCACTTTTGTGCACTTGGATTTTTAAAAAGTAATGAAACTAAGCTTATTCCTGCAAAGCCTGTTAGATATTGCATTATACTAATTAAAAAGTGTCTAACACAAGTATCTACTTTGTATGGTTGTTGTGCTTATTACAGTGGTATGGCAATAATACCCTTAGCTCCATATCTGATGGATAATGAACACTCGAGATGCTATGTAGTAGGATAATGTTACATGTTATAAATATTCTTAAGGACTTCCTAATTTATAAGGCTGTCATGACATTAAAGTGATTATAAATCCTTTAGCAGAGCACCAAATAAGTAATACATTTGAGTACTTACTGTTTCCTATTAGCAGTAGTTGATGATGTTGATAATCAATGCATTTTATTGCTATGCCATCCAATGTAAATACTATCTGTAATAATGACTTAAACAATATGTACATGCTTTGGAAAAATTACTTTTACCTAACTTTGCAAACAATCTGTCTTAGCTTGTTTATAATGTGGACATACTCACTGACCTGTGTGCTCCTCTTGTGATCTGGATATCAGGTCTTTATCTTTCATGAATTAACCCAAAATAGTACATGAATGTGAGCATGCATATTTTACATATCAAAGTCTTGCAAACAGTATTTATCTCATTGAAAATAAAGAGTGGAGAAACTGCTAATCTGTTAACTTTTATTTATTTGTGCGTGTGTGTGTTTGTGTGTGTGTGTGTGTGTGTGTGTGTGTGTGTGTGTTAGTCTAAGTCAGTAGGACCCAGAAAGGGAATTTATTTTCTGATAACATAGAGGAGGACTTAAATTCTCTATTTAATGCTGGATATATTCTTCTTTCAATAAAAGGAAAAAATGTAGATGTTATTTTCGAGCACAGTTAAGCAACACTGTGATGTGTCATTGAATAGTAAATGCCACACCCTCCATTCTTGATCCTGGATTTGCTTTGGCAGATTCCTATCCCACCATTTCTTGAATTTCATTCATTATTTTATGAAATAAAATTTAGTGGGCTATGGTCTACTGAGCTGTAGTACTCCAAACATACTAAAAATTTACATATCTTGACAAATTTTATATTTCTTTTATATTATGTAGTATTTTTATTAATTCTTTAAGAATTTCATACAATGTATTTTGATCATATTCAACTGTCTTTCCCATTTCCTTTCAGAAGTACACCCCATGCATGTCCTTTTTTGTTAAAGCATGTTAAATTCAATCTGTGCTTCCTAAATTCTCTTGGGTGTGGATCCATTCCATCCATGGATTATGGTGAAACTACCAGTGCCAATAATCCAGAAGAAAATTGAGTTTCCCTCTCCCAACATCTATAAGTTGCTTCAGGGCTGGAACTTTAGGTCCAGCATATCCCTTAATGCTGAAAATTTTTCCAGAAATTAGCTTGCACAGGTCTTGTGCATGCTGTCATAAATGTTTTGTTTTCACATATGCAACTTCCCTGTTACTCCAGAAAACATTGTTTGCTTGTATTCATCCACTACCTCTAGCTCTTACAATTTTGTGGACTCCTGTTATAAGATTAACCTTTGCAGGAAGGGTGTGATATAGGTATTCCATTTAGGTTTCAACACTTTAGAGTTTATTATTTTCTTCTTATTGGCCAGATATTATTCTTTGTGTTTGTTGAAATCTAATTCAAATGGAAACTTCTCTAGTGAGGGTTGAGAGATGCCACTAACATATGTGTGTAATGATACATCATACTTAGTTGGCTAAATATGATGTGCATTTGGCAAAATGATTGCAGTAGGATTCTCATAGGGTCTATGACCTATCTAGCTATAGTTTCTTGTCCCCTATAGCAGTGCCAATTATGAGTTACCTCATGTAGAATAATCTTTAAATCCAATCAGAAAGTATTTTGTTACTCCCATAATATTTGTGTCACTATTGTAGCGACGGGGATATCTTGCCAGGCCAGATTTTATTGTAATTTTCAGGATTCACACATAGATAAGACTAATGATTGCTTTTCTCTCTTTTTAGTGTGTATAGAAACTTTTAGCACTATGTAAAGTAGTTAGTAGTGAAAAACAGTTGAAGTCCACACAAGCTTGATTTCTCCATGTTCTATGGTTTTAGTATGTTGTTTCTTCAGCAATAGTTTCTTAATATCAAGTTCAGGAAGAGAACCAAGAATCATGTTGATAACCTATAATTTTTGGTTGTGGTATTATCTATGGGAACACCTGGTGAACTTATTGTTATTTGTTCTTTGGCTTTACAATTGGATAAATGACATTTTAAAGTAGTTTTGAGTTTCTCTGATGGCTAACGTTGCTCAACAGTACAAAAATATTTCTCAGACATTTGTGTTTCATCTTTTTAGAATCTCTGTTTGGTTCCTTGCCCCAATTTTTAATTGGCTTATTTGTATTATTGATGTTTAGTTTTTAAACATCTTTATGCATTCTAGATATTAATTCTGTCTAAGATGCACATTTTGTAAAGATTTTTCCATTATGTTGGCTGCCTCTTGAATTGAATTTTGCTTTACTGAATTTTTTATTTTCATGTAGTGCCCATTAGTCAATTGTTGGTTTTTATGACTGCACTAATGAGATCATATCCAGAAAGTCCTTTCCTGTGTCTATAAGTACCACTATATTCCCTATGTTCTCCTTTATCAACTTTGGAATATCAGGTCTTATGCTAAGGGCCTTGATCCATATGGAGTGGAGTTTTCTGCTGGGTGAGAGATAAGAATATAATTTCATTTTTCTGTATGTAGCTATGCAATTTGGCCAGCACCATTTGCTCAACATGTTGTCTTTTCTCCAGTGTGTATTGTGGCCTCTTTCCAAAAATTCTGATGGCTGTAGTTATATAGACTTATTATATCTGGTTCATCAGTTCTATGCCATTGATCAGTATGTCTTTTTAATGTTTACATGTCAGAATTTTTATTTAAAATGATAGCATAACAATTTGAGTCAAAAAGGGAGACACTGTAGGAACACAGATCCTCTACTGTGTGTGTTTAAACATCAATGAATGAGCATTTTAAAGATTTATTATGTATAGGACTTCAAGCATTAAGGGAAACTTTTCAGCCTAGACCGGGATGGACCTTTAAAACTTGTGTTTGTAAAATTTTATCAGTTATTTCACATTGGATTATAATGTAAATACAAACTTATAACTTTAATAAATTATTTTACTGCTGTGAATATTTTTGCAACAACCCTATTACATATGGAATGCACTTGTGGAAATTATTTGAATATGAGGTAAGATGATATTTTAATATCAACAGTAGCTTGTGGTCACCCACTTCATGGTTTGTAGGGTTCTCTCTGGGGGGATTGGAAGGAATGGGACTCCCTTCCAAGCCTGCGAAGAAACTCTTGGGGGCTTTAATTGAGATTGCATTAAATGTGTACAAGAGTTTGGGTAGAATGGACATTTTTACTATATTAATTTTCCCTATACATGAGCATGGGAAGTTTTTCCATCTTCTGATATCTTCTTAAATCTCCTTCTTCAGTGGTTTAAAAATTTTGTTGTAGACATCTTTGGTGTCTTTCGTTAGGTTTTTTCCTAGGTATTTTATTGTTTTTGAAGCTATTGTGAGTGGGAAGGTCTCCTTGTATTCCTTCATTAGTTGTTTGTTGTTGGTGTAAAGAAAGGCTACTGATTTTTCTATGTTAATTTTGTATCTTGCCACTTTACTGAAGCTGTTAATCGTTTCTAGGAGTTTTCTGGTGGAGTTTTTAGCATTGCTTAAGTAAACAATCATATCCTCAGCAAAAGGAGATAGCTTGACTTCCTCTTTTCCAATAATACTCCTTTAATTTCTTTTTCTTGCCTTATTGCCCTAGCAAATGTTTCAAGCTCTATATTGAAGAGGAGTGGTGAAAGGGGGCAGCCTTGCTGATTTCCTACCTTTAAAGTGAATGCTTCTGTCATTTCTCCATTTAGGATGATATTGGATGTGGTTTTCCTGTATATGGCTTTGATTACATTGAGGAATGATCCCTCCAATCCGATTCCCTCTAGGACTTTAAGTATGAGGGATGCTGGATTTTGTCAAAGGCTTTTTCTGCATCAATTGAAATGATTGTATGGTTTTTGTCTTTCAGTCCATTTATATGTTTCATGATATTTATTGATTTTCATATGTTGAACCATCCCTGCATCTCTGGTATGAATCCAACTTGGTCATGATGGATGATCTTCTTGATGTGGGTCTGTATGCGGTTTACAAGTATTTTATTGAGAATTTTGGCATCTGTGTTCATTAGGGAGATGGGTCTATAGTTCTCCTTTTTGGTTGAATCTTTGCCTGGTTTTGGTCCATCTGTTTGTATCCTTCTGAACAGTTTGAGTAATAATGGTTGTAAGTCATTTTGAAATGTTTTATAGAATTCTGCTGTGAAACCATCTGGGCCTGGGCTTTTTTTAGTTGGGAGGTTTCTTATTACATGTTCAATTTCTTCATATATTATGGGTCTGTTTAAGCTTGGTTGAGCTTTGGTGATTCCCAGGATTTCAGATATTCAACCATTTCTCCTAGGTTTTCAAACTTAGTAGAGTATAGGTTTTTGGAGTATTCCCATATGATTGTCTGGATCTTTCCATTGTCTGTTGTGATATTTCCCCTTTCATGACAGATTCTATTGATGTGGAGTTGTTCCTTCTTTCTGTTGGTTAACTGGGCTAGAGGTCTGTCTATCTTGTTTATTCTCTCAAAGAACCAACGTTTGGATTCATTGAGTTTTTGAATGGTTTTCTTTGTTTCTATTTCATTGATTTCTGCTCTGATTTTTGTTATTTCTGTCTGTTGCGTTTAGGGTTCATCTGTTGTCTCTCATGTGTTTTTAGCTGCAGCGTTACATTGTTCATTTGTGCTCTTTCTGTTTTTCTAATATAGGCACCCAGGCCTATAAACTTACTTCTCAGGACCGCTTTTAAAGTATCCCATAGATTTTTTTGTTTTGTATTATCATTGTCATTCAGTTCCAGGAATGCTTTTATTTCTTTCTTTATCTCTTCCTTGACCCATTCATTATTCTGGAGTGTATTGTTTAGTCTCCAAATGTTCTTGTAGATAGTAGGGCTTATCTTGGTGTTGATAATGAGCTTTATTGCACTGTGGTCTGATAGAATGCATGAAATTATTTCAATCTTTTTGTATTTGTGGAGGTTTCTTCTGTGTCCCAGTATGTGGTTGATTTTGGAGAATGTTCCATGGGGTGCTAAGTAGAAAGTGTATTCTCTGCTATTAAGGTGGAATATTTGGTAGATGTCTGTGAGGTCCATTTGGTGTATTGTATCATTCAGTTCAGATGTCTCTCTTTTTATTCTTTGTCCAGTTGACCTGTCCAAAGGGCTCAGTGGGGTATTGTAGTCCCCTCCTCTGTACTGGGGGTAATCTGTGCCTTGAGATCCTGGAGAATTGTCTTTATAACGTTTGGTGCACCAGAGTTTGGTGCATATATATTCATGATTGTGAAATCTTCATGGTCTTTTTTTTTTCCTTTGATAAAAATGTAATGGCTTTCTTTGTCTCTTCTCATTTCTTTTACTTTGAAGTCTATTTTGTCTGATATTAAAATAGCAACAGCTGCTTTCTTTCTGGTACCATTTGCTTGGAATATTTTTTCCATCCTTTTACTTTAAGGTGGTGCCTATCCTTGAAAGTAAGATGCGTTTCTTTTAGACAGTATATAGTTGGGTTCTGTTTCCTAATCCATTCTCCCCATCTATGTCTTTTGGTTGGGGAATTTAGTCCATTATTATTTAAGGTTATACCTGAAAGATGTGTGTTGCTTCCTTTCACCTTATTATCCATTTGCATCTTTGGTCTAGGTTTCTACTTCTGCAGTTATGTTTTTATTAATTTCTTTCTAGTGGCCTGGGGATAGTTGCTCCTTTCTTCTATCCTTTGAATTGCTTCAAGTATTCCCTGAAGGGTCAGTTTTCCAGACATGTATTCTTTCATCTTGTTTATATCATGGAAGATTTTTCTCTCTCCTTCAACTATAATTGACATTTTTGCTGGTATAGTAACTTGGGTTGGCATCTATAGTCCTTTAATACTGGGAATGTTTTGCTCCACGTTCTTCTTGCTTTCATAGTTTGCACTGAGAAGTCAGTTGTAATTCTGATGGGTTTTGCCTTTTGTAACTTCTTGTTTTTCTCTTGTGGCTTTCAGAATTTTGGCTTTGTTTTGGGCGTCTAGAATTTTAACTATTATATGGCTTGGAGAGTTTCTTTTCTGATCTTGTCTGGAGTTCTATGTGCTTCTTGTATTTGTATTGGTTTGTTTATTTTAGTTATGGTAAATTTTCATCTATTATTGTGTTGAAGATCTGATCAATACCATTCTCTTGGGATTCTTCTCCTTCCTCTATTCCTATGATGTAGAAGTTTGATCTTTTCATGGTGTCCCACAGTTCCTGGTTGTTCCACTTTTGTGTCTTTTTAAAATTTTCATAATCTTTACTTGAAGTTTTTAGTTGTTCTGTGTTATCTTCCAGGTCTGATATTCTTTGTTCTGCTTCCCCCATTCTACTTCTGAGGCTTTTTCTGTTCCTTTTCTCTTGATTGGATGAGTGTTTAAGTTCCTTTTTCATTTCATCTTGTGATTTTTTTTAGTATTTCTATTTCCTTCTGAAGCTTCTCTATCTCTTTCTGTAGCTCTTTGCTTTGCTGGTTGGTTTCCTTTTCTTTTGCAACATGGGATCTTTTCAGTGTTTCCACTTCCTTCTGAAATTGTCATTCTCTCTCTCTAGGTCCTTCTTGAGTTTTTCATTCTCTCTCCTTCATTCTCTGAATTGTTCTTTATATTATTTTATTTCTTTGAATATGTCCACAATTGTTCATCTGGTATCTGTGTCATGGGCCATCCCCAGGGCCATCCCACTGTAGGAATCCCCCACAAGGTTGGCAGAGCTTGGTGTGGAATTATTCTGCACCTTTCCCATGTTGTTCCTTCTTTGTGTCCCTGGCATGTGCGTTTCTTTTTGCCTGTATTCCAATGCGAATCCCAAATGCCTCTTCACTGTGTTGAAGGCTTGCTTTGCTTGCTTCCTTCAGATGTAGTCACTGTTTGTTTCTTTGATTTGGTTTTCTCCTTGCTTATGGAGTGTTGACTTCTCTAAGTTTTAGGCTTTCTATTGGAAGTCTAACTTGCTCTTCCCTTTCTGCTCTGAAGGTTCTGCAAAGAATCTATTTGGACACTCCCTTGGCTATTCCAGTTAGTGTGGGTGTGGTGTCATGGGAGGGTGGGTCTTATGCCTGCTTATGCCTGTTTAGTCCACGCCCCAGTACTCTGTGCTTCAGGTGGTCCTGGAAAGTCTCTGATCTAAGTTCTGTGCACTCAAGTCTCACAGTGTCAACAGGCCCACCTTTTATACCAGCTAGCAGGGTGACTCCACCTCCACAGCACACAAGACGATTGAATCAAACCAATTATCCAATGGGCCAGATAGGAATATCAAACAATCTGCCTGGCTCAAGTGCTCAGGTCATACCTGTGCTTCAGGTGGTCCTGGAAAATCCCCGATCTAAGCTCTGTGCACTTCAGTATTTTCATAGTGTCCCACATTTCCTGGTTGTTCCACTATTGTTTTTATTTTATTTTATTTTATTTTATTTTATTTTTTCATCACCTTTACTTGAGGTTTCTATTTGCTCCACATTATCCTGTAGGTCTGATATTCTTTTTTGTGCATCATCCATTCTGCTTCTCAGGTTTTTTCCTATACTTTCCTGCTGATTGGATAAATGTTCAATTTCCTTTTTCATTTCATCCTGTGATTTCTTCAGTATTTCTACTTCCTTTGGAGCTTTTCATTCTCTTCTTGTAGCTCTTTGCTTTGCTGGACAGTTTCTTTTTTCCTTTCAGCATGAGATCTTTTCACTCTTTCCACTCCCTTCTGGTTTTTGGAATTTTCTCCCTCTAGTTCTTTTTGGAGTTTGTATTTCTATTACTCTAATTCTTTTTGTAGTTTTCTCTCTCTCTCTAGTTCTTTCCACTGTTTATCATTCTTTCCTTCTACTTCCTTCATGACTTTTTCATTGTCTCCTTTAATTCTCTGATTTGTTTTTTTATATTCTTTGATTTCTTTGAATATGTCTAAAATTGTTCTTCTAAGGTCAGTGTCTTGGTTTCCTTCCAGGGAGATCATATCGGGATCTTCTACAGGACTGGTAGAGTTCGGTGGGGATTTATTATGTACTTTTCCCATTTTGTTTTTTCCATTGTGTCTTTGGCATGTGCTCCTGTTTTGTTTTTTTTTGTTTGTTTGTTTGTTTGTTTGTTCGTTTGTTTGTTTGTTTGGATACTGGTGCTAATCTCAAATGGTTAATATGGAGGACTGGTTGGTCACTCGCTTTACTTCCTGCCAGTTTTTCCTCAGCATTGGCTGTACAGCCTAGAATTACTGACAATGCACCTGCTGGACCATTCCAATCACAGCAAACCACCACACCAGCAGCTTACCATCTCCACCACAGTACCAGTAGCTTGAGTGCAGCAGGGAGAGGGTGTTATTCCTTTGGCCCTCATGCAGGACCTTAATCTGCATGCTGCCTTTGTCCTTCTATCTCTGCACACATCTCTTCTTTCTGGTCTCAGAGGTGGGAGGTCAAGCCCCTGGCTGGGCAGCAAGGCTGTGCAGTGGCCCCCACCTGGCTGAATGTACATCGTTAATTTAAGCAATTATATATTTTAAAGTTCATTTAAGTTTAGCTTCTAATATGGATTGTATTGCTATTTATTCTATATATACAAATAATTTAGAATTATCTTCATATTTTAAGACTAAAAGACAACCCTGAAACCCAAACATTTATAAACATTAGCCTTATATTAAAGTCTAAATACTTTTACATGGTTAATTAATGATAATTTTCTTCAAACTTTCTACTTTCATTTACATTCTAAGCAAATTAAAATTTCTATTTCGTTCTTTCAATCAGGTTACAAATACCTCTTTTCCTGAATTTCACACATAATTCCAACTCACTGTCATGTACTCTTTTCCATCTGTACTTGGTGTTTATCACGCCATATTATTATTGCATGTTTTATTGTTTGCCTTTCTTGATCATAATCTTTATAAAGAGAGGCAATAAATGTTATTAACATTACTTTCCCTAGAGTATAGGAGGTGCTATTATAAACCAGTTTTTATTTTTTTATTTTTTATTATTATTATTTTTAAAATTTTTATTGATTTTTGTATGTGTATGATTGTACTGTCTGCATGTAGGTTTGTGTACCCGTGTCGTGTAATGCCGCAGAGGTCAGAAGAGGGTGTCGGATTCCCCTGGAACTGGAGGTTTCCTGGAATTGGAGTTACAGACGGTTCTCAGCTGCCAAGTGGGAGTTGGGGATCGATCCCAGGACCTCTGCAAGAGCAGTCGGTGCTCTTAACCACTAGGCTATCTCTCCAGCCCCTCAACCAGTTTTTAAAGAATGATTGAACTACAAGTTCACAAATCGCCACTAAACAAATGCAAGATAAAGGATAAGTCATCTCAAAATACATTTTCAACAATTTGATTATTTTATTCTGTCATACATAAGCCAAGCTAACCACAAATATTTTCTGAAAAATCAATTCAACAAAATATGTGATTTTGAAACCTATATAGCTTAGCATACCAAATCCAAAATTACCATTTGAAATGTTTCAAAATCTGAAACTTTTTAATTATTCCAGAATTTCATCAATGAATAGAATGTGTTTTAATTGAAACAATAGCCAGTTGCTTACCCTCGCCTCTCTTATTCTTTCCAACAATATTCCCTGACAATTTCATGTTTTTTTATTTAATTTACATTTTTATTTTAGATTGTAAAAATGACTATTGTATTTACATCATACGCTTTCTCATTTATTTTATTTATATATCTTTAAATCTAGCTCTCACCCATTTTAAAGAAGATATTCCTTTCAATAGATGGTGACAATTATAAAAAGCACAACTGAATACAATTACAGAGAATAAGGGACCATGGGGTGCCCAGCCAGAACTGATATGTCTAAAATGCAATTCCTACACATAAAACTCACAGAGTATTGAAAAAGATGGGTGGAAAGATTATAATTTTCAAGATACCTGTTTTTAGATAGTGTCTTCCTGACATGACAAGGAAGCTGATTCCATGAAATTTCAGCAATATTATTTCCTAAGCAAGATCTCTGTAATGACAACACAAGTTCACATGCCAACATGTATAGGACAAATTCCAGAAGGTTTCTTTGATATAGTAAATTTTACAAAGCTACACCTCTGGAAGAAGTGTAACAGGCAGATAATAGATACTGAATAAGAGAGAGTTAGTTTTCTCTCCGAGGAGCATTGTGGTGTTATCCATTCTCAAGTGATCAGCCATAAACACATAAGATGCTTGATTTCTCTTTCTGAGGCTAACATGCAGAAGAAATTGGAAAGTTCAATAAGTCAATTTGAAATGGTGGGAGGAAGACTTACAGGAAGAATGAATGAAATGTAAAACAGAGTATGAAGACTAAACAAGAAATTTTAAGAATTGGACCTCTCAAACAGAGAATATGAAAAAAATTGAAACACAAAAATGGAATATTCAAGAAATGGGACAATATGAAAAGACTGAGTCTACACAACACAGGAATATAGGAAGGAGAAGAATCATCTCAGGTTCAGGAATCAATCAGATCTTCATAATGAATATAGAAGAAAATATAGCTAGACAGATACAAGAAGGAAGCTGAATACCAATTAGAGAGGACCAATAAAGAAACTCCATATAGCATATCATAGCAAAACTCACAATGTAAAGAACAAAGTGAGGATACCTAAAACTGATAGAGACAAACATAAATTTACATATGATGGATCAGAATTACAGCTGACTTTTCATTGTAAAAATATAAAACCCATATTCCAGGACAGATGGGGCTACAAGGAGACCCTGTCTTGAAGAGCAAAAAAAAAAAAAAAAAAAAAAAACATAAAAGATTGAACCAAAGTATTGCCAATTATAAATAATCATGGGCATGAATTCAGAATTCTTATCAAGCAAATCTATCACAAGCAATGGGAAAGAAAAAAATTCCCTTGAATTCAATGAGCTGAAAGAATTCATGTCTACCAAATCAGCCCTATTGAGAATATTTAAAGGAAAACAAAGGACTGAAGATAGGAGTGACTATATCCAAGAGGTTATAGAAAGAAAATAAAGTAAAATTACAACAGCAGAAAATGGGAGCAAGAACATAATTTAAAATGGCACCAACCAGTACAAATCTTTCAAAATTATCTCAAAATATCAATGCCCTCAGTTGTTCAGTCAGAACACATAGAATAGTTGAAATTAGTAAAAAAGAAAATCCATCTTTTGTTGTCTGAAAATATCTCATCTCACTTCAAGAATAGGCAGTACCCTAGGATGAAAGCATGAAAAATTATTCCAAGCAAATGACATTAATATACGAACAGGTGTTGCAATTATATCTGACAAGGTGAGTTCAAATGAAAACTAATCAGAAGATATAACAAAGGTCACTTCATTCTGACCAAAGGAACAATTGACCAAGAAGATATTACAATCATAAACATATGCACCAGACTCTGATGCAACTAATTTCATAAAAACAATACTACATCATTTTAAAACACAGATTAGCACCAACTCAGAAATTGGTGACATCTCTAATAGATAGGTCCACTGGAGAAAGAATAAACAGAGAGACAAGAACTAATAATTGGAAGAAGTATTCAGGGAAAGCCTCACATTCACTGTAGCCTCAAAAAGATATCTAAGAATAAACCTCATCAAATATATTAATGATCTCTACAATGTAAAATTTAAATCTTTGAATTAAGAAACAGAGGAAGTAACCAGGAGATGGAAAGACATCCTATGCTCATGGTTTGGTAGAATTAATATTGTGAAAATGTCGATCCTACCAAAATCAGACAATAGATTCAATGGAATGGCAATCAAAATACCCCTGGCAAAGAACTAGAAAAAGTTCCCAATATTCATATAGAATCACAAAAGACCTCAGATAAACCAAGAGTCCATGAGCACAAAGAGCAATGTTTTTGGATTTACCATACCAGATCTCAAATCATATTACAAAGCTTTAGTCATAAAAACACCATGGTCCTGGGACCAGTACAGACACATAGGTCACTGAAACAAAATAGGCAACCCTACTATTTATGCATGCAGTTTTAGCCAAAGACACACACTGGAAGAAATAGATCATCCTCAACAAATGGTGCTGGGTAACATGGTTCTCACCAGATGAAGAATATAACTATACCCTCGTATTTCACCCTTCAAAAAGGCCTCCAACTGAATCAAAGGCTTAAATGTGAAACATGAAACTCTGAAATTGTTATAAGAAAACTCAAACAATACTCTACAGGGTATAAGTGTAGAAAATATAATATGGGATTGCAGCCAGCGTGTCCCTGAATAGGTCTCCTATACTAAACCTCAGCTTCCAATGGATCAGGTAGCATTGTTGAAGAGAAGGAGGAAAGGCTGTAAGAGTCAGGGTTGGTGCACAATCTCAGGGAAACAGAATATTTCTGGCCTGTAGGAACTTGTTCATATCAGCTTTCAGCAATTTTGTCAGAATGCACAAGACCTATGCAAACTCAATTACATAAAAACTCACCATAGAACTGGGGAAATGGGCAGTAGGCCCCAATCTTAGCGAAAGAATGTTTGACCGTTGATTACTGTTTGGAGAGAGTTTATGTTTAAGAGAGAGAATCTAGAAAGGCTGACTAGAGTCCAGTGGATGAATTTTCTCTGTGGGTCATTTACATACACAAATTTGACATCATATCCTTTAAAATATATGACAATGCATGAAATCCTGGTGAAGTATCTTGAGGGGAGTGCAAATGCGGGAGGGAGAATAAAAATTATGAAGATATTATTATGAAATACACACAAATTCAAAAAAGTAAAAAAAATAAGAAATTAAAATAAAATTTAAAAAACCCACAGAATCCACTTAGTTTTGCCCATATGTGTGCAACTGTTGGCTCACCTACTGGAGCATGGGTAGCTTCTCAGAGGCTGCCTCCTTGAAGACATCTGACTCTTCCTCCACTAGCTGCCATCAATTGTCTATAGCTCCTCAGCTAGGTTTGGGACTTCCCAATCTCTGCCCTTCTTCATACTTGGATTTTGGGTGGTTTATTCTGATGCAGATCCTTTGCATGTAATACCAACCACTGTCAGTTCTTTTGTACAATGGTTCTCTCATGTCTGCAAAACAATGTTTCATTGTAGTTACCTGCTACCTCTGGCTCTTAAAAATCTTTCTGCTCCCTTTTCCATGGTTATCCATGATGCTTTGGAGGAAAGGGAGTGATAAAGATGACAAATTTAGGGCTGAGCACTTCACAATCTTTTGAAAAATGAAACTCTGGCAGCACTCATAATCACATAAATAAAACAATCATGGTATGTAACATTGCTTCATGTATAAATGTATCAAACATAGTAAATGAAATCAGTATCAGATTATATGCACAGTGTGCAATGAAATATAAATTGTACTTTATGTTTAGACTTAATACCTCCTAGGGACTTCATTACATATATGCAAATATTTTAAATTGAAAATATTGGAAATTTTACCTATTTCCAGTTTTATATATTTTGAATAATTACATGCAGATAAATACTTCACTTTTAAGATTCCTGATAATCTAACCAACTAAATCAGCCAGACAAGGAATATAGATGATCCTTTATACCTATTTACTTTGCAAGTTGAAAATAATCAAAATATTTTAATAAGATAGCAAAATTTCTACTTGAGTAATCCCTGATCCAATATGTAGGAAAATATTAAATCTGCAACCAAAATACTCTCTATATAATAAATGAGTCAGTAACACATGTGCTGTAAAAAATAAACCATATGAAGTAGTTGTATTTCTATTTACTAAGAGCAAATGTTCCTAACGAAGAATTTTAAAATTTATAACATTTTCTATAATTCTAATGGGTATTAAGTATTGAGGAAAAAAAGAGGCAAAATATCTTTTTACTGAAATGTATAAAAAATTAATAAAATCCACTGAAGAATCTTTTTAAAATGGAAAGAGTCCCCATCTTTACAGAACAAATAAAGCAGTATCATCAAAATAACCATATGGCCCAAAATAATCTCAGGATCAAATAACAATGAAAATTCCCATAGAATGACAAAGAAAATAGTCTTAAGATTCAAAAGAAATGAGAAAAGACACTACGTATCAAAAGCTATGTTAAGCAAGAAGAATATGCTTCCTGATTCTGGCTTGTATAACAAACGATACTAACCTAAACAGTAATGTACTCACATGAAATCAGATGTGTTTAATAAGACAGATAAGAAGCCCAGAAATTTTCATTGATATAAGGTCTAGGATCTTGAAGCTAGACAACTCACAGACCCTGGGGGAAAGCCTATTACAAGTATTCTGCTAAGTAATTATAGTATTAATCTGATCTCTAGTTTTAACTCACCCACAGATTAATACATTTCTCAATTCTCAGCAGAGAAGTTTCTTTATACAGCAGATATTGATTTACACAGAGAACCACAGCTGGACAATGTGCAGAGAAGTAGAGGATTCAGATAGCTTATCCCTGAATAGGACACCTATATCAACTTCTGCATCCTCAGGCTCAGGGATCATTGTGGAACACAGATGTTGTAAAGATTTAAGAGCCAGAGGTGGAGGAGGACCACAAGGAAGCAAAGCTTTCCAGACAGGCAGTCATTTATTCATATAAACTCACAGCAATTGTGACAGCCTGTGCAATTCCCACATAATATCAAGCCAGAAAATAATTTCAACATAGACTTAGTGACATTGGTGAAGAACCATATCTGAAGAACCCCTAATACCTGATAACTGCTGGGAGGGAGAGATTCAGTCCCATTTAAGAGTGAGATTCTTATTAGGTTGACTAAGCTCTAGTGGATGAACCCATACTGAATGGCATTTGGAATCTTAGGGACACAAACCTGACTTTTATGTAAATGTAAAATTACAAACATTTGGTAGGTAGATTTTGAAAGGGTGTAGATACAGGAAATTATCAAAATGTGAAAACATATTGCATGAAGATTACAAAAAATAAAATTAATAAACAAAAAATTTGTTAGAAAAAGCTCAGACAGAAGCCATATGGGATGACAGAAAATATTTGCAAACATATATGTCAGAATACATTAACATTTAAAAGATATATGGATATTCTACAGCTCAGTAGCACACAAGCAAATAAGTTGATTATAAAAAAGGGACAAAATATCTGAAAAGGCATTTCTCAAAAGAAGATACATATACAGATGGCTAAAACGTATACAAAAATTATCAACATCATTAACTTTTACGTATATGCAAATTAATATTGTGATAATACATAACCTCACACCTATTTGGCTGGTTGTTATACACAAATAAAAATAACAAGGGCTAAAAAAATAACAAGGGTTGCCTAGGTTGTGAAGGAAAGACGCCCTGACTCACTACTGACCAGAGAATAACTTGATATATCCATCATGAATAAGAGTATGGAAATTTCTGCGGAATGTTAAAACAGAGCTAGCATATGCTCTAGATATCTCAATAGTTGGTCAATAGTAAAAAAAGAGAAGTGCTCCTATCAAGAAGATATCTTTCCCATATTAAGCGAGTTAGCAGGAGCTCGCAGTTTCCCTGCTTTTCACCTAACTCCCAGAGTCTGTGGTGTTGACTTCATGGCCTACTCGTCTCCTCCTTGGTCAAGACCTGGAACTCCACCAGCTGGCCCAGAGGAGGTTCCTATACAGGTGTACACACTGGTCATGTGAAACGTTTAGATTTTAGGCCTTAGCTCCCACTAGAAATAGTTATCTCACAATATTTAGTTGACAAAAATCTTTTCCTCCTTTATCCATCTACTCATCCTTTAATTTTGCCAAAGCATTCTTACTGAATACCTGTACGATTTAGGTATTTTGTTTTTCCTTGAATCACCACCTATGACCGAATATTGAAAAATTTTATATCCTAAGATTCCTTGAAAATGGGAGGTTACTTTTAAAATGAGCATATTATAAAAATCATGATATGGTATAAATATCAATTCTAATCTTAAACCCACCATCCCCATCTTAAACAGCAATTTTATTGAGTAACTAGCTATGAACTCCAATGTTGTAGAATGGAATTGTTGGGGTTTATAAAGCTAGTTTTAGTTTACCAAAACAAGTACATGAAAATTGCAAGTTTCACCTAAAATGTTTCTATTCCATTGTTATATTTAACATTATGAATGGACTGCCTCAACCAATAACCCACAGTGGACACAGATTGTGAAATTTAGCAAACATCCTATGCTTAGTGTTTTGTAGCATTGTGATTGTGTATCCTATATTGCTATTAGAATTCTTAGCAAGCAAGAAAACAAATTGATGTGAAATGACAACAAACTTTCTTATCATGGAAATAATACAGTACTTCTAATAAATGAAATGTGAAGACTAGGAGGCACACACACACACACACACACACACACACACAAAAAAAAACAAAACTATTGCCTTGATGTTAGTGATGGTAGTCCCCAAACTCATTGACTTATACACATTGAGTCTGATCAATGCTTTATATTTTTCTTACTAAATAACTAAATATTTAAGATAGAATACTGAAAAACTTGTTTTTGTAATACTTTGTGTTGAGCAATAAAACAATGACTTTTCTCAGCATATTTAATATCCTTAAGTGTAATTATTAAGATCTTGTCATTAACCTAATATAGTTGAAATAATTGGCTTGAACTGATAAAATGTTAATTATATCTCTGTGTTTTGCTATTTGCAGTTGAATAAGATCTACTTGATTTTCTTTCAAGAATAGAAACTCAAATGGGATGAAATCCTTATTTTGAACAGATATAGACATTTGGAAGTTTAAGTGGGGGAATTCCTGCAAAAGTTCCAAGAATTACATTTAGGAAATGGAGTTCATAGGATTAGGATTCAAGGAACCCTATGCACAATGTTGAAGATAAATTCATAATAAGACACTAAGGTACAAGTCTAATAGCTATTTTCACTTTGAGTCTTAGAATACTTATATGTTTTTGTTCTTCAAATTGTGACCGTGTATCATCTGTCACTTTGTGATAACCAGCTATAAATGCTTCATAATGTTAATAATGTCAATAATATATTGCTGAATAACAAATATCCACAAATTTGGCAGCTTAAAATGAGAAAGTTGTCCAAGGCTCTAGTGGGTCATTTGCAAGGCAGCAGTCTACAGGACATTCACAGGTATTATCTGATCAGAAGCAGGTCTTCCACTTCCAGGCTTGCATGGTTGGTTGCAAAATTTATTTCCTTGCTGTAAAAATGACAGATAACTTCATGGTCAATAAGAGACATTCTCTGAATTGGTCAAGCCAATTTATGACACTCAAGTAATTAAATAAAACTGAATTTGAATGCTAATTATATCATTACAAATCTCTTCATTTTGCTATACAATATAACAGAATAATGAGTGTGATATTTCAACGTACATTGGGGCTGTCCACAGTCAAGTGTTGAAGATTATACAGGTCATATACACTTGTGGCTCTCAGTCTTGGAGGCCATCTTAGAAATCTGCCTTCGTCCCAGACAAGGTGGCACAGACCTTTAATCCCAGCACTTGGGATCTCAGTGAGTTCCAGGCCTGCCTGGTCTACATAGTGAGTTCCAAGCCAGCTGGAGATACAGGAAGACCCTGTTTCCAAAAAGACAAAAAGAAACAAAAAAAGAAACCTGCCTTCTCATTCTACGGAATTAGAGATTTTAGTTTAAAAAGATACTTAGGTTGTGTATATACGTTTTTAATTTTAAAGCAGCGTCTGAGATAGGAGGAACAACAACCACCAAAGGTTTAACAATTTACACTAACATCATTGTTGATTATTAAATGGCATAGTATAAACCCAGGTGTCTGTTGATTAACATGATCACATATTTTTTCAAAGCCAATTTTTATTGAAGCTTTGGGTATTTCATACAAAATTTCAAATCAAATCTAGACCTGTGCACCCCTACCTGGCCCTTCCACCCTCCAGAGCTCATGCATTCTGACACACATGTTTTTCATCTTTTTCTCAGTGTCTCTCAAAATTCTTGATGCAGAAGTTTACTGTTTCAAGCAGAAGTTCACCATTTCAGTCAGTTCTTTGACCCAGACTTCTTGTTGTTGCTATTCCTTCCAATATGCATCACTCCAAAATATGCATATATGCATGCTACATATATCATAGGTTTTAGCATCTTCAGCTTATGATTTTTCTTTATTAGGCTGAAAGATGTCATGTCTGAAGGCATCTCCTTGGCAAGCCCAAACCACCATCAGTTCTGCCCCCGTGCTCCACACTGGGGATTTCCCTTCCCACAGTCACCAAATGAGGTCCAGCAAGCACCACATCCCATCTTGATCCTCCTGCACCAGTCTCCATGACACAGCCTGGGCAGTCCAACAATGGCTGTCCACACTCTGAGGAGGCTGAAACCCCAGTAACAGATCAGTCCACAAGCTGGATGTCCCAGAGGGCCCCATTTTACACCGAAGTCTTAGAGGATTCTTGGAGAGACATGAGTCTTCAGTTCATATTTGATGGTTGAAAAGCTGTTTCTTCTCACATCTTTGAAGGATGGCAAAAGCAGTGGCAGCCACAGGGTGGCTGCACTTGCCAGTAAGACAGGCAAAACAACTGTGCCCTTTTTTAAAATTTTTGTCTTTTTATTAAGATCTCAAGTTTTATACCTGAAGTACAATTTCTCAGGCCTTACTGATTATTTATTCCTGGTTATACTTTCCTTTTGGATGTTTAAGGACACACAGTTACCCCAGATTAACCAAGGTTTTTGTTTTCTTCAGGTCAGTTGAGGATATGGTCCTCAAGGGTCACGCAGGTTTTAGAGGGGGGCGAGGGAGCCCCTGGCTCATTTCAGCTTTTCATTTACTAGTTCCATCCACTTTTGGACAAAGTCAGGTCTTGCTATACCAGTTTTCCCTTTTCGAAGCATGAGCAGACTTTCTTCTTTATAAACTGGACACTGGCTTAAGTCCCATTAGTGGATCTCCAAGACCTCCATGCACAGGAATATTGGTGACTCACATTTGCAGGACATTTCAAGAGATGACCCCATGCATAGTCCCCTGGGACTTAGTTGAGCTCTGAGGGCAAGGAACAAAGTTATCCCTTAAGGCCCTGGGCCAAATTGGTATGGGCATTAAATATGGTCATTAAGCATCCAGAAAGGCTAAGTTACACCAGCCTGATACTATTAACTACTCTGTAATATTTTAGAAAAGGCTTGGACAAAAGCTCAAGCAGCCTTGTATAAGAAATACTAAGAAGTGCTCCCAGAAAATAAATACTGTGGTTCGACATAATATCATGACAAACTAGTTTTTTCTTCATTCTTTTGATCTTATATTACTCTAAAATATGCATACATCCCCTCACCCATATACCAAAAATTCCCAACTATGAAAATAAATGGTAGCTTAGTTCTAGAACCTATTAAGGGCTTCACAATATAAGAGCACAGTTGTTTTCAGATCACAAGGAATAGAACATTAACATTGCTCAGTTTGCTTTACAACAAGGTAATTGGCACTAGCATCCACAGATGAGGGATACCATTTATTGTTTGTTTTTCTGAGACTGTTACTTCAGTTAGCATGACATCTTCTAGTTCCATCCATTTACCTGCAAAGTTCATGATGTCATCTTTCTTTACCGCTTCATAGAACTCCATTGGGTAGATGTACCACATTTTCTCTATCCACTCATCAGTTGAGGGGCACTTGTTTGGTTCCAGCATTTTGCTATTGTGAAGAGAGCTGAAATAAACATGACTGTACATGTATCTCTGCGGTAAGATGAATCTTGTGGCTACATACCCAGGAGTGTTATTACTGGGTCAGGTGGAAAGCTCATTTTGAGTCTTTTGAGGGTTCTCCACACTGCTTTCCATAGTGGTTGTATGAGTTTACATCCCACCAGCAGTGGATGGGTGTTCCCCTTTATCCACAACCTCTCCGGCACTTGGTATCATTTATTTTCTTGATCCTAGCCAGTCTTATCAGAGTGAGATGATATCTTAAAGTGGTTTTTATTTGCATTTCCTTAATTGTTAGTCATGTTGAACACTTTTTAAGATGTTTCTCAGTCATCTCTAATTCTTCACTAGTGAAGTCTCTGTTCAGCTCTTTGCTTCATCTTTTGAGTGAGTCATTTGTTTTCTTTCTTCTTTGTTTTTGGGGTAGTTTATATATTCTGGAAGTTAATGCTCTGTCAGATGTATCTGTGATGAAGGTTTCCTCCCACTCTGTGGATTTTCTTTTCACTTCCTTGATTGTTTCTTTTGCTGTACAGAAGCTTTTGACTTTAATGAGGTCCCATTTGTCAATTGTTGACCTTATTTCCCATGCATCTGCTGTCTGGTTTAGGAAGTCTTTTCCTATGTCTATGTCTTGGAGGCTGCTGCCAACTTTTTCTTCTATCACCTTCAAAGTTGTGGGTTTTACATTGAGGTCTTTGATCCGTTTGTTGTTGACTTTTGTACAGGGCAAGAGGTAGAGGATTAACTTTATTCTTCTACAAGTGGTGATCCAGTTTTGCACATGATCACATTTTATGTTAGTCAGTTCTCATATGATTGTAAAGAAATAAGGTATTTTGTGATTTTACATATATGTCATTGCATTATACTTTTCTTCTTTATACAATACTTTTTTATTTTGACTTTATGTGTATGCCTGTATTGCCTGCATGTATGTAAGCACACTCATGTCATGCAATGCCCACAGAGTGTAGAAGACAGCATCAGATCCCCTGAAACTGGAGTTATGGATGGTTGTTAGCAGCCATATGAAGGCTGGGGTTCAAACCTGGGTCTTCTGCAAGAATAGCCAGTGCTGTTAAACACTGAGCCATCTCTCTATTCCTTCCCTTTACTTTTCTTAACAGCTTTATCAGTTGGGCATTATGATTACTTAACAGAAAATGAATCAAAAAATCAAAAACTAAAATCACAATTCTTGTAAATGGTACTCAAACAAGTCTGCATAACTTTGATTTTACGATGGTCTTTATGCCTCACTGTGCTTTGGAGAGAATCCCTTTGGAGAGAAAAGGGATTCCCCAAAATAAGGTACAAAGTTCCTCAGAACCCAATTGCCCTGCTTTAAAATCTTGACAAATTCATGATGTTAGAGTTTTTAACAGCTTTCTTTTAAAATTTAGACATTTATTTATTTTGGTATTATGTCTATGAATGTTTTGAACATATATGTAAGAGCACCTGTGTTGTCCAATGCCCATGAAGACTAGAAAAGTTCATCAATTTCTCTAGAACTAGAGTTAGCAAAGGTTGTTAGACACTGTGCATTCTGGGAACTCAACCCTCGTCCCCTGGAAGATCAGATAGTGCTCTTAAAAATTAAGCTTTCTCTTATCCCCACGATACATTTTTTGTGACTTGAAAAATTCATAGGAACTTCTTAGGTAACTGGAGTGTCCTATAAACTAGAATGTGGATATAGTCCCAGCATAAAGCACAACTGTGGCCTGGCAATCTTGACTAAATACACAGAAGACTGTTTCTTGGATGTGTTTTCCATGTTCTGAGAAATCAGATTTAGTATTACTGTACTTGGGCCTTAAGGGAAATGATTTGTCCACAGAGTGCCTTTAACTTCTTAAAATCCAAAATATAGATAGAATGTCTACCAACTCAGTAGGTTTCAAAAATTCACAGGACTTGACTTTGGAAAAGATGGTGCTTCTTTTTGTTCATTTTGGCAAATATTATTCACTTTAGATATTCTCTTGTGGTGGCATTCCAGTTAGGACTGTACTCTTCAAATCCAGATACCATTTAAAATTTGAACCCATATGGGGCTGGAGAGATGGCTAGTGGTTAAGAGCACCGACTGCTCTTGCAGAGGACCTGGGTTTGATCCCCAGAACACACATGGCAGCTGAGAACCATCTCTAACTCCAGTTTCAGGGGAATCTGACACCGTCTTCTGACCTCTGCAGCACTGCACGACATGGGTGCACAAACCTACGTGCAGACAGTACATTCATACACATACAAAATAAATAAAAAATTAAAAAAATAAAATTTGAGCCCATAGAAGCTTGATTAATAGAGACAAAGTAAGTTGATTATGGTCTAAGTCTTGTGGTAGTTGATGACTGCTAATGGATATGGGAACTCATTTTGGAAGAAATTTAAATATTCAACTTATTTTGATGAAAATACACTGCTTTGTGATTATTCTAAAATCTTCTGAATCATGTGTTTTATTTGGGTAGGTTGTTTTATGTGTCAATTATATAAGTTAAAACAAATATTGGACACAAATTATTAGTGGATGAGAACAGGTCCATCTTGGAGATGAATATACTTTATTCCAAATAACCAAATTAGAATGCCACATTTTAAATTTGCTTTTTGGCAGTGAGATCAAGAACCTTAACTATATATTTTTTCTTGAGACTATTCCTTCTCTAAGTAAACAAAAAATCTGCTGTCTAAGATATACCTCTTTTATATAACATCCTCTGAAATGAGTAAAATGGATTGCTAATGGCAGAGCTGAAAAATCCAGTGCCCAAGTGCACAAACCTTTTTAAAAAGAAACATGGTTCACTTGCACAAAACTGATGAGATTTGAGATCGTTAATGCCCTTGAACTGGTTTTTGTGGGTGTGAAACAAATGGTGAGAATTTGAATTGTTCCCTTATTATAGTATTGAAATTAAGTCTACTTAATTTATCAAATCATGTTCATGCCCTGATTTTATATACTTGTATCTATCGATAAGCATTGTGATACTTAAAAAAAAAAATCCAATGCCCAAGAGCATCATGGATGGCAGCATGCATGTTCCTAGGTCCCAAACTTCAAAGCCATTGTAAAAATCTGAAATATGAGATTTTATTTTGTGCCAAACAATAAAATTATTTGGGGATGTGTTATGTAAAAATCAGCTTGGCTCCATTTTCTGTGCTCATGTTTGTATTTCCCCCAATGTTGAACTTCTTAGGTTTATCTAGCACCTCTGAATAGCAGAGATCCCTTCTCTAATGCCTCAGAGAGATCGCCATTATTTGAATGTGGCAGCTAAGCATGGCATAAAGGGTAATGGATTATGATATGATCAAAGTACATTACATGCATGGATGAAAGATCAGAGTGAAACCTCCTGTTTTATAAAATTAATGCTCATAAAAATGTTTGGGGTTTTGTTTGGTGAACCGTTTAAGGGCCAGCTTTGTGACCAGACCCTTGAACTGGCACTTTGGTGTCCAGTAGTGTCATAAGTGAGTGTATAATTGAAGGCAATGATCTACCTTTTTTATGCATCTATCTGTAATAAAGAGTTCAGTAGTGAGTGAGGGTTAAAGGCTTCTGAGTCCCTCCTCTTCCATTTTTTTTTTTTTTCTTTTTGAGACAGGGTCTCCCTGTAGCCCTGGCTGTCCTGGAACTCACTCTGTAGACCAGGCTGGCTTGAACTCATAAAGATCCACCTGCCTCTTCCATTCTTATCTCCCTGTTGATAGACAGGAGAATGAGGGTAATAAGAGACAGTAACCAAAATGTGTTATAAACATGCATAAAATTGTGAAAGTACCAATTTAATTAAAAAACTTTAGATTCAATGGGAATAAAGTTCTGTAGTCTTCTCAGCTTTAGGTTATAAGAATTCTCTTTCATTGTGTACAACTTTCCTAACCTTTAAGAAGAAAATAATGAGAATATCTACTATGTACACAAAAATAATAAAAATGAGAAATTCAAAGGACATGTTTCATATACACATGCCACTTTATTTCCTACACCTAAATTTACTGTGTCATGGACATTTTCCATCAAAGTAGATGTCATTTTAATATTTTCTAATATTTTATGAATATATTTCCATTTATATAAATTCTCTCTCCATTTGGGATTTGGGCTTTCCACTCTCTGCATAGATTCAATAAAATATGACGAGAAGAAAGAATTTGATATGGAACTCTCAGGGTCACTTTCTCACCTTCAAATACTTTATTTCATTGGTAATCTTCAGTGTGACCTTTTATGTTTCATCACAATGACTCCTGATTTTCTTTATTATGAGAGGACAGAATGAATGTAACAAAAACTTCATTGCTGACCAAAGCAGAATCATTAGTGGTGCACTTTCATCATTTAATGCAAAACTAAGTAACAGGAGCAAAATTCACAGGACACTTTTTATCAGAAGTCAGCACATCTGTCAGTTGTAAACTAGTACTTTAAATGGATCTGTGCACAGTGACTTAGCAGAGCAGTTTATGACTATATATTAGTTGGAAAGCCCAAATGAGAAGCTGTCACCTTTGTGGCTTTCTGATGTGAATTTAATATAAAACACCACGATCAAAGATACACAGGGGAGAAAGCAGAGAAGAAATGTGGCATAATCAAATTTTCACTGTAATTCTTTACCTTAAAGTTTATATCTTGGTTATATTAATATTTTTGTCCTAATAATTTCATGAAGTTGCATCCATTTTAATGATCTGCAGATCTGATGGACAAAAGCAAAAGGATCATCTGAGTTCACTTGTGATAATTGCCATAAACATTCTTTTGTGGCTTAGCTGTGTAAGGTATTTAAGAAATAGATCACTCATAGATTCTCAGGGTATTTGAGCCCAAATAATTGATCTGTTCTATCAAAATATGCTTTTTATAATGTTTGAAGAGGTTGCACTTCTAGCTACATTTCTTATGAAGAATTTTATGGACTAAGTAATAGGGATTTGATTCAAATTAGTCAAAATATTCAGGTCATGCTATATAAAAGAAAAAATATGATTCTTATAAACAGTGAAACAGAAAAGATTCTTGCTGTGCTATCACTCGAACATCTGATAGCCTACCTGGCAGCGTTGTAGGAGAAAGAATGAGAAATGGAGGACTTAAGAGCAACAAGGAAAAGGCAGCAAATAGCAATTCAGCGTGAACCAAATTTGAAGCAGTATGTAGTGTGGGCAATAGAAGATTGTGCACCAACTCTATAACTGGTATATATAGTCAATAATTAAGTGGAAGAAATAGATTAGAGCATCGTAGATGCATATCAGCATGCAAATACCCATTTTTATCTCCTCAGTAAGAGTGGTACGAAGTTATCACTTCAAATTAGTTTTGTGCTAAACTGAACTTAGTATATTATTTTTCAAAACAACCATGAGACTTAGCTATGCCTGTCTCAGTAGATGAGGAAACTGAATTTTCAGAAGTTTGGAGGATTAAGACTCATCTTCAAGATTGTAGACTTACTTCAGTTGAAGGAGTAATTTAAAATGCCAATCTATAATTTCATAATATTCATCATTTTTGAGTGCCTGCTGTGTGCTTTGTACTACTATATGCTAGGTATATTATTTATTTACATTTTATAACAAATTTCCATTGTGGATATCAGGTAACTGAGTCTCAGGGATGTTTAGTCACTGTCCCAATGTCTCAGGAATTAGTTGGGCAGTCAAATTCAAATCTAGTCCTATCACGGTCTATGTCCCCAATTTTTAAATCCACCATTCTTTGTTTTTTTAATATAGAAAATATTAATTATGAAAATGTTAGAGTACTTTGATAAAAATGACTTTTTAGCCAGGCATGGTGGTGCACACCTATAATCCTAGCACTTGGGAGGCCAGTCTGTTCCATAGTGAGTTCCAGGACAGCCAGAGTTATAGGGAGACCCTGTCTCAAAAAGAACAAAAAGAAAAAAAAAGAGAAAATACTGTCTGTGGAGATGATTGATGAAATAAGATGCTAGAATGACAGAGAAGGGACCAAGAACATGCACATACATGGACGGACAGGTGCTTGCTCAAGTTTAGAGTTGGAATGCATGAAGGGTGATTTTTTTCATGATAGGAAGAAGAGAAGATAGAGAAAACAAATATAAAATGGAGGCAAGATAATTTTCTGGAAGTCGTGTTACATGGCCTCATTTTTTTTCTGAAAAGTAGGGAGAAATTCCATCTGAGAACAGCTCCATTTGTACCCCATCTTACATAAAATGATTTAAAATATTAAAATACAAATCCCAGAAAGTTACTTGCATTCGGAAACCTTGTGATGAACTTTTTCTTGACCTGAATATTAATGATAGCAAATTGTGTTTCAAGGTGTTTTTAAAAATTTTGTTCTAGAATGCTAATTTTGGCAACTCTAAGCCTTGTATCAGAGAGCATTCATATCTGAAAGTAGTTTCATATCTAATTCTACGTGTGATGGTTGCCATGGAAACAATTGAATGCAAACTTTGTTTTATATAACACCCAGCTAAGCTATTGATCAGGTGGAACTAAGAGTGCTTCAGGCCATTTCATTCAAGGAAAAGAAAAAAGAGAAAGTAGATAGGTTGTTAGGTGAAGAGAATTCTTTTCATTGGAAAAAAGTCCAAAATTATAGTTTTAATACATAAAAAATATATGGCATAGGTGCCTGGAGGTTTATCTTTTTGTTTCAACAAACAAAGGTGATGAAGTCATGAATGTTCAGAGATCAAGCAAACAAGATGGCAAAAGTCATTAGCAGGCAGGCAATAGTAATAAACAAGACTAAGCTTACAGATGTAAAGAAAGCCATAGGGTGGGTCATTAAGTCCAACTGTAATTAGAGCAGAACTGATGGCTCTGCGTGCTTCAGTACAGAACACAGCAACTGAGTGGAGAGGAGCTTGAGATGGGCACAGCTGAAAAGGGAAATCTTATTTAAATAGAACACAGCTCATGTAAACCATTCTAATTACTAGAATTAAAGAAATGTATCCATGTAATATGAATAAATTAAATGAAATTGCTAATACTGAGATCTATATTAGGCCCATTTGGGATTTATAGAAATGGATCTAAGTTCACTATTACTTGGCATTATCTAGTTTCAGATCCATGCAAACTCTAATCAGAAAAATCCTAACATATAACTGGGGAAATGGGAAAGAATCCCCTGTCTTAGCTGGGAACTATTGGCAACTGATCATTGAAAGGTAGATGAGAGTTGATTTTTTTTAAGGAGTGATCCTAGATAGGCTGACAAGCTCCAGTGGATGAACCCACACAAAAGGACATCTGGGTACACAACCTTGATTTGATAGGCCTTAAGATAAATGACCAAATGCATGAATTCTGCTGTGGGGAATGTGCAGATAGGGGAAAGGGGGGTAAATATGCTTAAAGTGTATTGTATGAAATGCACAAAAATTCAATGAAAAAATATAAATTTAAAGAAGGAAAGACAACTGGCTGCATCCATAAAGAACCCAAAATAAACTTAAAATGTTTTAATCCCTATGATTCAAATGATTTACATCAACTGTGCTATAGTTAAGAAGAATTTTGTTCAGCTGTGTTCATCTCAAGCTTTTTATTTCTTCACTTCAGACTAAGGCTCCAGAATGCTGAGATTACAAGTTTGTGTCAGTAACCAGAGAATATGATATTGAGAGGTTACTTATCAGCATCTGATATAGGGATTATTCCCTTCATTTCCAACAATTGGATTACTTCTTATTTTTCATTTAGAACTCTTTAAATACACTTTTACACAAATCTTAATTTATGTTTAAAATTGAATTTATTGTTTTTGAATGAGGGGGGCCTCTGTGTGTAGCACGCGAAGATCTGGAATTCACAATCTTAAATCTTCCTGCCTCTATAGTCCTTATGTTCTCTTACTGGAGCAGGATGCAAGATTCATGACCAGTATACGGTGATGTATTTAATAAATAGAGACCTGTGCAAAAATTATGCATTATCCATTTAGACAAATTTTGGTTACACTTTGCCTATTGATGGAATATTTCCATTTATAAAGTTTTATATGGCAAAACGCTTTGAATTTGACAAGGCTGTCCATTAATCATCTCTGAAAAAAAATGGCATTTAATTTTAGCTCTATGTTACAGCATTAAAAACCTTATGTATTATGTAGCTTTCCAAAATAATAATCTCTGCACAATGCCTGTTGAGCAGACAGCATTCATTTCTTCCCACCCAGATTCCCAGTCACATCTGGTACCTTTTGCAACATACCTGGGAGAAAGAAACAATGTACTCCTAATCACCTAATTTATTCTTGTGAGTTCACACTGACATTGAAGACCATACCAACTGTCCCATGCACAGCTGCCATTGGACCAACAAACAGTCTGTGAGGTGGTTGAAGACAGTGCTATTGTTGCAATACCCAGTTAACTAAAGGCCCATTGACAAAAATACCAAATAGAAACTAAAAATTAAGGGTTCACATCCCTGGCAGCAAAGTGTGCTCATATATGCAGCTGCGGAGACATTAAGACATGATTCAGATGGCTCAGCAGTTTAGAGCACTGTCTCTTCATGCAGAGGACCTGGATTTGATTCCCAGAACCCACATGACAGATAAGAACCATCTGCAGTTCCAGGGGATCCAACACCCTCTTGTGACCTCTGTGGGCATTGCTCAACACAGCTGTACTCATATATGCAGGCAATACACTCATACACATAAAATAAAAATAATAAATAAAAATATTTTTAAAAAATGTGTGATTCAGATCCCTTTACTCAAGTCACATAGCTCTGAGGTCATCCTGCAAAGTGTGTATCAAAAAATTGGAAGTTAAGGAGAAAAAGTTTGATGTGATCTTATTTTATTCTGAGAGAAAAGCATCAAATCCTTTGGGTACACATTTAGTTTTATGGTAGCAAAGTATTTTGAGCACTTTTAACCTTTAAAATTAACGATCATCTTCTTTCCTTTCCAGTGAGAACAAACAAATTAAAAAGAAATAAAATTACAATGGAAAATGTCAATTCCAAGTAAGATTCTACAAGGGTGTGGTGGTGCACGCCTTTAATCCCAGCACTCGGGAGACAGAGGCTGGTGGATCTCAATGAGTTCAAGGCCAGCCTGGTCTACATAGTGAGTTTCAGGCCTGCTGGGACTACAGGGAGACCCTGACTCAAAAAGACAACAAAAAGAAATCCTACAGGTTCTGCTGATTCTCACATTGACTAGCAGGGTTTAGCTCACCATTAGGAAAGAAGTTTATCTTAAAACTGTCAACCTTTTTTTTTTTTAGAAGGTCAGCACTCACATATTTATTTATTTTTTTTTATTGATACTTTGTGTATTTCATACATCTTTTTCCAATTCAGTTCAGGCGTATATCCCCTTCCCTTCACCCCGCCCCACCCCTACCCATCCCAGATCATGCATTCTGCCGTAACTTTTCTGCATCTTTCTGTTTTTTTTTTTTGTTGTTGTTTTGTTTTCATTTTTTTTAACAATAAGTGATAATTTGTGAGTACAAGCATCCTTCATGTCAAACCAATTTGCGAGCAGTTGTGCCCAAACCCATACAACTCATGGGTCCCACCATCCAGCAGGGGTAGTCATCTTAAACTGCAAGGATATCCACTAAGCATCACAATGAACATTTCAAAGGAGAAACCATGTTGTCAAATTGGCCATTAAATCCACCCAAACATCGCGAATCTACACTTTGCTGATCTTCTATATCCATTTTTTAACTTTTTTCTTTTATTAAACAAGAGAGTAGACAGACACATGTTGGTAAAGACTAACATGTCCATGTTCAAATAGAGACACAGACAGTGTAATCTTTGAGCCCAATGTACAGAGAAAGGAAGGAAAAGGCTAGAATTCTATGCACTACTACCCGGGGGTCCAACATCCCCAGCCTCCAGCACAGCCAAGGGAGCAGAGGGTTTTCTTTTTTCTTTTTTTTTTTTTTATTTTTTTCTGTATGTGTATGAATGTACTGTCTGCATGCAAGTCTGTGCACCCGTAGAGCACACTGGTAGTGCCGATTCCATACTTTTTGAGACAAGAAGGGATTAAAATGAATTTAGAATAAAAGAGTGGGTATTCTTTATCCATTGTACTCTGCTCATTTATTTTCCTCAAATATGCTGAGAACCATAGTGTTGAGAAAAGACTTCAAAAACAGGGTGACTGAGCACAGAGGGGCAATGGGGCCAGGGGAACACTTCAACTTCTTCCCAGGGACTAGAGAAAATGGAAAAATGAAAATAAACTTTTTTTTTAAAAGCAAGGTTTGAATCTATCAGTGTTCATTCTTTTCTATTAGTCATCTTTTCCTTAATCCTCCTTTCCTTCCTCTCTTTCATCAGCATTTTCATCATCTTCACCTTCATCTTCATCCCCTTCTTCATCAGTATCTTCAAATCAACCTCCTTGTCCTCCTCCACTTCCTCCATTATCATCATCATCATTGTCGTCAACTTCCCCTTCCTCTTCTTCATTATCCATATCAAGAACCATGTAGTACTTCAAGGGATTTGGCCAAATACCATCATAACCTCTCCTAATTCATCTGTGCCTACATCAGAATGGTCAGTAAACCAGGTGAAGACACTCTCTGCTTCTTCATACTGCCTATTCCTGCCAGCTTTATTCTGTGTTTGATTGAGCATTTGGTCAAATCCTTTCCAGATGTCCATTTGATTTCAGTGGTCTTTAATGATGGATCAGCACTCTCATTCAGAGGAAATTCTTTTGAGAGAACTTTATTTTCAAATTAAGGCTTTTTTTTTTTGTCTTTTCAAGACAAGGTCTCCCTGTAGCACCAGCTGTCCTGGAATTCGATCTGTAGACCAGGCTGGCCTTGAACTCACAGAGATCTGCCTGCCTCTGCCTCCCAAGTGCTAGGATTAAAGGCGTGTGCCACCATGCCTGGTGAGGCTTTTCATAAAAATAAAAATCTATTCTGTAACCTGATTTTATAACTTCAAATTCTGTCACTTCAACCTTGGTCAAATAATACAGCACCTCTTCCTCCCTCTCCCCAGGCAATGCAGCACTTGTGGATGGTCGACAAATGTTACCTCAAAATTTGTGATTTTGATGATCAGTTCTGACCTCTTCTGAATAAATGGTTGGCAGAGTTTGTTATATTCCTGTTCTCCTTTCAAAATTTCCTCACTGGCTTGTTCATTATGTCTGTCTATTTAATTTTGTACTTTTCAGTATGTTCGATTGCTTCTTGCTGCAGGGGGAGTCTGAGGAGTTGACCACCTTGGGGGCAGGTGATGATCTGGGCATCTTAGGCTGAGGGAAGAGCACTGATATCATTTGCCCAGACATACCATGAGGGAATTCCACCAAGGAGAGCCAGGTCACAACCTGACTGGCTGGAGGAAATTACTAGCAGGTAATATTTATAATTTTAATATTTTTAATATTTATAATTTTATTTATTCTCTCTCTCTCTCTCACACACACACACACACACACACACACATACACACATACAAGTAAAATTAGTGTGTTCCAAGGTCAGAGAAAAATTTTCTAGAGTCAGATTTCTCCTTTCGTTTGGGTCCCAGGGATTCAACTTAAGTTGTCAGGCTTTGGAGATAAGTTACTTTACTTATTGTGCAATCTTGCAGCGTCAAGAAGTAGAATTCTTAAGCACAAGTTTATATACAGTGTTAAGGCTTTTGATAAATGCTACCAGACTGCTTAAAACACTAAATTCACAGATGTAGTTTTAGATTACAGATTCTTTAACTCATAAGGACTTTGCTCAATAGAGATAAATTGACCACAAGAAACAGTTTAACAATTCATAGTCTACCATTATGAGAAGTCTCTTTTGCCTCCTCACCACTTACATCAACAAAACCTATCAAAATTGCTTTATATTTTTGCAAATTTCTTAGTTTAAAAATGGTGTGAACTCGAGTGGTGTTTCCGCCCTTAATCTCATGGCTAAAGGAGGCTGAGGTTGGATTAAGTCCAAGAAGAACCAAGAGCACACAGCAAAATCTTATTTCAAAACAAAAATGAATGTGAATAAAACAGAACAGAAAACTGGGTCTTGATTTAATTTATATAATTTAGATAAAGAATTTTAATGATTTACCAAGTTCATTTACTTCGTGCATGTACATTGTCACTTGGGCACTTATCTTGTCCTCTTGGCAACCTCAATTTTGTACTCTACCCAAGAATATAGTGAAGGAATGAGAGTATGGTTGAGAATTAATATAAAAAAACCATGAATGCAGCATACCCAGCTCCACGGCACACAGTGAAGATTGGAATGGATGTGTGACCTTGTATAAATGAGATATTCTAGAACTAGAGGTGAAACACGGGATAGTCTGTTAAGATTAGGGCAGAGCTGAGCTTTTCTTTCCCCAATTGAAGCTGGAGAAGCTATTTTGAATAAAATTATGGGTGGGCACACTTCCAGGAGACAGAGTTCCAAAACACTCCTAAGGAATTGAGTGCCCTCCAAGTTCTGGCCTACTCTTAAAAACTGAATTTAGGGGCTGGAGAGATGGCCTAGCAGTTAATAGCGCCAACTGCTCTTGCAGAGGACCCAGGTTTGATTCCCAGCACCCACATGGCAGCTGAGAACCATCTGTAACTCCAATTCCAGGAGAACTCCAGTTCCAGGGGAATCTGACACCCTTGTCTGACCTCCATGGCATTGCACAACGCGGGTGCGCAGACCTACATGTAGACAGTACATTCATACACATAAATAAAATAAAATAAAATAAATAAAAATATTTATAAAATTAAAAAAATCTGAATTTAAGAGACAAGCCTTTTTTTAAAGGTAATTAACAAAAACAGCATCATAGTGCTGCACTACTCCCCTGCTTAAATTTTTCCACCCCCAATATTCTATCTCTCTACTTTTGTTTTATGTATACTCTGTTGTCCTTCCTTCTTAAATGCATCTCCATCCAGTGTCCTCTTTCTAGTTTCCTGGTTTCCCCTTGTGTTCCAAGATAACACACACAAAACAAAGAATTTGAGGCTAAGATCCCCATAGGAAAGATAACATGAGGAATTTGATCTGGGCCTGTGTTATCTCACTCACTTTTTTCCAGTTCCATGCATTTGTCTACAAATTGCATTATTTCATTTTACTTTCCAGATTAGTAATATTCCATTCTGTACATGTAAACACATTTTCTTTGTATATTCATCATTTGATGGACATCTATGTTGATTCTGTTTCCTAATTATTTTGAATAGAGCAGAAATGAACATGAATGTGCAAGTGACTCTATAGTACAATCTAAAGAGAGTTGGGTATATGGTGAGGAGTGGCATTTCCTCATCAAGTATGTGATTATCTTTTCAATGCTTTCATACTTTTAAATATATATTTTGAAATGCATCTTCATTATTTTTTTCTAAGATTTTTTTTAGTAATTTCTAATATATTTGTACTTGAGCACATATGAAGTTGCAATGTTTTACTTTCTGTGTTCTGGGAATTGAAACCACAGATTCAAAACTGGCAGGCAAACATTATCTAACACTGATGTATGTTCCCAAGCTTTGAATGATATTTCTAACTATGACAATTTGGGTTGCTTTTATTCACATATTTCTAACTGACCAGTGTTAAATGTTCACTCAAAGAGACGTCAGAGAACATATTATTAAATTAAATATTTGAGCAGTTTTACTGTGTGGTAGTGTAGGTTTAGGCAATTGGGTAAATGATACCATAGTATAATTTTCCTATTTAAATAGGTTATGATGTGGATTTAGAAGTTCTGGATTTAGTGTTTTTATATAAAATATCAAAATATTTAGAATTGGCCACTAATGCTAAGTGAAGGTTCTTTATCTTCTTTCTTTGTATTTTATTTATTCATTTACATTATTATTATTATTATTATTATTATTATTATTATTATTATTATTTGTTGAGACAGGGTCTCCCTGTAGCCTCAGCTGGCCTGGAACTCACTATGTAGATCAGGCTGGCTTTGAACTCTCAGAGATCTGCCTGCCTCTGCCTTCCAAGTGCTGGAATGAAACACATGCACCATCATGCCTGGCAGTCCTTTATCTTCTTAACATTATATCTATAAATATGTATAAATTTTCAAGTTTTGGAACAGTTTTTCTATTTTTTAGATATTTTACTGAAGTTTTGTGCATTTCATACATCACTTCTCAGTTCAATCCAGACTCATTTCCCCCTCCATGCCCCCCGCCCCTCCCAAGTTCATGCAGCCTTCCATATGTGTCCTGTTTTCCCTTCTGAGTCTTTTCAGAGTTTTGCAAAACATAGGATTATTTTTTTTTGGCGGGGGAGAACTCTACTGCTTCAGTCAGTTCTCTGTCACAGTTCATTTTTCCCTTTTAATTTTATATTGCTCTAAAATATGCAAACATACCCTCCACTTTTTTGCCAAAATTATAAAGTCTGAAAATAGGTAGTAGGTTAATTCTAGAGCCCGTTAAGGTATTCACATTCTAAGAGCACAATTGCTTTTAGATACAGAGAAATATAACATTAATGTTACTCAGTTTGCCTTACAAGTAGGTACTTGATCCACAAATGAGGGATACTATTCATCGTTTGTTTGTCTGAGACCGTGTTAGATCACTTAGCATAATATCTTCCAGTTCCGTCCATTTACCTGAAAAGTTCCTGATGTCATCTTTCTTTACTGATGAATAGTACTCCATTGTGTACATGTACCACATTTTCTCTATTCACTCGTCTGTTAAGGGGCACTTGGGTTGGTTCCAGCTCTTTGCTATTGTGAAGAGAACTGCAATAAACTTGGCTGGCCATGTGATTTCTGCAGTAGGATGAGTCTTGTGGGTATATACCCAGGACTGGTATGACTGGGTCATCAACAGTATGGACACATTGATAGCTCAGTCAGTTTTTCATTTCATCATCTAAATAAAGTGTGAGTCCAGCATTTTATTTTATTTCATATAATAACATTTAGAACATGTTTTTATTTTCTATTTTTTAGTTTTGCTTTTAATCTTTACAAATAAAGTGGTTATTCAAATTAAATCCACATTGCCATAGTTTTTAATAGTAATTAAGTTAATTTTTATGTAAAGTTTTGGGAGAGTTGCATTTTCTTTGTTCTTCTAAAAATGTTTATTGACATGTGGTAAACACTGATTGAGGTAAATTTCTTACTTTTGCCTAAGTCATTTATGGCATTTTAACAGAATAGACAAGCAATTTATGAGGAATAGAAAGTTGTTCTCTTACCATTAACAGATTGGTTAGTCCAAGATTAAGGGACTTCTAGTGAAGGTCTTTCTGTGCTCTCATGTGGCCAAGAGCAGATTGGTAAGAAAGAAAAATCACTCCTGCAATTCATTTTTGAAAATAATTTATTATTTGATAATTTCATTTGTGAATATAATGTGTTTATATCAAACACACACACACCTACTCACTATGCTCCAACTCTTCTCATACCACCCCCCCACTTTCACTTCCAACTTCATTTACTCTTTGTTAAACCCACTGAGTTGAATTATTCCTTCCTATATGCATATGGGTGTGGGGTCAGTCAATGTGGAACCTAGCAGTGGCCACATCCAGAAAAGATAAAGTTCTCTCCTCTCTGCAGCCTTTAGCTGCCCACAGCTTCTCAGCTAGGGGTGAGATTTCTTCCCAAATACTGGAATTTCCACTGCCTTAATCTTGTGCAGTCTAGTGCATGCAGTCAGAGCCCCTGTGAACTCATGCCTGCAACTGCAATCCTTTTATATCATGGAATTAGACTGTCATTGAGAGTGAACTAAACAGTTCTCAAAAAATCTCAACATTGTATATCATTATGCTAGAGACCAAGTTCCTAGAATATAAATTTGAATAACATAAAATTCAATATTTTGTTCATCAAATTTCTTTTCTCTCTTCATTATGATGGTCAAGACATGATTAATTTTATAATTTTTCTTTTATATCAGCCTCACTGAAGCCATGCTTTTTGTATTTTATTGAGAAAAAGAAATAATTAAAATAAATCACCTCTACTTTTTATGTGAAATTATTTTAGCAGTTTACTGATATTTTGTTATTGTTCTTTGTTGTTGGTGGTGGTGGTTTTTGAGACAGTGTCACCCTATAGACTCAGCTGACCTGGGACTTGATATATAGACCAGGCTGATCTCTATCTCACAGAGATCCACTTGCCACTGCCTCCTGAGTGCTGCAAGTTATTGTTGTTTCTGAGGCAGGGACTTACTGTATATTCCCAGCTGGTCTGGAATTTACTATGCAGACTAGGCTGGCTTTCCCTTCACAGAGGTAATTCTTGCTTCTACTTCTCAAGCCCTGGGAGTAAAAGCATGAGCTACCTCACCTGGCCATATTTATCTTTTTTAAATTATAGTAACTTTCCTTTTTTCCAATTCACTATTTTTAGCCCATGGTTAAAATTAAGTGATCACTTACTTGGTTTGCCTCTGCTAGAATTATCCATTGTGAATTAAATGTCCTTTAGAAGTATTGTTTGCCAATAAACAAGCGTGTGGCTTGTCCTTTCACCTTCACATATTTGTTTGAGGAATATTGCTAGATTGTTTCAAAAGAAAGTAACTACACAGTAAATGTCACACACTTATTAACCACATAGCAATGGGCTTAGCATTACATAGTGAAAGCCTGTAGGTGTGAAGAAAAGTTCTGCACAAATCCTTTCAGAATAATTCCTTTGTTTTATGACAAGAAAGCTTAAATTGTAGGCTTTTTTTTAAAAAGCAGATTGAATATAGCAGCTCTAGCCTCAAAATTTAGTAGAATATTCTTTTCAGGTACTGTTGAAAACTGGTCAATATGGATAACTTATGATCTAATGACCAGTATTACGTTGTAGTGTGACTATCTGGAGTGAAGTTTGATTGCCTAGCTCTTGTAGGTGAATCTTTACATGATATTGCCTGGATATTTTACACGCACCCATCCAGGCCATATCAGATGAGGGAGATTGGACAATTTCCACTTTTTCCTTTAAGAAATTCAGTTTGTTAATCCTCATTCCAGCATGTAGTGATGGACACTATTTCCATTTTAAATGGTGGTTTTTGTATTTAGTAAAAAGTTTTTCCCAGATATGACAATACTCATAATGTAGTCACGCTTTGCTTTTGTTGACTCTTCATACTGTGCAGGTAGCTTCACAGGAGCCTCATATGTAATTATGAATGATAACCCAAATGTACTTTTTATATTTTATTTTAGTTTTATTTTTATATGTTTGAATATATTGCTTACATGTATCTAAGTGCACCCGTGTTGTGTAATGCCTGCAGACATTAGAAGACAACATTGGATCCCCTCAATCTGGAGTTATAGACTCTTGTTAGTGGCCATGTGGATGTGGGAAATGAACCTGGGTCCTCTGTAAGAGTAGTCAGTTCTCTTAACCACCAAACCATCTCTCCAGCCCTGCAAGCCATGTAGTTTTTAATTTACTGCTTATTTTTAACTTATTTTATTGAGCATTTGTACATTTTATACAATAGTCTCTAATCAAATTTAGTTCCCCATGCCCCAACCCTCCATAAGAACTCATGCATTATATCATCACAGTTCAAAACACATCTGTAATGACCTTTTATCCTTCTTACTCTTATTACACTGTCTCCTTACTCCTTAGCTGCTTAAACCTTTTTTTCTCCCCAAGAAGTCCCCTTCCTAATGTCATGTCTTTCTGTGTGCATGTGATCCACTGAATTTAAATAAATTTGTCTGGGTGACCATAGGTAGGAGGGTATTTATTGGATTGTATTAGCAACTTATCAGCAGTTACAACACTGAAGAAAGTGGCAAATCTTTTCCAAGCCAACATTAACATTCAAGAGTCCCTCAGGGAATCGTGGGACCTCATGAGCATTTCCCTTTCCAAAATGATATATTGATAGGATCAATATTGTGTGTATTATGTGCAAATAACCACAAGTGAGTTTGTGAGTGGATTGGCCCTGTCATATCTAGACTACAATTTTTCAGAGTAATACTCCCCAATGTCTGGTTCTTATAGTCTTTCTGACCCTTCTTCTGTAATATTCACTTAATCACAAGGACTTGGGGGGTGGGCTATAGATGTCCTGTTTGGGACCAAACAATCCATAGTTACTTATTCTTTGTTTTTACAAGCAATGTGTTTTTTTTTTTTTATCAGAATAGTACCAATAGGTAGTATTTCCTAAGGAGTTACATTGGGTTAAGCATTGTTTTGAGTTTCATGTGCATAGATGTTTTTAGTTCTCTCAAAAACCTTCAGAAAGGTGGGTCCCATTAGTGTCCCCAGTTTAAATATGAAAAAGTTGATGGTTTAAGAAAGCTGTATGACATGTATGATGGCTAGGATATGAAATCACTAGCCACATCAGAGCAAAAATGCCGAATATCGATCCTTATATTTACAGACATGTATACCAGTCATCATCAAAGAAGCCTCTTGTGACAGAAGGAGATAATACGGAGTTCCACCACTGGTCATACACAGAGAGAGAGTACCTTGCTGTGAGATGCCTAGTCCCAAATGATAGATGTACAATGGAACCTCTACACCTAATGCTCATGAAACACAGTGGAATGAGAGATAGAATACTAGTGCACCTCGCAGCTCTCACCACCAACTCTTCTTCATGCCACAGAATGCATTGAATACAGAGGGCCACAACTACCCAAAGCATAGAGAATATGATACTGCAGAGTGTGTGTCTATGGACAGTACCCCTATATTAAACTTTACCCATCCAGGGCCAATGGACCATTGTGGAAGAGGGAATGGAAAGACTGTAAAAGCTAGGGGAGGTGCATGACCATAAGGAAACAGAGTCTTCCAGGCTTCTGGGTTCTTGCTCATATGAATTCACATCATATGACTGCATGAACTAGACCCATGCAAAGACAAAAACCCAGCATAAAACTGAGGAAATGAGAAAGAAACCCCAACTTTAGCCAAGGAACTATTGGCAGCTGATTACTTCTGTGTAAGAGAAAGTTGGTCTTCTTTAAAGGAGTGACACTAGATAGATTGAACAGGCTCCAATGGATGAACTCATACACAGGGATATCTGGGGATACAAACAACTCGACAGGCCTTAAATTTATGAAAGAATGCATGAAATATAGTGGGCTATGGAGGAGTTCAAGTAAGAAAAATGGTCAAACTATGATTAAGATCTGTTGCATTAAATGCACACACATTCAATAAAATTATACATTATAAATTCTGGTCTCAGGCAAATTCTATTTAAAAACGTAATTGTTCTTTGTTCTAATTTTATAAATCCATATCTATGTTATATGTTATATATAACATATATATATAACATATATATGTTATAGCCTACGTATTCCACCTGGAAAACTTGTATTTGAATTTTTAATTTAATGACATTATTTCTTTTTTTTTTATTGATGCTTTGTGCATTTCATACATCATTTTCCAATTCAGTTCAGGCATATTTCCTTTCCCTTCCCCCCCACCCCCCCAACCGAGATCATGCATTCTGCCATAAGTGTCCTGCATATTTCTCTGTTTTTTTTCCATTTTTTAGCTATAAGTGATAATCCATGAGTACAAGCATCCTTCATGTAAAACCAATTTGCAGGCTGTTGTGCCCAAAACCCCCACAGCCCCACCTTCCAGTGGGGGGTCAGGTTGATCAAATGAGGGTCCAGACTACATTGCTGTTGTTTCACCATTCACCCCAATAGCAGCCCTTACATTCTACCATGCCCCCTCTTCCGCAGATTATTCCCTGGGCTTAGAAAAGGGGCATAGGTGGATGAGAAGCAGAACAGTCCACTCTCTCTGGAGCTGTTGTCTTGGACTCTGGTCAATTCTGGCTGTTTCCTTTCATGGGCTGATAGTTTGTCCAGGAATAACCTTTCGATCCTACTAATGAAGCACAAGCAATTAGATATATAGGTATTTAAACAGCATTAATAGTTATGGTAGGTTACTTTGGTATAGACACATATGTTTAGATAATATGTTGATCCATGAGTTACATTTTTTCCCTGTTAAATATGACAGGGTCTTACTGTGGCTTATGATATCTCCTAACCTGTAGAGGATGTAAGCTTGTGGCATCAGCCATGGGTTATTCCTCCAAGGAGAGAGCCAATAGCCAATTAGATTTGGGATATACAGGCATATGGCTGCCTCTGCTGCACAGTATTTCCAGGCAGGTGAGGTGTAGCTGGTGCTGACGGTGGAGTCTTGCTTGACTCAAAGAGACCCGTATTTGCTTTATTGGTTTTGGTTTAGTGGCCTTTGGTAACACTCTCTGGTGTTCTAGAGGCCATCTGTACACTTGCACGTGTGGTCTCAATACATCTTCCCCATGTTAACGTCAGGTCTTCAGCAGCAGGGCCTTATCGCCTCTCTTCTTGCAGATATCCCAGTTTAGAGGCAAGGAGCCTTTACCTTTTGTGGGGCCTTAGATCCCCTGGCCAACATCTCCCTGGTAGAATAATCCATTACTGATGTCAGAGCTCCTGTATTTATATATTTTGCTTAAGTGCATAGTTTAAGGACTTTAGTATTATATTTGGTTCTGAACAGAGAATAATCCTTTTCACAGTTCTTATGTCTATTAGTCAATTAAAGAAGGCAGTTTTACCAGTTTTATAAGAGATTACCTCTATAATAGTTGTCTCCAATTTACAGTTGGAGAGCTACCTCATCATCGTCATATTTCTCCTTGTTCTGGGGGGGAGGCAAGAAAGTCTCTCACATCAAAACCCCTGCGGCACCTAGAAGGCAAGCTTCACCAGGACTCACCACAAATAGCTGTCACATGTAGGGACCACAGAGGGGCCCAATGTCCATGGCAATCTGAGGCATCCCCTCCTTTCGATGTTCAGACGGGTCAACCCCCCAGTTGGCACCCTCTGGCACATCCTACTCAATGCAAAGCTGTATCTCCTCTCTCCCAGCCGTCAAGCTGGTGACATCCTGTCCTATTGGAACACACAAATCCCTTCCCATAGTTAGTTTCAAGATTTGAACTGCAAGGTTTTTGACGAGAAGGTTTCATGTCTATCTGTACCCCCCTTTTTTTTTAATCCATGAGTCTCCAGAAGACAGTTGTATTATACATAACTATAGGGTAGAATCAAGGCTCAAGTTTCATCAAATTTATCCATGTTGTTTTGGGTGACTATATATGATTAACTTGGGGAGTAAACTTAATTTTTATGTTAAATCATCTTAAAGAGAATGCTACAAGTTGATACTGTACAACAGAGAAAATATAGAGAACATTTGTATGTGCCAATCCTAGAGTTATTGCTCTACAAATTTTATGTAAAACAAATGTGGACAACAGCGATTTATATCTCCATTTAACTCAGATGCATTACCGTTTTTATCAGAGTCTGTAAACCAATGTTTTTTAATATACACATATTTACTTTTACTAAGTCCTAAAACACCATGTATCCTGTAGACAGTGTCTAGGCAAAACTGGGTACTTGTTGAATTCACGTCAATTAAATATGCCTTAATCGAATATACACCCGTGTCCCTCACCCACCCCTCCCCCCTTCCCAATTCACCATTTCGGTCCATTTTCTGATGCAGTCTTTCTGTTGTTGTTCTTTTACTATGCATCCCTCTCCACAAGAAATATTTATATCTGGGTTATTGGTATTAGCATCCACATATGAGGGACACCATTTGTCGTTTGTTTTTCTGGGAGTGTGTTACTTCACTTAACATAATGTCTTCTAGCTCCATCCATTTACCTGCAAAGTTCATGATGTTGTCCCTCTTTACTGCTGCATAGAACTCCATTGTATACATGTACCACATTTTCTCTATCCACTCGTCAGTTGAGGGGCACCTGGGCTGGTTCCAGCTTTTTGCTATGATTTTTTAAAGCCTGCTACAGAATAAACCTTCGGATATTGACAGAAAAATTCTTATTTAAGACAGTCTGAACAACTGAATGTTACTCTGCGGCACTATTCCAGTATTCATTGACCATGTGCCTTTCCAGTGGAACATCTACAAACATTGAACATGTGTATAGGATCATTATGTTTGTACCCTATGACGTTCTTACTACTAGGAGAATCTTGTAATTTCTCTATCATCTTGCACAAAGAAATTCAGTGCATGATTTTTTTCATTAAAGCTGTGAAGACTTAAGCCAGCAGGTTTCCTGACTAGGCATCAGTCATTGGAGAAGACTCCCTTAATGAGAACAGCCTTAGTCCACTTAAATGAGATTTGAATTTTCCTACCTGTTCAGTATAGTGGAGCTGCAAAGACACATATGTTACATGCCCATGCAGCCTGGATGCCTGGCTTGCCTCAGAGATTCCTGTTGTGCAAGCCAGTGAAAGTGGCATCTGTAAGCCTAAATTTTCATTCCAAACATGAGCCCCAGAAAGGGATTTTGTTCAAACTTTCATTTTACCGTACTTACAGCTTTTAAAAAATAGATTAGAGTGTGTCTGATAAATTCTCAAACATTCACATCTATTGCTTTGAACTGGAACTTTTAATTTTGATGTAAACTTCAGAGAAATTGAATTAGCACATTCATTTCCTCCCTATCGAGTTTGCCCTTCACTTGTTCACCCTGCCCAGACAAGCAGAAAAGACTCACTATTTACAAAAGATAATAACCGGGAGGGCCAACTTGCTTGCTATCTCGGGTCCCTGAGGTGTCAGTGATGCATTGTACTAATCTTCTCAGGGTTCGCTGCCCTTTATAAAAGACTCAGGAAGATATTGCTTATCCCAGTGGAATGTATCTCCCATGTCCTCTTGTAATGTTAAGAACACAGAATCTAGGTGCCATACACTGGTGTATTCTAATTTCTGCTACACTGAAAATAAATGTTCATTTTGCAACTCTTTCAGCTTTCATAGCCTCAGTTTCCTTATCTATCAAATGGAGTTAGTAATAGTTTTCACTGCATATGATATCAAATACTTAGCTTAATTCTTGGGAAGTGATAAGTACTCAAAATAGTTATGCATTGTTTTTTAAAATATAATTTCCTTCCTCAACATACTCAATAATTTGCATATACTAATGAGTAAGAGAGGATCAATTAATAGCAGTGAATCAAGGTGATGAAGAATAAAAAAAAAGATTAACAAGATATAATTTCAAAACAAAACAAAGTGGAATATACGAAAATATTCCCGAAAGGAAAATGCTGAGCCATAAAAAAAATTCACTGCATCAATAGGAAAAATTCACAGGCACAAATTTTAGTTAAAAATTTTGCAACAAATAGGAAATTTCAAGACACCCTTGAGATTATGTATATTTCATTGTTTCTCAAAATGTGATCTGTGGGCCCCCTACCACAGACTTCATTAGAAAACTGGCAAAAATAAAATAGATCCAGAATTCTAAGAATTTTCCCAGCCAAACCTACTTCTGTAGACAAACCGCCACAGTTCAAGACCTAGGATTCTTTATATTTCACTAAGCTCTCAATAGATTCTGCTGCTCTAAGGTCTGAAACTTATTGGGCAGTTCATCTGTTACTTTGCCTATAGAATCTAAAACATTAGGGGAGGTACTTAGTTATCTCTATCTGTAATCAATATAATAGTTGTAAACATATATTTTGGGGAACTCTTTGCTCTAGTATAGACTGTGTTGAGAAAAGAAATTACCATAGAAAATGGCAAGGGTATATTTCCTTGGATTGTTATCTTTTGGAGGCCCATGCCTTCTTATTATTCCAGTCAGTACTGCATTTCTTGTTTGCCTCCCCAAATATGTAAAAAATGATGTATTTTCTATATTCCACCTTCTGTTTACCAGCTCACCTATTCTCTACTTCCTCAGTTTTCTTTTTTAAAATTTATTTTTTGTGTATGAATGTTTTGCCTTCATGTATGTAACTATTACACTCACCAGTGTAATGCCTAAGGAAGCTAGGAGAGAACTTTGGATCCCTTGGAATTAGAGTTTCAGTTGGTTGTTAGCTGCCATGTGGGTGTTGGCAACCTAACCTTGGTCCTCTGCAGGAGTAGCCAGTGCTCTTAACCTCTGAGCCACCTCTCCAGCCCTTCAGTTATTCTCTTTAAGTAATCATGAGTTTATCTTTCTGGGCCACATATTAGGCAGCATGAAAGGCAAATTAATTATTCTAAGGGGATGAATTCGGGTCTTAATTGTTTATTCTACTGTTATTGCCACCATACCCATTTCTGGCTTGATTTGCTTTCAAAAGGACATAATTTTATTTTTATTTTTATTTTTGTATTTTTATACATTTGATTAGTAGACAAAGCAATTTTCTTTTTGTTATTGTTGACCCTCCTCCACCCCCTTCTTCTCAGCAACCCCCACCCACCTCCCCACTCCACCTTGAACCCTTCAACCCTCCATATTCTCTTTTCTACTTTCAGGATAAACATATTCTATTACCTTCCCCTCCCTTCCTCAATAGCTCTTTTGAATTTCATGGAACATACACAGACACACACAGACACACAGACACACGCACATTAAAAGCAAGGTTCTACATATGAGAGAGACTAAGCAGTGTTTCAGTATTTGTCTTTTAGAATCTGCATCACTTTAATTAATACAGCCATTTTCCTGAAAATTCCAGATATTACTGCTGAACTAAACTCTATTCTGTATATGTATCTCATGTGCATTAGCTGTTTATTAGTTGAACATGCAAGCAGATTACACATTCTATCACAAAGGGAGCAACAGTAAACTTGGGTAAAGGACTATCTCTGGGATAGAATATAATGTCCCTTGGGTATATGCCCAGGAGCTATATAGTTGGTACATATGGTAGATCTTTCTGACAAACTTCATTGATTTCCATAGAAATGCACCAGTTTAAAACCCCAGTAAACTGTGTCAACCTTCCTTTTTCCCACATCCAGACCAGCTATCCTTTGCCTTAGAAAAACCATTCTTACTGGAGTGAGGAGTCTCAAAGGAGTTTTAATTTGCATTTCCTTGATGGCTAAGGATGTCGAACAATTTAAAAAATGTATATTGGCGATTTATTTCTTCTTTTCTTTTTTTTTAATTTTTTTTTTATTTATTTTTGTATGTGTATGAGTGTACTGTCTGCGTGCAGGTTTGTGCACCCGTGTCGTGCAATGCCGCGGAGGTCAGAAGAGGGTTTCGGATTCCCCTGGAACTGGAGTTCTCCCAAACTGGAGTTTCAGACGGTTCTCAGCCGCCATGTGGGTGCTGGGATCGAACCCGGGTCCTCTGTAAGAGCGGTCGGTGCTCTTAACCGCTAGGCTATCTCTCCAGCCCCTTGTTTCTTCTTTTCATTCTTGTCTTTTTCTAGGTCAAAGAAAGCACAGACACCAACTCAAACCAACCCAAAACAAAAAAACAACTCAAGAATAAAATAAAAGACTAAAACTGTCCTTTGTCATGCAAGTAATCCCCTTTGATTTTTCTCTGTGAGATGAACCCCTGTATATAGCAAACAATAAAAATATGTATGAGTGTATTGGCAGCATGAATGTAAGTGAACCTATGTTGTGCAGTGGCGGTGGAGATCAGAAGAGGGAGTCATCCCCTGGAACTGGAGTTATGGATGGTGTTAGCCACCATGTGGTGCTGGAAACTGAACATAGGTCCTCCACAAGAGCAGCCAGTGCTCTTAACTCCTGCATTATTTCTCCAGTCCCCAAAGTAGTATTCTTTACAATGACCAAGGAAGGCATCCTATTTAGATTAAGGTTTTATTGGTGGATTATTATTTTTTATTGTTGTTGTTAAGGCATTTTCTAACACTGCACCTCATGCTGGTCTGAAACTCATTATGTACCCTAATCTGGATTCATATTTGTAGTAAATCTCTTTTCTCAGCTACATAAGTGTTTGGATCACAGGCCTGAGTCACCAAGGCTCAGCTTGTTGCTATGATTTTTTGAGACAAGGGTTTCCCTATGCATACTAGAATTGCCTTGAACTTGCCTATTTGCTATAATTGCTACTACTATAATTACTAATACCACTACGAAAGCCATTACCCACACTACTGATAGCTAACATTTATTGAATGCTAACTTTGTGTCAATTGCCATTCCAAGTTCTTTAGCTACAGTATAACATTTCATTATAAAAATAATAGATTGTATGACTTTCACTGTATTTTGAAAGATGAAAAATTCAAGAGAAGAGTTAAATTACTTAACAAAATCGGTATGGGTTATCAGTAATAAAATTGGTATAGATCTAAAGAAGCTGAATTAACTCAATTAATCTAACTTTATTAGAATTTAGAAAAATCATATTCTCTTGCAAGTAAGAATGGACTATATGTATAGTATTTCCAGCAATATTAAGCCACCTGGTACCTTTCATATCTCCCTCTCCCCAAGCATTCAGTACTTCTCTAACATTAATTTTGTTGTTGGCTTATTAGTTGCTTACCTATGATTTTTTTGATAAGCAAAACATGTATTTTTTTCCATAAAGTATTTTTAATTTTCCATTTGAAAGCTATTATATATGCAAATAGTAGACAAAAATACTTATATGAAGAAATATAAATTAATGGCAGACAAAAGGTGTAAATGTGTGTTTTCACATTTGTATATAAATAATTTATGCAAATATCCATTAGAAATAAACATTTTCAATGGAAAATGATTAATATTTATGAGTTTTCAATGAATAAAAACATAATGTGAATGGGCTAATTATATGAGAATATGCTCAATTTCATCTTTAAAATGATATGCATTTTAAAATGAGAAAGCAATTACAACTTATTAACTATTGTGCAGAGATTTCTTTAAAAAACCAACATTTTTATATTTTGAAAACTAACGCTTATGAACATCACCTCAATCCAAGACTAGACTAACACTTTAAGCCAAAATTTCAGCATTGAATTGTGAGACTAGAAGTTATCAAATATGCAAATATTTCCTGTCTGGCTGTAGGAAATGTAAGCTCCCAGCTATAGGATATTTTCAATCTAGTTATGTAGTAGACACAGATACATCACACAACAGTGTTAGACTACCACTATTACTACCTTCCTGCCATTTATGGTGAGTTATTAATTATATTTCTCATGTAAGACAATAATTACATGACATTTGAAAATGTAAGTCCAAAGACTAATGCCGTAATTATTTCTGTGTCATAAGAACACAAATGCACTAGTTTGTACTGAACATGTTTTGTGTGGACAAAGTGTAACCTGTGCTGTCTTTGAGTCACTCAGAATAACGTTTATTGGAAAGAAAGGGCTAAACAGTAAAAAGACAAGTAAGAAATTAAAAATCTTATTTATTTATTTTTCTATTTAATTATTTATTTTGGTAGTTTTGATATAGGGTTTCTCTGTAGCCCCAGCTGTCCTGGAACTCACTATTTAGACCAGGTTGGCCTCGATTTCACAGAGATACACCTACCTCTTCATCAGTGCTGGGATTAAAGGTGTGCTCCACCATACCTCTTGTATTAGTCACTTTTCCGTTGCTGTGATAAAACCACCATGACCAAGGAAACTTATAAAAAGGAAGAGTTTATATGAGGTTATGATTGATGGTTCCAAGGAATTAGAGTCCATTGTGGCAGGAGGCATGGTGGCAGGAGCTAGAGCAGAAAGCTGCGGTTCACATCTTACAATCAGCACAGGAAGTCAAGAGAGAACAACTGGAGAGCTGTGAGGCTTATTGAACTCCCTGATCCCTCCTCCAGTGACTTACTTCCTCCATCATGGGCACACCTTCTAAGATCTCCCAAAACAGTGCCACCAACTGGGGACAAAATGTCTGAATACTTGAAGCCTATGGAGTACATTCTCACTCAAACCACCACACCTGGCTATTTTGAAAAATGAAATAAAAGCGATGGGAATCAGCCAGGTTTAGAAGCCTTGAAATTGTTTGTGAAAAAAATTAATTTTATGAAACAAAATTGAATTTAACCTATAAAAGTAATTTCCATATTTCTTCTTTAATTTCAGTGATAAATTTTGGTGTATTCTTTCACAAGCAATAAAGCTGAAAAGAAATATAAAATTGAAAGGGTTGTAAAAGCAGAAAAAGAACATATTGTTGGATATGATAAATATGTGACTGTGACTAAGGACACTAGAAAATCAACCCATGCCTTTGACTTTGGGAAGAAAACAGTGTGTTCCTGACATGTTGATCTACACATATGTTAAGTTAATTTGCAATTGGACTGAAAGGGAATGCTACTGAAGATCCTAACAAGACATTTTCTTTCAATTAATTATGATGGATGATATGTACAATGGAAAATACAATGGAATTTTCCGGAGCCTTTATATCTAGTTAGTTCAAGATTTTCTATTTAGAATTTCAAAAACATCACTACAGCATTTGAATATAAACAAAGTATCAGAAATACTTTGCTGAAAGAATATACCACCTAAATGTGAGTAACAGAACTGAGTTTAATTTTTATTTTAAATAATCAAGTTTTCTCTTTTTATGATCATATATTAATTATATCTGACAATGTATTTCATTATGACATTTTCATACATTTATTTAGCACACATCTTATTACTAACTGAATTGAGAAATTTTTAGTTCTCTTATTCCAATGGAAAATTCTCATAGAGCATTCAAGATTCAAGCATTACATAATAAGCCTTGTCTAAAACTTCCCTGCAACCCACTGTCTTATTTCCCCTCAGGGAGATTCATTTCTTCTTATTATTAATGTATTATGTTCATATTGTTTTATAGCACTTGTAATAATAGTTTAAGTCTGTATCCATTTTCCCCCAATTAGACTAAAAATGTCTCAAGGGGTGTGGCTTATTTAATGTTCATTCCAGTTTAATTTCATCTAGCACAGTCCCTGATATATAAGAGTTACAAAACCAATATTTCATAGTGTATAGGCAGACCTGATATGCTTTTTTGAAAAAAAAGATATGTGATTAAAATATTTATTAAAGAGAAATAATATTATCAAGGTTGTACTGTTAATATCCTACATTTAAGGGTTGACATAAAAGATACTTAACTTGTGCATAGTGGTTATTAAGATAAATAACATGAATTTAATGGAAAGGAGAATTTATTTAATTGGAGAAGTAGATTACCAAGTGTTCCTTGCTGAAGTTAGGAAACAAAATTTCAAAGGGTCTAGTTACATCTGAATTTTAGATAAACAAAGAATAGTCTTTCAGTATATAAATCTTAATGTTTAAGGGGGATATATGTATATTTTTTACTTTTTTAAAAATTTTTATTTATTTCTGTATGCGTATGAATGTATGTCTGCATGCAAGTCTGTGCACCCGTGATGTGCAACACCGCGGAGGTCAGAAGAGGGTGTCAGACTCCCCTGGAACTGGAGTTCTCCTGGAATTGCAGTTTCAGACAGCTCTCGGCCGCCATATGGGTGCTGGGGATCGAACCCGGGTCCTCTGTAAGAGCGGTTGGCGCTCTTAACCACTAGGCTATCTCTCCAGCCCCATATGTATATTTTTTAAAAAGCACCTTACTTTGCGGGGCTGGAGAGATGATTCAGTGGTTAAGAGGACTGACTACTTTTGCAAAGGATCTGGATTCCTTTCCCAGTACCCACATGGTGGCTAATAATTGTCTTTAACTTCAGTTCTGGAGGATCCATTGCACTCTTCTGCCCCCTGCCAGCATTGCACAACACAGATGCACTTATACTCAAGCAGGGGAATATACTTTCACTTAAAATGAAAATAATAAATAATATATATTAAATTGTTACTTTGTGAAAGTCAGAATTAATTGGTATTATGGATTGAATTTGGTTTGTTCCCTCCTGAAGTCTTGTGGGACTCACTATGTAATTTAATAAGCAGGGCCAGATAAGGCCTGTACGTTTTAATTAAGGGACTTTCCTGGTTAATGAATCAATACATTCATGTTATAATAGTTTAATGGATTATCTCCACATTGCATCTATTTACACATCAGTTTGGCTTTCTCATATGCTTCACTCTGTCTCTGCTTTATGATATCCTGTACTGTTTTGGAACTTTGACAAACAGAATACCTTCATCACAAGAAGTATATCAAAATTGTAACAGAACCCTGAGCCACAGTAAACATCTTTTTTTTTTTTCTGCATAAAAACCTTTATTTATTTATTTTTTTTAATTAATTTTTATTGATGCTTTGTGCATTTCATGCATTTTTCCCAATTCAGTTCAGGCTTATTTCCCTTTCCCTTCCCCCCCCCCCAACCCCATCCCAGATCATGCATTCCGCCATAACTGTCCTGCATCTTTCTCTCAGTTTTTTTTTCATTTTTAGCTATAAGTGATAATCCATGAGTACAAGCATCCTTCATGCAAAACCTATCTGCAGGCTGTTGTGTCCAAACACCTACAGCCCCACCATCCAGTGGGGGGTGACAGGTTGTTTGTTCAATCAAGTTGATCAAATGAGTGTCCAGACTACATTGCTGTAGTTTCACCATTCACCCCAATCGCAGCCCTTACATTCTACCACGCCCCCTCTTCCGCAGGTTGTTCCCTAGGCTTAGAAAAGGGGCACAGGTGGATGAGAGGTAAAACAGTCCACTCTCTCTGGAGCTGTTGACTTGGACTCTGGTCAATTCTGGCTGTTTCCTTTCATGGGCTGACAGTTTGTCCAGGAATAACCTTTCGATCCTACTAATGAAGAACAAGCAATTAGATATATAGGTATTTAAGCAGCACTAATAGTTATGGTAGGTTACTTTAGCATAGACACATGTTTGGATATGTTAATCCATGAATTACAATTTTCCCCCCTGTTAAATATGACAGGGTCTTACTGTGGCTTATAACATCTCCTAACCTGTAGAGGATGTAAGCTTGTGGCATCAGCCATGGGTTATTTCTCCAAGGGGAGAGCCAATAGCCAATTAGATTTGGGATATACAGGCACATGGCTGCCTCTGCTGCACAGTATTTCCAGGCAGGTGAGGTGTAGCTGGTGCTGACGGTGGAGTCTTGCTTGACTCAGGGAGACCCATATTTGCTTTATTGGTTTAGTGGCCTTTGGTAACACTCTCTGGCATTCCAGAGGCCATCTGTACACTTGCATGTGTGGTCTCAATACATCCCTCCCATGTTAACGTCAGGTCTTCGGCAGCAGGGTCTTATTGCCTCTCCTCCTGTAGGTATCCCAACTTAGAGGCAAGGAGCCCTTACCTTTTGTGGGGCCTTGGATCCCCTGGCCAACATCCACCTGGTAGAACAATCCATTGCTGATGTCAGAGCTCCTGTATTAATATATTTTGCCTGAGTGCATAGCCCTAGGACTTTAGTATTATATTTGGTTCTGAACAGAGAGTAATCCCTTCCACAGTTCCCATGTCTAGTAGTCAATTAAAGAAAGCAGTTTTACCGGTTTTATAAGAGATCACCTCTACAATAGTTGTCTCCAATTTACAGTTGGGGAGCGACCTCATCATTGTCATATTTCTCCTTGTTCTATGGGTGGGAAGGCAAGGAAGTCTCTCATATCAGAACCTTTGTGGCACCTAGAAGGTAAGTTTCATTAGGACTCATTATAACTAGTTGTTACATGTAGGATCCACAGAGGGGTTCGATGTTTATGGCAATATTTTTACTGTTTCTTCAAGAATTTTATAGAATGTATTTTGATTCCATTCAAATGGTCTCTCCTGTCTGCCATCTCCACTACCTCATACCCTCCCCAATTCTATGACCTTTATTATTTTTTTTCTTTTATAAAGACCTATCAAGTGTAGTCTATTTTCCCCAAATTCTCTTGGGTGTATGTCTATCTCTTGGAGTCTGATAAATTTACCAGATAGTACAACAATTAAGAAAATTGATTCTCGCTCTCCTAGTAACTATCAATTGTCAAAAGTTTCTGTGCTAGGGTTGATCCTTCCTGCCCACCTTCACCATCCATGCTGAGACAATGTCTGGCTTGAGTTTGCATAGGTCTTGTGCATGCTGTCATATGTGCTGTGAGTTCATAGGTGCAACTACTCTGTGTTGTTCAGAATACACCATTTCCTTATAATCAGCCACCACCACTGGCATTTACAATCTTTCTGCCTTCTCTTCCACAGTGATCCCTGAGCCTTGGGTAGATGTGGTACAGGTGTCCCATTAAAGGCTGAGCACTCTAAAGTCTTTTATTCTCCCCACATTGACCAGCCGTGGACTCTGTGTTAATTACCATCTAGTATAAGACCAAACTTCTCTGGTGAAGAATAGAGAGATCTATGAATCTCTGGGTATGACAATAATTAATTAGGAGTCAGTTTAATGCTATGTCTCTTTAGTAGAATAAGTTGTTGGCCTTGTATAGCGGATAATTGAACAGACAGAATTAAGCAGTCAGAAAGATATTTTCCTTCTTTGAGAAGACCAGGTAATTCTCTTTTTTATCTTTTATTGAAGTTTTGTGCATTTCATACATCACTTTTCAGTTCAATCCAGACACATTCCCTCCCCCATACCCCCCATACCTCCCAAGCTCATGCAGTCTGCCATACATGTCCAATTTCCTCTTCTGAGTCTTTTCAAAGTTTTTCAAAACAGAGGGTTATTTTTTGAGGGGGAAAAACTCTACTGCTTCATGAGATAAAAACACCTAATAAAAACAGGGTAAGTTCAACTATGAAAGAAGCTTTTAATATAGGTAAATACTGACAAGAATTAGGAGTCTGAGACTTGATCTAAGGTAACTTGAAACTATAGTGGAATGGCTTTAGCCTTGTAGTGAAAGTAGGTTAGTAAATTGAAGGGTTAATTAGGTAAATAGTTAGAAAGTAGAAAGAGCAGTCAAAAGTTCTGGCAACTGGCTGGTTATTGCTCAGGGGGTTACGAGGGAAAGTGACTATTACACCATTGGGCATATCTAGCCAAGCCAGTTATTGTAACTCACAGAGTTCATAGCTGGATAAGAGTTATGAATATTTTTCTCTGTCAATAGCATGCATAGCACCATCTTGTATTATAAAATGTAGCCTGTAGTGATGGACCCTTGAAGTAGTCAACTGATGATTGGGTAACGAAATATGGTACATTTAGACAACGAAGTATTATTTAGCTGTTAAAAAAATGAAATTGGGGCTGGAGAGATGGCTCAGCAGTTAAGAGCATAGGCTGCTCTTGCAGAGGACCTGGGTTTAATTTTTTTTTAATTTGTATTTATTATTTTTTTATGTGTATGAGCATACTGGTCTGCATGTAGGTTGGTGAACCCGTGTCGTGCAATGCCGCAGAGGTCAGAAGAGGGTGTTGGATTCCCCTGGAACTGGAGTTCTCCTGGAATTGGAGTTCTTAGCCACCATGTGGGTGCTGGGGATCGAATCCGGGTCATCTGCAAGAGCAGTTGGTGCTCTTAACCACTAGGCCATCTCTCCAGCTCCCATGGACCTGGGTTTAATTGTTATCACCGATATTATGGTTAATAAATGGCTGTAACTTCAGTTCCAGGGGATCTGATACCTTCTTCTGACCTGTGTGGACATTGCACAGCATAGGTGCACCTACATACATACAGGTGATAGACAAATACACATAAAATAAAAATAATAAATAAATACAGAAAAGAAAATAAATAAATTATGAAATGGCAGGTCAATGGATGGAACTGGAAAAAATCATCTTAAATGAGATAACCCAGACCCAGAAAGACAAACATCACATATTCTCTCTCATAAGTGGATGTTAGCCTTGAATATTTAAATAAATTTGTTTGAATTGGAAAATACTTAGAGGTCAACAAACTAATAGGGGGCCATTGAAGGAGTTCCTATGGGACAGGAGATAATATGCAGTGATCTAAATGGGGGAAGGGGAAGAAGAGAGGAAGGGTTATAGAAGTAGGGAATGAGAGAGTAGGGTATAAGGGGGAACAAGGGGAAGGATAGTTATCACTGAAAGCCTTTTGAAAAGGGGGTGGAGAGATGGCCTAGTGGTTAAGGCCACCGACCGCTCTTGCAGAGGACTCAGGTTCGATCCCCAGCACCCACATGGCGGCTGAAAACCATCTGTAACTCCAACTCCAGGAGAATTCCAGTTCCAGGGGAATCCGACAACCTCTTCTGACCTCTGCAGCATTGCGCGACACGGGTGCACAGACCTGCATGCAGACGGTACATTCATACACATAAATAAATAAATTTAAAAAAAAGAAAAGCTCATAGGGGTGGCTCATGCCTTTAATCCCAGCACTCTGGATGAAGAGGCAGGCAGATCTCTGAGAGTTCCAGGCCTGCTGGGACTAAAAGGAGACCATATCTCAAAAAGAACAAAAAAAAAAAAAAAAAAAAAAAAGAAAAAAAGAAAAAAAAAAGAAAGAAAGAAAAGCTCATAGGAAACCTACTACTGTAGAAACTTCTCAAAAATATAAGCATATATAATATAAAAAGGATCTAAATGTAGTTAAGCTTTAACTTGTTCAGTAGCCAATACTAGACACCATAGGCTAGCAAGCAAAAGGCCAAAGTCAGGCCTTTTAAAATTGTTGGGCAGGGTGGTCCCATAAGCCCTCAGTGCTGGTTATAGCTATATCACTTAGTTACCCACGAGAACCTAAAGATAAGGTCATATGGCTGAATACACTATATGTATGAGTCATAGAACAAACAAGGAGAAACTATGCTGGTACTGTTGTGTTCTCACAGTTTCACAATATACTGATTTTTCTAGGCTTTGTTATTGTATTGTCAATAGACAATGCATCAGGACTATTGTCTACCTGAATTTTATCTAGCATCAATGCTACAAGTCACATTTGTCATGTATGAAATATTAATACTCACTATTTTTATTAAGGATGAGAAGGGGTGAGAGTTTCATGCTATATTATAAGAGATGCCGTTATTCTCATTCTTCAGAATTGTGGGGTTGCCGCCGGGATTTGTGGTGGGGCCCACTTAATCCTAGGACTACCCATGTGGAAAGTCCGTGCAGGAAAGCATACCATGCAGAGAGAGAGTTTATTCCATGTCTGCTTAAATATCAATCATGACTTAATTCTCTGGGCCCAATGCTAAATCTTTTCGTCACTACACTCCACCCCATGGGTGTGGCCAGGGAGGTACCATTGCCTTACAGCCCACCCCATGGGTGTGGCCAGGGAGGTAACATTGGCTTAGAATCCAACCCATTCTAAGCTTTTCCACATCTCACCCTTTTAAATTTATTTTTTTTTAATTTTTCTGAGAGGCAGGGGAGCCCATGGGTGAGGCTAACAACCCAGAGGAACCTGAGTTTTAAATAGCCAGCTGCTCAAGCCTGTTTTGAATGCTATGCAGTGGGGGACAGATCAGACCTAAAACTTTATTTTCACACTAAGGCCAATTAATAACCAAAAATCCCAACCATGAAGTAAACTGATTGTCAAACATAAGCAATGAATGTAAGTAACATTCATGTAAAACCAATTAGCAAGTATCTATGTTCATATTTTGAACGACCCAAGGTTCCTATAGTCTAATTGGAGAAGCTTGTATGCACAAGCATGTTGATCAAATAAGAGTCCAGTGTATATTGCTGTAGTCTCACGATTCAACCCAATCTCTCCGCAGCCCTTACATTCTACCACGCCTCCTCTTCCGCAATTTGTTCCCTAGGCTTTGGAAAAGGGCCACAAGTGGGTGAGAAGCAAAGCAGTCTGTTTTCTCTGGAGATGTCATTTTGGACTCTAGAATGTTCAGGTTGTTCTCCTTCATGGATTGACAGCTTATCCAGGTTATCTTTTTAATCCTAGGCCAACTGCACATTAGCAAGTGATGTCTCAAAACATTTTTTCATGCTTACACCGGTCTTCAACAACAGGGACTTACCACCTTTCTCCTTGCAGATATCCCATTTTTATAGGCAAAGGCTTTTATAATTTGGGGGGCTTGGATCCCCCAGCCAACATCTCCTTGGCAGAATAATCCATTGCTGATATCAGAGCTCTCCTCTATTAATATATTTTGCTTAATTACACAGCTTATAGAGACTTTACTATTATATACAGTCAGGGACTGACTTCATTACCATCACATTTTTTTCTTTTCCTATAAAAAGGAAGATATAGGAAGGTTTCTCAGCATCTGGAAGGTAAACTTCATTAGGACACATTATGAATAGTTATCCCTAATAGAATTCAGAGAGATGCTCAGTGTCTGCGACTCAGGCAATCTGAGGTTCCTCTTTCTTTAATGTTCAGATGGGTCAGCCTCTCTGCTAGAATTTCCCAGTCTGCACAGCCAAAAGTTGTATGTTTTCAGGCATTTAGTTTGGTGTTTTAACCTGTGGGAACATACAAATCTCCTCCCATTGTTAGTTTCAAGACCTCAAAATTAAAAATTTATCAAAAGGTTTGGAATACAGAAGGAATATTATACCACCTCCCTCTTTTTGTTTTTTTTTTTTTAATTTTTATGTTTTGATCTATAGATGCCTAAGTTGTCCTACAAGAAAAGGAAAAATGTTACAAGGTGATACTGTATAACACAAAAAATAGAGACCATTCGTGTACCTTAACCCCAAAGTTATTGTTGGAAATTCAATACAGATTATGCATAAAATAATTAACATTTTAGATTCCCAATTAGTTCAAATGTATTACCATTTTAAACTGCAAACCTTATAAAGTGGATTTTAATAAATATCTTACTCCAAGCTTTCGGCCTTCTCCAGGCCTGGCATGAAAACCTGCTTTAAAGATTTTACAATATCTAGCTCTTATAAAATTTTCTTTTACAATTCTTATGCCCAATAGTTAATTAAAGACTGGCTAGATATGCCCCATGAGATGTTTTTAACCATCATTACCATCGTGATTTTTTTGTTTGTTTTGTTTTGTTTTTGGTTGGGAGCTTCTAAGAAGCTTCCTTTGTCGAACAGGTGCAACGCATTCCTGCTAAGGGGAAAGGGACGCACAGGGCCCACTTTGTGGACGGTGTGGGGAACTGGCCTCATTGCTTAGAGGACAGTTGGTCACTTCTATTACCTGACTGGAGAGGTATCTTCTTACTCAGGTCCTTAGCCTGGTACAAAGGAAGCACATACCCACTCTTGGCTGAAAGTGTTCACATGCCAAGCTCAGGACAGAAGTTCACACCAGCTATTCAGGTTGGTAGTCCACAAAGGGAGCCTTTTTTTCCAACCAACTGGCCACAAATACTCAAGCCAGATGCGCCCAGTTGGTAATGCAACACAAAAATTAACAAATGGGCGGCCGAAGTCACAATGTATGTTAAGTGGAATTCTTTTTTATTTTTAAATTTTTATAACATTTTATTTTTTTATTCCCAAATAACGCAAAAACTTATTAACACGTTAATACATGAAAACCTACGGTGCTCTTTGTTTAGATTGTGAAATGGGCGAACCAGTAGGTGGCAGTGTAGATACATTACTTATAATGTTTAATAGATTACCCATAAACTTGTTGAAATTGAATTACTTTTGTGGCTGTTTAATATAAAATTTGCTCTTGAGAAGAAAGGGCTTACGTTCCAATCAGGGCAATGTTTTTACTGGATACATAGCTGTTAACATATAATATACTTAGAAACAGGTACACACTCCATAACACATACATACGCTACATACATACAGACATACATACATACATACATATGTACAAAAGGTTTATTAGGTTGACTGTAAGGGAAAAAAGTCATATGTGTTTGATGTCCAATGAAAACATGTAATATTTTTATAATTTGGTTATAAGGGGTTAGCTTTAGATCATTAGGTAAATACTTAGTAATGCATGAAACTAGCTAGATCCATATGCCACCTATTAGGCCCATTTGCAATCATCTTGATCTTCAATGTAACTATACCTAAAATTTACTATTTCCCTATACCTAATCCTTCTGGTTAACTATGCCTAAAATTCTCTCTAGCTAGTGAATCTGATTTAACAAATCTAAAGATGAGGATTTCAAAAGTAGACAGGCGCTGATCCATCATGTCTTATTATTAAGGACTTTGGAATAATACAATTATCCATATCACAACAATAATACAAAACTCATAGCACATTATTAATATTATATATTATTAACCATTATGTCACATATTTAATTTATGAATAATAATTTGTCAAATAATAATAGCTCAACAACAATGAACAATTTACCATAGAGCTGAATTTTTATTAATTATTATTAATAGATTATATTCAAAAACAATAACTATAACCATTAATAACAATTACTATAATTAACAATAATTATCATTAAAAACTGAATATATCATACTATCACCAATTTAAAAAATTTTTTTTTTTTAACATTTTTGTTTAAATTGATGCTTTGTGCATTTCATACATCATCTTTCCAATTCAGTTTCAGGGGCATATGCTCCCCTTCCCTTCCCCCCCCATCCCTTCCCCCCACCGCAACCGAGATCAATACATTCTGCATAACTGTGCCTGCATGATCGTCTCATTTTTTTTTTTTTTTTTTCCATTTTTAGCTATAAGTGAAATCCAATGAGTACAGTTCCATCTTCATGTAAAACCAATATGTCAGCTGTTGTCCGAGCCCAAACCCCCCACAGCTCACCTTCCAGAGCGGGGAGTGAGGGAGTTGTATGTTCAATCAGGTTAATCAAATGAGGGTCCAGGACTACATCTGTTTATAGTCTCTACCATTCACCCCAATTCGCCAGCCCTTACATTCTATCTACACCAGCCCCCCCCTCTTCTCCGATTATTCCTGGGCTTAGAAAGGGGGCACAGGTGGATGAGCAAGCATGAACAGTCCCGTCTCCGTCTGGAGCTGTTTTTGTTTTCTTCTTGATGTTTTATTTTTTTTTTTTTCATGGGCTGAAAGTTGTCCAGGATAACCTTTCGATATCCTACAATGAAAGCACAAGCAAGTTAGATATATATACGTTTAACAGCATGAATAGTTAGGTAGGTTACTTTGGTATACACATATGTTTAGATGATAGGTTGATGCACAACTACAGTTTTTCCTGTTAAATATGACGGGTCTTACTGTGGCTTATGACATCTCCTAAGACCTGTAGAGGGAGTAAGCTTGTGGCATCAGCCATTGGGTCTTTCCTCCAAGGAGAGAGCAATGCACAATTAGATTTGGGATATACAAGGCATATGGCTCCTCTGCTGCATCAGTATATTTCCAGGCGAGGTGAGGTGTAGCTGGTGCTGACTGGTGGAGTCTTGCTTGACTCAAGGGAACCCGTAGTTTGCTTTTGTTTGGTTTAGTGCCCTTGTAACACCTCTCTGGTAGTCCAGAAGCCAACTGTACACTGCATGGTGTGGTCTCATGCAATCTTTTCCCATGTTTAACGTCAGGTCTCAGCAGGCAGGGCCTTATATCACCCTCTCTTCTTGCAGGTATCCCAGTTAGAGGCAGGAGCCTTTACCTTTTGGCGGTCTTGGATCCCCTGGCCAAACTCCCTGGTGGAGATATATCCATTACTGGATGTCAGAGCTCCTGTTAGTTGATATATTTTGTTAAGCGACATATTTAAGGACTTTAGTATATATTTGGGTTCTGAACAGAGATAATCCTATTTCAACAGTTTTTTCATTAAATCTAGTCTATTATCAATTAAAGAAGGCAGTTTTTAACCAGTTTTAAAGAGATTAACTTTATAAGAGTTGTCTCCAATTTATAGTTGGAGAGCAACCTCATCATCATCCTCATATTTCTCATTTGTTTGGGGCAGGCTTTTTAAAAGAAAGTTCTCACTATCAAACTTAGTTTGCGGCACCTAAAGGTAAGTTTCATAGGACTCATTATAAATAGTGTTTCATGGTAGGCCACAGAGGGGTTCGATGTTTATGGCGAATCTGAGGCTTTTCTTCCTTTCGATGTTCAGACGGTCAACCTTTCAGTTGGCACTTTCAGGTACATCCTACTCAATGCAAAATGCTATATTTTTCTTCCAGCACTTTAAGTTGGTGAATTTTGTCTTCGTTGGAACACACAATATCTTTTCCCATATTAGTTTTTAAGATTTTGTGCAAGGTTTAATGACGAGAAGGTTTCATGTCTATCTGTACCCCTCCCTTTTTGTTTTTTTTTAAAGAGTCTCTCCAAAGAACAGTGGTATTACTACATAAATAAGGGTGGAATATATCTAGAGGCCAAATTTTCCATCAATATTTACCCATGTTGTTTGGGTGACTATTACTGATTAACTTGGGGAGCAAACTTAAATTTTAATGTTAAATCATCTTAAAGAGAATGTCTACAAAGGTGATACTGGTACAACAGAGAAGCTATAGAGAACATTTCGTATGTGCCCATCCAGAGTTAGTTGTTAACATGATTTGATGTAAAACAATGTGGACAACAGCTATTATAAATCTCCATTTAACTCGGATGCATTACCGTTTTTATCAGAGTCTGTAAACCAATGTTGTTTACTATACACATATTTACTTTTACTAAGTCCTAAAACACCATGTATCCTGTAGACAGTGTCTAGGCAAAACTGGGCACTTGAACTCACGTCAATTAAATATGCATTAATCGAATATACAACCGTGTCCCTCACCCACCCCTTCCCCCTTCCCAATTCACCATTTCGGTCCATTTTCTGATGCAGTCTTTCTGTTGTTGTTCTTTTACTATGCATCCCTCTCCACGAGAAATATTTATATAACACTAATGGGTATAGAACATTTTCTATGAATTGAATCTATTTTTGTTTAGAGTTAGCTAAATAGATTTAAACCTGTAGGATTATAATGAATTAAAAGCGGGAACTCACATTCACTCACACATACACGCAGCTTGAAGATGGGCTTAAAGAAATATAAAGCAGTTTTATTTAAAAATTTCTCATTTAAATTGAACCAAAATATCAATTTACGTTGTTAAAGAGACTTTTACCAATGGTCCTTAAAAAAATCGGAGCAAGTTTGTTTTGTTAGAACTTCAAGGCCTGTAAGTTCTGCTAGAAATCCATCTATCTTGTTTCCAAAGTGCTAAAATTAAAAGGATTTTACCTAAATTCAAAATTTAGTGGGCATGATTTAGATACCATGTGCTCAGTGGGGCAGCTGGTATACATGCACAGCAGGCAGGCTTAGGGCGCAAGGCCAGAGCTCAGACCAGGTGTGATCTAGAATTCTGTGAGAAGAAATTTTTAAGGTGAAACACATTTAAAAGGAGCAAGATAAAATTAAGTTAACCATATCTAGGGTATTCGGGGTTAAGTAAAAATGTTACACTTTAAGTTAAGCATGTTGAAATGGATTTCAATTACTGTTCACTAAAATAATCCCAACTTTGGATCTACAAGTAGCTGGCAGGTTTTAGGTAAGAAGTTAGATTTAGAGAAAACCCATAAGAAGACAAGAGAGCAACACACTTTTATCCCAAAACAGATTTTGTACACAAAATTTAAGAGAAAAATGACCAATGCTTTAAATTATCTGGAAGAGACTGCTCTTGGGGGAGGGCGGTTCTGTGAAAGGCCTTAGTTTGCAACATAAAGAAGTGTGCTCAGGTCGAGCAGAGCTACTGGGAGAAAATCTACATATGAACAAGATTGGAATGGAACTTGAGGAGCCTGCAGCAGGAGTCTTTCTTTGGGGGGATGGGATTTAAAACCAGAAAGTTTTTCAAACCTGTAGAATTATGAAAAGTTGTTTTAAGGCCAAACATAACTACTAAGGCTTAATATTAAATTCAGCCTTGAGGTCATTGGCTTTTATAGCCTGCAGAAGTGACCACACCAGGAGGCACATGCCTGAGAGGCACTGGATGCTCCCTCTGACCCAACTCAGAGTCAGGCACTCCACATGTACAAAGCCACATGCCCTCAGACCGCTGTCCCATTCACTGAAACCAGCAGGAATGATGGCTCCACCACAACAGATAGATATCAGGAGAGAGAGAGGAAAAAGAAGAAAAGGGCAAGATTTAGGGGTATGCATACCTAAGCTGTCAAAGTTTCCTTCTGTCCCACTTTGGAGGCCATTTGTGGGGTCACCGCTGGGATTTGTGGTGGGGCCCACTTAATCCTAGGAAAGTCCATGCAGGAAAGCATACCACGTGTAGGCAGGTTGAGGTTCGAATGCAGAGAGTTTATTCCAACATGTCTGCTTAAATATCAATCATGACTCAATTCTCAGGGCCCAATGCTAAATCTTTTCATCACTACACTCCACCCCATGGGTGTGGCCAGGGAGGTACTATTGGCTTAGAATCCAACCCATTCTAACTAAGTTTTCCCACACAGAATTATACATAAAAACAAAAGTTTATGTTAAAAATCATTGAAGCAATTAGTGGATATCATAGTTCAAATAGACTATATAGAAAATGTCATATACAGAAAAAAAAAAACAAAAAAAGGAAGAAAAAAGAGAAAATGTCATATACAAAGGCCTAGCCATAGGAAAATATATGTATATATACTATGCACACACATATATACATATATACATATATGTATATATACTATGCACACACATGCATACATACATACAATATATGTATATATACTATGCACACACATACATATATATATATATGTATATATGTATATATAGAAAGAGAGAGAGAGACAGACAGACAGATAGACAGACAGGGAGACAGAGACAGAGAGACAGAGACAGAGACAGATAGGTAGTATCTACAAATGAACCAAAAAGTGTAAGCTAGTAGAATGATATAAAGATGTAAACAAATACTTTGTGGTAAGGTAGTACATGTCACCCTTGTCTATATTTAATTTTCAAATATCATTTTAACATATAAAAATAAAGTATATGGGACTAGAAAGATGACTCAGGGTTTAAGTGCACTGGGTGCTCTTTCAGAGGACCCAGATTTGGTTCTCGGCACCCACATGACAGCTATCGATCATCATAACTCCAATTTCAGTAGTTCAAACACTCTGTTCTACCTTCCACGGATATTACACACACATGCTGTCTTACACACATGCAGGCAAAAAATTCATACACGTTAAGTAAGTACATTTAAATATGTAAAATAGATCATGCAATTGAAGTTATATTGAGACGTTATTAATTACCTTTCAGAGTGAAAAAAATCCATTGCTGGTGTGTGTGTGTGTGTGTGTGTGTGTGTGTGTGACATAAGGAAAAGAGTATTAAATTATTGATAGGACTGAAATTAGCATAATCCAAATTTAATTCAGTGTAATGATATGTCTCAGTTTGCAAATACATTTATACCTAAACATTGACAGATATGCTCTCTCACTGTGAAAGCTTACATATATTTTTCTATGTGCTCCTGGTTGTTAATTATAGAAGTATTTGAAATAATGAAAGGACTGTAAATTAGATGACTGACTAAATCCGGACTACTTTGTAAATACCACACAGATGAGGAATCTGTTTACTGCTGAAATGAAGACTTATAGTTAAGTTCATGAAATATATATAGAAAAAATGTTTTGTATAGTGCTATTTTTATAAAATTGTAGATAATAAGAGAAATTATTCATATTTGTAGGTCCCTTAAGGAGCAACAGAGAACAACATAGTAAACTAAAAACACATATCTTGACCTGGAATGGTAATTGGGCAAACAAATGGTATGAGAAGGAAACCTTTCATTGCATGTATTTGTATATTTATTTTGTGTGAATGATAATTCTGTAGAATGTTGTAAGAACAATGTCATAATCATTACATTTCTTAGAGTGACAGGAATTCATAAGAATCTCTATCACCATATCTTGAACCTATCTAACTTGAAACAGAGTTAGAAATAGCTTAATATTGTCTTCAGGGATGTATCTAAACTGAAATGTGTACAGTGGCATCTATAAACACTTAGAACACCTCATCATTTTATTCTAAAATGTGTAAGTATATAAAACAGTATGTTAAAGCTAAGCTCCACTTGTTCTTCAGTATATATGTTCATGTGAAATTATAGACTAGCATTTTGTTTTCATTTTGTCTAGCACTTTTATGAAGGTCAGAATGCTTTCATGAAATTGTAAGAGAAAGAACATTTTTGATATTCTGAAATCAAAAGTTGAAGAGAATGTGGGATCTAACCAAATGATCCCATAGAGTACAGAGGGAAGAAACAGAATCAAATTTGCATTGAACAGGGCTATGATAGCACAGGCATTAAGACCAACAATTGACAAATGGGATTTTCTGAAACTAAAAAGCTACTGTACAGCAAGGGATACTGTCATTTGAGTGAAGAGGAAAAATAAAGAATGAGAAATCTTCACCAGATATGCATCTGACAGAGGGTTAGTGTCTAGAATATGCAAAGAACTAAAAATAAAGCCCTAGACTAATATTTTATACATTGTGACATTCCTATTTTTCCTTCATGTGAGTACTTATTGAGCTAAACTTTTAGCCTTCTTCTTCAGTGAATTATCATTTAGAAAATCTGTTAGTTCTATCTTACCTTGTCTCTTCCAGAAGCATCTATCTATACTTTCATTTAAGCATGTAATATCTAGCTGGGCATGGTGGAGCACGCCTTTAGTCCTAGCACTTGGGAGGCAGAGGCAGGCGGATCTTTGTGAGTTCAAGGCCAGCCTGGTCTACAGAGCGAATTCTAGGACAGCTGGGGCTACAGGGAGACCCTGTCTCAAAAAGACCAAAAAACCCATGTAATATCTATATATAATTTTTATTATATTTGTGTATATATGTAAGCATCCATAACTGCATGGAGTTATGTATGCTTATTTTATGTTTCTATAGTGAGTTCTTGTTGGAACCATGAGTTTACACAAAGTTTCATCACTTTTATTTTGTATCTTCCTTTCAGTTAAACTTATCAGTAAAGTAAAAGTCTGATTTTATAACTTCTCCCATATGTGAAATCATAGTCATAACTTGGAGTACTTAGTATATAAGAAGATAGCTAATCTCTTTCTTATGATCTGAGGGATTATGGTAAGGGTGATAGATACTAATAATGTCAATATTGACTACTAGTGTTAGTTGAGTATACAGACAGATCCATCAGATAGTGAAAGTAAGCATTGAGAGAAAGAAATCTGTGACTGGCAATGGATGATTGTGACTGGCAATGCTTTGATGGATGATATATAGATGGTGGTCCACCCATAGGTTTATGCCTAAATCAAGATCATGTATTTAACTTGTAGTTACCATTTTAAGTTTGAAATTTCTGTCATCTTCTTGAATTAGGAAAGATACTTTGTAAGGATGGGGGAAAATAGTGTATTGGTATGGCTATAAAATGTCCTAGCACAAAAGCTCATGTAGTGAAAGCTTGGTTCATGTTGTTGACAGATACTCTTTTGGGAAGTTTTAGAAAGTCAGGACATAAGATCTAGCTACCCACAGTGGACATGAATTTGTGGGCTGTATTTTGTCCTAGATACTTCTCTGTGGCTTCGGTTTCGTCCTGTCTACCAGACCACTGGTAGTGAGTGACCTTACCCTCCTTAGGGTGCTACAACAAAAAGTCTAATAAAACATGATGGTGTTTGTTTTTGTATTTTTTAAATTCATCTAGATTTGTGCTATCACATATAGATGTTATTGACCTCATTTTTCTTTTGCCTGTCAACTTAAAGGAATATGTTATAAGTCAGATTTATATTCATCTCACCGTCGATTTATATTCATCACATTGTCATGAAACAAAAGCATTGGTTAAAGCAGGATTGTGGTTTTCTCTAATTGTGAACCACTAAATGCCAAAGACATTTCTGAAAGACAAACTAAATTACATGTTTGAATGTTCATTGGTTTCAGTGTATTTTTGAAGCATCTATGCTTCTTCCTTAGGTTTTAGCATGCCTTTGTTGGTTCTGTTTGGATTTTCTAACAAAGGCAAATAATCAGGAGGCATGAATCTGCGGTCTTTGCTTTTTGTATGTTTGGAGAAGCAGAGCATATATTAAGTAAGAATTATTATATGACATAAGACATCATGTGCCTTTTTATAAAGGTTGAATATTATTACAGCACAAAGACAGGCTGAAATCAGCAGTCGCAAAATCCATAAGGGGTCTGTGTTGTCAGTTGTTCAGCAATCAGCTAATGGGCAGACTTGCACATTAACTTGCTCACTAAGGACATTTCCTCTGTTCACATACTACCAGGCTCTGTAAACTGAAAGAGGAAAAAAATGAGACAATGTCTATCCATAGGGAAAACAAGCACTTTTTCTCTTTGGGAACTTCTGCAAATTCTCAATGTGTATCTTATATGATTGTTGTCTTGAGAAGTAACTTTATTGATAGGTCGGTCATGTGGTCAGTTAATAAAGAAAACATCTCACTGTCCTTTTGCAGAGATCTCTTGGTAGTTACAAAAATAATTTGCATTTGAGAAGTTATCAATCAACCAGGTGTTCTAGGGGGACAAGAAATAGAAGAAGTCACACTGATAGATGAATCCAGAAATTCATCCTTTAAGAATACTTGATGCTTTGGGGCAGCCATGGAAAAATCATTGATAACAATGACATGGAATCTTTTAAAAAACAAATGATGGTCTTTGTCAATTGTTTAGAAAAAGAATACCATTGTTGTATTAAACAGAATTTCCAGACGGAAGTTCATTCAGTAATATTATGTTCCTTCAAAATAAGGTATGAATTTTAGAATGTCTACAAAAACACAGAAAACCATGAAAAAGAAAATAAAAACTGCACATTATTTCAGACCAACTGATGTTTTCCTCAAAAGGGGTATCACTTTTAAAATGCTGTTAGGAATAAATTAACCTTGAGATGATTGGAAGCAAGCTACATTTAAGGGGATTGATTTTTATGTAGTATCTTTCAAACCAGAGTTGATGAAAAGTGGAACATTTTGGAACATAGCTCTAAGAAAACTAGAGCAACAATTACCACTTCAGAACTTCATATCATAGAAATATTATAGAGATAGATGTCCATATTTCTGGACAGGCTGCTCAAAGCATAAAATTTTCTAGACTATCTCTTTGATACTGTGTGTTATGAAAAAGAATGAGTCAACACCTTATATTTGGCAACATATAACTGAACTAAAATGGATAAACTTATTGATAAAAAATTTTATTTCTAAGAATATATTTTAAATGTTTCCTTAAGGAACACTTTATATTATGCAGATGATATTTGAACATGCTAGGATATGTTATATGATTGGGAAATGGTCTTATCATGAACACATTTATGAGTTACACTGCAATGTTTCAATATATGCATACATTGTTGCATGATCAATTTGAGTTTATTAGTGTTTCTATTACTTCAAGTATTGATTGATTGATTGATTGATTGATTGAGACAGGGTCTCCCTGTAGCCCTGGCTGGCCTAGAACTCACTATGTAGACTAGGCTGGCTTTGAACTCACAGAGATCTGCCTGCCTCTGCCTCCCAAGTGCTAAGATTAAAGGCATGCGCCACCATGCCCAGATTAAAGACGGTCTTAGCTGCCATGTGGGTGCTGGGAATCGAACCCTGGTCCTCTGCAAGAGCAGTTGGCGCTCTTAACTGCTGGGTCATCTCTCCAACCCCTCAAGTATTTATTTATCACACTACTTGGCCTAGAACATTGCACATAGTGAGGGCAAATATGTAAATAAGCATATATATGATGGGTATGGAAGTAGTTGATATATGAAGTATTTAAACAAACATATATAATAAAACTTTTTGTTTTATTTTGTTGTTGTGTGGGGTTTTTTTTTGTTTGTTTGTTTGTTTGTTTGCTTTTGAGACAGGATCAGAGTCTCCCTGTATCCCCAGCTGGTCTGGAACTCGCTATATAGACCAGGTTGACCTTGAACTCACAGAGATCCACCTGCCTCTGTCTCCTGAGTGCTGGGATTAAAGTGTGTACCAAACATGTCTGGTCCTATATAATAAATCTTTATTGCTCAGTTTGAGAGGTAGATTTTCACTATGTGCCAGAAATACAATATTAAGCCAAAGTCAAAATAACAACAAAAAGTGATTTATATCTCGAGAGAAAGGCGATGCTTCAATTAATATTTACTCAGCCAATAATAAAAAGCAAATTATGTTACCGTTATTAATAATATTGGTGTTAATTTGAAAATTCTGGTAATGAACTCAAATATGAGTGATGAATATATTTCAAACATAGTAAACTCTATCTTTAAACACATAAATTATACATACAAATTGTGAATTTGAGTAGTGTATTTTAATTGAACAAAGAGGTCATTACGAACTGCCACATGCATATAATGAATGTTGATCATATTCACTAACTCTGTTACTCTTTCTTATTCCCTCTCTCCTCAACTTTCACCTTCCCTTATGTTTAATGTCAGAAAAGTTAAAATCCTTTCTAATTTTCATAAAAAGAGAGTTGTACTATACAAGGAACACTAATATAAGGAATATTATATAATAGTTAAAATTATGCTTATAATACAAGATCCGAACTATGTATTCTGCAAGAACTTAAGAGTCTGGCATGATAGTAGGCAGTGAAAATGCAAAAATAGATAACCCCTGTGTAATTTATAGTATGGAAGAGGCACTGTACACTATTGTAAGGAGTGTCTAATCAATTGGTTTAAGAGCCTTTTCCTTTCTTAGTGATTCAGAAATCACAGTGTCAAGAGTAATGAGTTAATCTGTGATTTTATGAAATATGTGAAATAAATGAAATAGTCATAAGTTATAACATAATAAGTAACAAAATTGGAATGAATGAACAGGATCAACAGAATCAAGAAAGGCTGGTTTAGAAAAGGAAAGTATCTCTGAGGAGGTCACATTGAAGCTAATTCCTAAAAAACTGTAAGAAGGTACACATGAGTGCAACTCGTGATTAACATTTTGTTTGACTTGATTTTGAAACCATGGCCATGTATCATGATATAGGTAAAATATAGTTAGTCAATTGGCTATTGATACATATTCCCTTTGTATTTTTAATTTGTACTCAGTAGTTAGTTACTTTTCAAAATCATAGCATAGTACCATTGTTTTTCTGTCCTCACAGAAAAACCTTGGTGCACACCTTATGTCAGATTCCTTGTGTCTTTAGAGTGTATTGCTCTAAAAGATTTAGGAAAATTTGAAAAGTCTAGCTCTAACAGTCTTTGATATTAGATTTAAGATACCTGGCATGCAATCCACCAAGGGCATGAGTTGTTTGAAAAAGCTGATTCCAGCATGTAGCTGGAATGGGGCAGCCCCTGCAGGGGGATAATCAAAGCTTTTGTTCCAAATGACTCTAAACTCCCTGAAGAGATCTAGTGAATTTGGAAAATAAATTTGAATGTTTCTTTTTTTTTTTCTTTTCTTCTTTTTTTTTGTGATATTTGATAATTTGAAAATGAGAGCTTATTTTATTTCTACTGACTTTTTTTCATACATAATTTTTCAATCAGTCTTAATCACCTTTATACCTGCGTCTCCCTTAATCCCCTCCCACAGCCCCCACCCCCAGAGTTCACACATTCTGTCATTGTGCTAGGGTCCATTGGGCCAAAGTACTCTCCCCACCCACCCCTCAGTGGCAGCTCATCCCCTGAGCTTTAGTCAGCTTACAGAGTCCCTTTCCTAAAGAAGGCTAGGATTTCCTCACCTGACTGCCATCAGCTGCCAATATTTTCTCAGCCAAATTTGGGCTCTGATACCCATTTCCACAGTTCTGTGCTGGGTTTTTGTCCAGCTGAATTTGCATGGGTCTTGTGGATTTTGATACCGATGCTGTAGGTTTATATGAACAGGGTCCTGGGAGCTTGTAGAATTCATTTCCCTTTGGTCTTGCATCGCTTACTTGGCTATTACAATCATTCCATCCCCTCTTCCGCAATGTTCCCTGACCCTGGGTGGGTGAAGCTGAATATAAGCAACATGTCTATGGAACCACACTCTGTAGACTTCTCATCTTCATGGTTTGGCCATTCAGGCCCTTTTGAATTCCTGATCCCTGTTGCATGGAGGCGCTTCCTTAATGAGAGTTAAGAGGTAGTTAATGACTTCTTGGGACCTTGTTCTATGATGCTTGGAGCTTATGTGTAGAGGTGGCATTGTAGATCTGTCACCTAGGGATGAGCCATTTACAGACCATGCCTGTGTGTATCCAGTTGTGAGACTCTACTATTCTCATTTGGTGCAGAATAAGCTTCTTTTCTGAGTGATGTCTGGAACATTTGTCTGTAAATATAAGGATGCTTCTTTTGTAGTTAGTAAGATGTTACCTTAGCCTAGGCATGTGACAACCTTGGAGATTTCTCTAAGATCTATGACTTCTCCAGTTGTGTCCATATGGCTCTGCTTACAATAACACACATGAGTTTCTTCCCATGAGTGGGCTTTAGGTCCAATTAGTTAGCCATTTATTTTCCCCAAGATAAAAGTGGAGAGATTATTTTATTTATTTATTTATTTATTTATTTATTTATTTATTTATTTATTATTCATTTTTGTTGTTTTTAATACTTTTATTCATTTTGCATATTTCAGACATCATTTTTCAGTTCAATTTATACTTATTCCTCCCCTTTCCCTTCCCCCCCACCCCACCCCAGATTATGCATTCTGCCATACATGTCCTGCATCTTTCAGTCTTTTTAAAGTTTTTCTCTGCAAAGATTTATTGTTTTGGGCAGAATTTAACTATATTGGTCTGTTCTTTGACCCAGTCCTTATGTTGCTGTGGTTCCCTCCAATTTGTACTGTTCCAAAATATGCCTATATAAACATCCTATATGTACCAGAATTATGCCCTCCAGGAATAAACTGTATGTTATCTCTGATATATGTTTATGAGTTTACATTTTTTCCCTTTAATTTTATATTACTCTAAAAGATGAATATATACCTTCCACCCATATACATTTATTACCTTGTCTGAAAGTAAGTGGTAAGTTAATTCTAAGGCTCATTAAATGATACACATTATAACATCACAGTTGCTTTTGGATAGAAATATAACAAAAATGCTGCTCAGTTTGCCTTTCAATTGGGGGATTTGGTACTAGCATCCACAAATGAGGGAAAACATTCCATGTTTGTTTTATGGGGGGACTGTGTTATTTCACGTAGCATAATGGCTTTGAGTTCCATCCATTTACCTGCAAAGTTCATGATGTCATCTTTCTTTATTGCTGCATAACACTCCATTGTGTAAATGTACCGCATTTTCATTATCCACTTGTCAGTTGGGCATTTGGGTTGGCTCCAGCTCTTTGCTGTTATGAAAAGAGCTGCAATAAACATAGATGTGCATGTATCTTTGCAGTAGGATGAGCCTTGTGTGTATACCTAGGAGGGTATGGCTGGGTCAGGTGGTAGGCTCATTTTGAGTCTTTTAAGGGTTCTCCACAATGCTTTTCACAGTGGTTGTACGAGTTTACATTGCCACCAGCAGTGGATGAGTGTTTCCATTTCCCCACAACCTCTCCAGCATTTGGCGTCTTTTGTTTTTGTTTTGTTTTTAAATCTTAGCCAGTCTTATCAGAATGAGATGATATCTTACAGAGCTTATTTTAAATCATTGAGTCTAACCAGTAAATAAGGAATCCCTAAGGCTGATTTTTTTTACATTCTGAGTCTGATTCAGTTTGCAATTGTATCAATGAAGTTGCTGTTAACAAGACACTGGGTTTATCTGATCTGCAAGGATTATAGTATAACTTGAAAATATTTCTAAAAATTTTAATTAGTTCTTGCAGAATCACAAACTTAAAACTGTATTTGAGTTTGTACATTACACCCTTCTCAGAAAGTAAGCTGTGATGTAAGTAATGTCATTGCTCCTCTGTGTGCCTTTGTATTGGTAGGTAACTTCGCTCTCCTGCTCAGTCTTTCCCATCAGTTTTTTTTTTTAATTTTATTTATTTTTGTATGTGTATGAATGCACTGTCTGCATGTAGGTTTGTGCACCCGTGTCGTGCAATGCCGCGGAGTTCAGAGGAGGGTCTCAGATTCCCCTAGAACTGGAGTTCTCCTGGAATTGGAGTTTCAGACGGTTCTCGGCCGCCATGTGGTTGCTGGGGATCGAACCCGGGTCCTCTGTAAGAGCAGTCGGCGCTCTTAACCGCTAGGCCATCTCTCCAGCCCCTCCCATCAGTTTTTAGAGTAATGTTATTATAATAGTTCAGTACATTTTAACAGCAAAGTTATTAACAGAAATGGTGAATAATGATCACATCAATGAAAGTACATATATAGAAGAATAATTGTGTGTATTAAGAAAGCCATATTGGGAAATAATTCAGTTGGTAAAGTGCTTGCTGTTCAAACATTGAGACCTGCGTTTAGATCCCCAGCAAATGTGCAAAAAGATGTACTATGCCAACTGTAGAGGATATGGAGATAGGGGATACCTGGGGCTTGGGGGCAAGCTAGCCTAGCCAATGAGATAGGGGAGAAATTTTTGAAGTTACCTGGTCTGAACGTCTGGCCACAGCATGCATGCAAATACAAGTATGTACATAGCCACAGATATTAGCACAGGTGTACTACACACACACACACACACACACACACACACACACACAAGTTGTAAAATAGCTTTTTAAAAGTCATTTAAGGATTTCCTTGCTGTTTCCAGATATTTGGGTCCTTTCCCACTTTATCCAATGTTAGAAATCCTATATAGAGACAAGGTTTCTTAATAAATTTCCCTAATTTGCTTACAAGCTACGAGCAATAATGGTAAATATTTGACCATTGGCTGAAGGGGATAAGGGCATGGAAGCTGATAATACCATTTGATGATTCCCATAAGCATGCTTGATTTCAAACCACTAACATAGAATCACTAAATGCAAAGTTGGGAAGAGATGTAGACAGTCAGATTTTGACATCATTCTTGATTTTTATATTTAATGCAGGTAGGATGTGGCCCTGCAATTACTCCTGGTATTAAACCTAAATAATCACTCTCTCAAGCACTCGTTTTAGGGAAGTCAAGCTAGTAAACTCTCTCAGATACTTTTGTTTTCATTTTCCAGATAATTGCTAAAACAAATTAACACTTAGTGAAGTATTATCATGAAGCCATGCTGTGGTGGGTGCTCGGTGTATGTATGCTATATGACAAAATCTTCACAGAAACCAAGAGTAGAGTTATGATCATTTTATAGTTAAGAGAGCTAGGACATAGAGAGGTGATTTTGTTTCTAATGCCATGGAGTTTTTAGATGGTGCAGCTGGAATGTAAAGCACGGTTCTATCTGATTTAAGAGCTCCTGCGTTCTTGGTAGTGTTCAGAGGACTTGCAGACTTGTGTTTTCTGAATTAGTGCTTCATTTATTTCCTTCATTTTTGCAGGTACAGACTCAGCCTGGGGGCTTGTAAGTTGTCTCATTAGCTATCCAACAGAGCTTTCCAAATTTCTCTTCAGACACAATATGTTAGTTCTGCCCACATGCCTTGACCTGCCTGACTGTTCTGGCTCTCTCTCCATTAGAGAAGGCAAATACAATTAGAGTTTTCATCACACAATGGCCATCTGCTCACCAATGCCTTTTCAGTTGTTAGGGAGCCAAGGGCACTCTGAAAACCAGAATTCAGCTACCAGGGAGATGTCTGAGCATTGTGATGCTCTATATTAATGCCATGATATCTGAATATGCAAATTAGAAAACCTAGAGTCTATCATACTCTCATTAGGTGTCCAGGAAAGGCATTTTCTGCTTTATTGTCCACAAGAAAAAACTGTACATAGCAACAGCTTTTCCCTCTATTTCCCTAACAACGCATATGTTTTCTCCTCTTCCTGTGCCCTCAGAGCTATTTTAGGTTGATGAAAAAGTCTTAATTTTCAGACCTAGAACTCAGCTGTTTATCAAGAATGATCTTGTCACTGATGCTTTGTCAAAGGGTAGCTGGTTTGACCTTCAAGCTTGAGTGAAAATCATCTAGTTTAAGAATATGTCAATATGCCATGCATTCAGACCTTGTACACTTAATAGCATCTATGAAACATTTTCCCCTAAGAATTTGCTGACCTTCCCGGAAGAAGGTATTCTCTAAAATACACAGGTTCTATTCATCACACTGATTGAAAAAGACTGATGTTTACCTAATTTCACTAAGTCATATATTAGATAAAAACATTAGTAACCACAGCACTGTAATTTCCAAGTTCACCTCTTTGTATCACATTAAACACAGTGCCTCAAACTGTTTTTTATTTTCCTTTCAAAATCTCAGAACATTAATTTTCATGGCTTCTTTTCCTATACCTAAGGAGAAAATCAAGACATCTTTGATAGAATGTTGGTATTATACTTGTAATACTATCAAAAGTCAGTACATAAATAAATTGATTTAACTATTCAATTTTAAAATGCTGAACATTTAACAATAAAGTATACTGTACTGAGCTAGTGATTCAATTATTTTTCATTTGCCATCCTACAGAAAAAGTGTCATGAGAATTTAACATGTTTTCAATCTTGAATAAGATAGCTTCTCAGAATGTATTGCCTTAGCAATACCGGATTTTAAAATTTTGATTCACTTTAATCTCAGTCTTTTGCTGGAAAGAAGTTTTTAACCCCTGGGTCAAGTGCTCTCTCTCATTTTTTATTTTTTATTTTTATTTATTTTTTTTATTTTTAAGGGATTCTACAATATAATGACACAGTTGTTTGCAGATAACATTGATGTTAAATGCTCTTTCTTTTTAAAAATGAAAATCAAAGAAATTCTAAACACTCATTTGAAAATGTAAAGATGAATCTATAAAATTTTCCCATCTAATAAATTCTAATGCTATGTAAAAGTTGGAAAATGAAATAACCCCCAAATAGAAGTGTACTACAGTGAAGTGAATCTATAAAATTTTCCCATCTAATAATTCTAATGCCATGTAAAAGTTGGAAAATGAAATAACTCCCAAATAATAGAAGTGTACAGTGAAGTATTCCTTGTAATTGATTCATCTATTCCAAACATTGGCTGTATTCACAATACTGTCTGTAAGATATATATATATATATATATATAATTTGAATCAGATTATCAGATGAAGAAAAGTAACAACTATGATAACTCCACGAAGATCAACAACATTAACAAAGCTTTCAGGGGCTGGAGAGATGGCTCAGTGGTTAAGAACACTGACTGCTCTTGCAAAGGACCAGGGTTTGATTCCCAGCACCCACGTGTGGATAAGAAACATCTTTAAGTCGGGGAGTGATGGCACATGCCTTTAATCCTAGTACTTGGGAGGCAGAGGCAGGCAGATCTCTGTGAGTTCAAGGCCAGCCTGGTCTACAGAGTGAGTTCCAGGCCAGCTGGAGCTATGGGGAGACCTTGTCTCAAAAACAAAACAAAACAAAAAACCAAAACAAACAAACAAACCAAAAAACAAAGCCTTCAGTGTCTGTATAAATATTCATATTTTTTTGCTGACTATAATTTGCACATTTTAGAAAACAATATTCTAGTAGTAGTATACTTTTTTTATTTTATTTATTTCTGTATGTGTATGAATGTACTGTCTGCATGCAGGTCTGTGCACCCGTGTCGTGCAATGCCGCAGAGGTCAGAAGAGGGTGTCGGATTCCCCTGGAACTGGAGTTCTCCTGGAATTGGAGTTTCAGATGGTTCTCGGCCGCCATGTGGGTGCTGGGGATCGAACCCGGGTCCTCTGTAAGAGCAGTTGGCGCTCTTAACCACTAGGCCATCTCTCCAGCCCGTAGTAGTATAATTTTAAAATAGTTCAATGTTTTGTTTGGTCACAACTGCTTGCAAATTGGTTTTACATGCTTGTACACATAAATTATTACTTATTGTTAAAAAAATGAAAAAAGTAATAGAAGAAAAAAAATAGTTCAATGTTTTAAAAACATTTTAATACTGTACTCTCTCTGATCCCTCTGTCAGAAAAATAGAACCTGAAGATGCACCAACAGTGTTCTAGTTTCTCTTCAATTGCTGTGACAAAACACTCTGACCAACACCAACTTGGGGAGGAAAGGGTTTATTCAGCTTACATCTCCGGGGTCACAGTTCATCTCTTAGGGAGCCCAAGGCAGGAACTCAGGGCAGGAACCTGGAGGCAGGAACTGAAGCACAGGCCATGGAGGAATGCCATTTACTGGCTTGCTTCACTGGCTCGTGCCCAGCCTGCCGTCTTGTACAGTACATAACAACCTGCCCAGGATGGCACCAATCATTGTGGGCTGGGCCCTCCCACACTGCTCAACAATCAAAACAATACTCCATGATGTGGCCACAGGCCTATCCAATGGAGCCAATTCCCCAATTGGGGCTCCCTCAACCCAGGTGTGTCAAGTTGACACTAAAGCTATCCAGCACGAACAGTCTGAACAGATGGTGTGCTGGAAGAGTCTAAAGAGATAAAGGCCTTACAGAATAAATGAAAATGTGTCTTTATGATTCCACTATGAATTATATGAAAGGGATATTAATTTTCATTTATCTCACATGTTATGTAAATATAATGAATTTATATTTAATGTTATTTTGGTGGAAGTCCTTCCAAAATATACTGGCAAGCTGCAGTGTAGATATTCATACCCAAATAAAAGCATAAGCATTAAGTTACATGAAATTATGCATCTAAAACTAAACATTCAAATGTTTTATTACCACTCCATTAGAATAATTTGAAAGACTGCTGGCATTCATTTCCTTTTGCAGTTGTCTTCCAAATGCCTTCATTTCTTTGTTTTATTTATTGTTATTTTAGGTGTATAGGTGTATTGCGTGCATGTATAAGTGCACCCATGTCATGCAATGCCTGCAGAGGTCAGATGAGGATGCCAGATGCCCTGGAAACTGGATTTACAGATAGTTGTTAGCCAAGATATGGGACTGGGAATAAAACCCAGGAATTCTCCAAGTGGAGCCAGTGCTCTTAATTGCTGAGCCATCTCTACTGGCCTCCTTAACTCCTTCATTATTAAACTAGCCACACAAATTAGGGAATATATTCCAGAAGGTGATCTTTCTTTTCTTATAAATGACAGGAGCCAGTTGCTATACTACCACCATAACAAAAATCACTACTCATATGTGTAAAACCACGTAAAATTTTACAGCTTTGGCTATGTAAGGGTAACATTATACAATCTATAAACTATCTTAAGACATATTTCAATAACCTCAGGATGTTTTAAAATAAAGATTGAAAAGTTCTACTCTCTGGGATTCTTTTACAAAAAATGAAAATAATTTTAGAATTTTCATTGACAAGTTCACAAGAGTTTTGGTCATAATCTCCTTTTATCTTCCTCTAACTAGAATTCTTCCAAAGAACATACCATTTCCTACTTCACATCCTATTTATTTTTCATATTTAGTTAATCCAGTTAGTGCCGCCCATAGGAACATAGGTGTGGAAGCATCCACTAGAACATGGGCAGCCTACCAGTGGCCACGATCCAAATGAAAACCATCTCTCCCTTCCCCAGAAGCCATTCATTACCACTCTCTCTTAAGCTCGTGAACTCTCCACCCATGATAAAATTTTTGAAGAGCTTCATCTTGTACAAGTCTTATTGCATATGATTACAGATGTTGTGAATCCAGGTAGTTCAACAATGGCAGTTTATATTCTGACGAGGCTGACATCCCCTTAGCTGTTTAGTCCACAAGCTGGGTATCTCAGTAGTCCCCATCTGGCATTGAAGGATTGGAGAATTCTTGGAGAGACATGAGTCTTCAGTCCATATTGGAAGGTTAAAAAACTGTGTCTCGAACAGGCATGACAGACAGGTGCAAAATTAAATCCTCTTTTGCAACCCAGAACTCATTGTTCAGTATGAGTTTTGATACATATAAGAAAGAACATAAAAAAAAAAAAGCTGTGTCTCATGTCTTTGAGGAGGGCCAAGAGCGGTGGCAGCCACGGGGTAGATGCTCTTGCCAGTAAGAATTGAAGACTGGCCAAACAACAGTACACTCTCTATTTTTTCTTTTTGTCTTTTTACTAAGATCTCAAGTTTTATGTCTGCAGTACAGTTTCTCTAGTCTTACTGATTATTTATATCTAGTTGTACTTTCCTTTTGGAAGCTTAAGGCCAGATTAACCAAGGTTTTTGTTTTCTCAAGGTCAGTTGAGGATTTGGTCCCCAGGGGTCTCTCAGGTTTTTTTTTTGGGGGGGGTGAGGGCTGCCGGTTCTTACATCGTTTCTCCCCCTTCTATCTCAATGTTCTCTCAGGACTTCTTTTATATCAAGATAATGTTCTGGAAAACTTTATATGTAAGATTTACCAGATGTTCAGCTATAGTCTGATGATCTTCCTAAAGCACTGAAGCCTTTACTTATATGGTATCCTACTCATCAAGAATCTGCTGAAAGGCAACATTTAATATATTTTCTTATTTTCTTTTTTAAGTTTTTAACAGATCATGCAATTGCCAGAATTATATACTTTATTTGGAAGTAATACAGCATGGTATACATTCATTGCTGGATCATAAGAGCAACTTGTGTTTAGACAAATCTTATATCATGGGGTATTAGTAGAAGGCAACTGGAATGTACCATTGTAGTTTTCACTGAAAATTATTCATCCATTTCAGCATCTTGTCCTGGATTGCATATTAGTTCTAGTGTGCATTTCTTAAGCTGTACTCTGTGACAATTTCTCAGACATTTTATATTTTATTTTGACATGTTGATGTAATATGTATCAAGCATTTTTTAGAATGCCCATTGTTGGTTTTTGGCTGATGTTTTTCTCATGATTAGGCCAGAGTTATGGGTTTGGGAGAAAAGTCAGGGAAAATTTCTACTCTTATTATATCACAGCTATAATGCATACCATCAATTTATGACTATTGGAGTTAATTATATTATTGAAAAAATATCTGCCTTGTTTCTATTATCATAAAGTTATTTATTTTTTGAGCTTCTGTACCTTTCATACAACTTTTTCTGATCAAATTTAGACCTATTTCCCCACCTATGCTCCATCACTAGAGCTCATACATTCTGCCATATTATTATTTTCTTATTTTGTGTATTTCGCTTGCATGTACATAAGTGCATCCGTGTTATGCAATGCCTGCAGAAGGCAGAAGAGGATGTTGGATCCACAGGAACTGCAATAATAGATAGTTGTTAGCACCATGCAGGTGTTATGAATTGAACAGTTCCTCTGCAAGAGCAGCCAATGTTATTAACCACCATGTCATCTTTCTAGCTCCCCCAAAGGCAACATACTTACTAAGTCTAATTAATCCTGTCACTATAGGCCAAAGAAAGATGTAATATCTAATGTGATGAATGTAATGAAAGAATAACATTATTCCATCCAGACAACTAACACATACAGAGATGTGTTAGATATCTGGACAGAATAGTGTGAGTTAATCTAGACTATTTAGAGATGTTTATACCTAAAATTTTGACATAGATTTGAGCTTGTTACAAGGGGTATAGTTTAGTTCAGTTAATAAAAATGATCACTTTGCCCTGATCCATTGTACAATGGATTGAATCAAGTAGTTTTTGTGTCTGTGGCAGAGATTTAGTACCACTTTTGCAAAAGTGAATTGGAGACTGAAGAGATTGTTCAGCGGTTTAGAGTGCTTACTACACTTTTAGGTTACCCAAGTTCAGTTCCTAGCACCCATGTTGGGCATCTCACTACTAGCTGAAACTTTAGTTCCAGAAGATCCTGTGCTCTCTTCTGACCTCCACAGGTACACATACACACACACACACACACACACACACACACACACTCCCTTGTGACAGACAGACAGACGCACGCATGAGTAAAAGTAAATCTTTTTCCGAAAGGTAAGAAAATGAGGAGCTCCTGAGTAGACAAATGTATATTTACAATGAAGAAGGCACAGGCAGAGCGAAGTAAGGCAACTTATATAGACTACACTTAGACAGAAAATAAGCAATTCTTTAAGCCTATAGTGCCTCAGGCTCCCCTCATAGAGATTATGACTTAGTAGGTTTTCTATGCATACTGGTAATCTGCATTTTGCCAATTTTGGTGGTACATGCCAGTAAGATATGATGAGGAAGAGGAAGCAGGAGGATCATGATTCATCATTTTAATAATTAGCACAGGTATTCATGATCCAGGAGGTTCCCAGGACTTTCTTAAAAATTATTTCTTCCAGGCATGGTGGCATTTTTGTACATTTCATACAACAGTTTTAAATGAAATTTAGACCCTTGCCCTCATCCTTGCCCCCAACCCCAGTCAGACCTCATGTATTCCACCATACATGTTAATTTCTATCCAGTCCAGCATTTGTACCGAAGATGTCCTTCAGTGCAATTCATCCACTAGAGTCTAGTCAGCCCATCCAGAGATAAGAAGTAAGGCATACTCTCCCTCACCCAGTAGTTAAAGAAAATTTTAGTTACTGAGTAGTTTGACAATTTATACTTTCAATTTTTATTGATTTCTTTAAATTACTTTAAATAAATTTGTGAAAAGAAATATGGCTTCCCTCCTTCATTAGTGTGTGATATATATATATGTATATATATGTATATATATGTATATATATGTATATATATGTATATATGTATATATATGTATATATATGTATATATATATATATATGTATATATATGTATATATATGTATATATATGTATATTATATATGTATATATATGTATTTATATGTATATATGTATATATATACATATATATAGATATATATGTATATCTATCTATCTATCTATCTATCTATCTATCTATCTATCTATCTATATATGCCAGTGCACAAAGTAGGATCCCAGGTGTCTTACACTATCACTGTGCACTTTATTGCCTTGAGACACTCATGGAACCAGCCTCAGCTGAGATTAAGGTCTTGGACTTGGCCTTCCATGCCCCCTACCCAAACCTGGAGTTAAAGGCATTCGCAGCAATGCCTAGTTTTTAATGTGAGTGCTATGGAATTATACTTGTTTGCCAAGCACTCCTACTGACTGAACAATCTTCCCAGGTCAGGGGCTTATAGCTTTAAACATAGTTTGATGCAGCTTCATAGGACTACCTTGCTTCAAACACACTTGCAAACAAGCTCATATTCACCTAATAATCACTACTCTTAGATAGTATCTTGGCACTGAAAATACCAGGTCCAAATGATGAAAAGAGAGATCATCACCAATTATAATTATAATAGCTCTGTGAGGCAATATAAAGAGCAGTAAGCAGCTGGAGGATCAAAATGAAGCATTTAATTAAGCAAACATTTTCTAACTGCTACTTGAAAGTAGAAAGAATACAGACAAAAAATGAAAACTATGCCTCATAAATATTGCTAAAACTGCCATTGGGCTTGACAAGTTAGTTTTGATGACTTTATGTATACATTTCTTTCTTGTTTGGGAATGTTAACGTGTACACAAAACAAACTTTAATAATTTTATTTTTAGTTTTGGTAATTCTATGCATGTATACAATGAAATATGATCATATTTATCCTCCATTTCCCTCCTCCAACTCCTTCCGTTTCTCTGCCGACATAATCCCTCCCAACTTCATGCCTTCATTTTGTTATTTTCTACATATTATTGCGAATTTCACATGTGTTGGTAGTCTATTTTTAAAATTTTCTTTACTATTTTTACTTTATGTGTATGAGTGTATTGCCTGCATGTACATAAGTGCACCCTTGTTCTGTAATGCCCATGGGGGTCAGAAGAGAGTGCTAAATCCCCTAGAACTGGAGGTACTGACAGTTGTTAGCTGCCATATAGGTGCTAAGATTGGAACCCCTGTCTGCTACAAGAGTAGTCAATGCTCTTAACTGCTGACCCATACCTCCAGCCCCACAATGTATTTTTTCATTTATTTTTTGTTATTAAACTTTTTCCATACGTCATATATCATTTCTCAATTGAATTTAGAATCACTTCCCTTTCCATGTCCCCCACCCCACCTGAGTTGCTGCACTCTGCCATACATGTTTTGCATCTTTTTCTGAGTCTTTCCAGATATATATA
>VZQC01001675.1:518954-544628 GCA_009823505.1 Rhizomys pruinosus
CAGGTTGTTCCCTAGGCTTAGAAAAGGGGCACAGGTGGATGAGAGGTAAAACAGTCCACTCTCTCTGGAGCTGTTGACTTGGACTCTGGTCAATTCTGGCTGTTTCCTTTCATGGGCTGACAGTTTGTCCAGGGGTAACCTTTCGATCCTACTAATGAAGCACAAGCAATTAGATATATAGGTATTTAAGCAGCACTAATAGTTATGGTAGGTTACTTTGGCATAGACACATATGTTTGGATGATATGTTAATCCATGAATTACATTTTTCCCCCCTGTGAAATTCTATAATTTCATAGCTAGAACTATGTCAATGATTATGGAAGTTAGATTTTAATGTGAAATGCTATGTAACAATTTTCTGATTACATAAAACTTTTTAATAAACAATTACTATGTAGAAGGTAACTCACTGTACTTTGTTTTAAAGTATCCTGCTCCCTATGTATTTAAAATTTTTCGAATGTTCTAATCAGATAAAAAAAAAAAAGCTTTGGGTCTGGAGAGATGCCTCAGCATTTAAGAGCACTGGCTGTTCTTGCAGAGAACCCGGGTTCTAGAGTGGTGTTACAAGAGTACATCCTATGAAGTTATTAAATTTAACCATCTCACACAATCATGCCACTCCTGTCATTTAAATGCCTTTGTAAATGACTCTTGTTTATATATTTATTATTTATTCATAAGTTTAGATATTTATTTATTTATTTCTGTCCTTTTTGAGATGGGTCTCCCTGTAGCCCCAGCTGGCCTGGGACTCACTATTTAGACCAGACTGGCCTTGATCTCACAAAGATTTGCCTGCCTCTGCTTCTGAGTGGTAGGATTAAAGGCATGCATCACCACGCCCTGCTTAACAAATTTTTATATGTGTATGAGTGTTATATTTGCATGCATGTAAGTGCACCAATGTTTGCAGTACTATGGAGGTCAGAAGAGAGCATAGGTTTCATTTGTAGCTGTAGTTACAGTGGTTTAAATCATGCCATTTATGCTAATAACCAAATCTTTGTCCTCTGCAAGAGTAGCAAGTGCTCTTAATTATTGAGCTAAGTCTCTAGCCCTTCAAACACTTTCATGAATTTCCGTTTTATTAATTATGGTCTTAAAATTAAACAATTTTGAGAAAGCCAAATTTTATCACCTTTTTAAAAAAATATCTGTTAAGGGGTTCCTGCCCTTCAGTGCTAAAGATTATCATAAGGATCAATATTATTCTACAGAATGTGATTCTTTATTTGCCTTTATCTTCCCATTATCTTCCTTCATTCATTGTGCTCAAGCCATAGTCTCTGTAAGGGCCTCAAAGTGTCATATACATTGTGCCTGCAACTTAGTGCATTCAAATACACTCAAGGCAATCATAATTTAAAGTGAACTCAAATGACAAATATTTGGGGAATGAATATGCCATTTACTTCTACTTGATGACTAACATATTATATACTTACATTAAAATATTCTCTACCCATAAATATGTGCAAATGATACATATGCATGTATTCGTGTGTGTGTGTGTGTGTGTGTGTGTAGATACCAGAGTTTTCACAGATTCCTACATTTATTCTTATGGTAAAATTCTGGAAATATTATTTTATAAAATAAGATCTTTTAATAACAACCACCCACAATATGGAATATTTAGTAGAGGGTAATAGAAAACATTAAGATCCCTTAGGAGGCAAAGGCAAGCAGATCTTTGTGAGTTCAAGGGCAGCCTGGTCTACAATATGAGTTCCAGGACAGCTGGGGCTACAGGGAGACCCTGTCTAGAAAAGACCAAAAAAAAAAAAGAAAAGATCCCAATATATTTAAGCTCCAAAACTAGTTCTTTACTCTTGTTCACTTGTAGATCTCATTCATAACATTTGGAGGCCACATGTATTTGTCATATTGATTTACTTTTTGTTTTAATTTCTTTGGCCAATTAAGGAATTACCATATTTTAACATATGAATTTTGAGCCTGGTGTTTTCACTTTTATGTGTGTAATTAAATACTTGCAGTGTGATGCTTTTCTTAACCGAACTGGATTAACTAGTTATTTTATTTCCTCTACTCTGACATTTTTGGTTAAGACCAGCTGGTTGTTCTTAAAACCTGCTTACATTTTTAGGCCTTTTTATATCATACACAGTAGGTGAAGAAAGACAAAATGAAGGAATATAGCAATGATGTGCAAAATAGAGATGTGGTTTCTTCCTGTCTGACCAATTCCCTACTTATTTTGTTCTTTTTTATTGAACTATTGTTATTTTTATTAAGTATAGGTGTTGGAATTTAGATTCCCCTCCACTAGGCACACCCCTCTTTACCCCCTTCCCCAAATTAATACATAATATAGCCTATAGATTCTGATTTTCCTTTTATCATATCAGGAACCTATCATAGTTTTCATACATCCTCTTCAGTGCCATTCATTCTCTACATTCTATTCTATTCATATATATATAATTCATAATATATTCATAATATTCATAAATATATATTATGACCTCTCCTAGGATGATGAAAATTCTTGAAAACAGGCATCAGTTCCAGTGCAGAGTTCCAGGACTTCAAACTATATTACAGGGCTATAGTAAAAAAAACAGCCTGGTACTGGCACAAAAATAGTCACATAGACCAATGGAATAAAACTGAAGATCCACACTTGGGATCATACAATTTCAGCCATCTCATATTTGACAAAGGGGCCAAAAAGATTCAATGGAGGAAAGACAGCATCTTTGTCAAATGGTGCTCGCAAAACTGGATCCCCATTTGTAGAATAATAAAGCTAAACCCTACCTCTCACCTGGATCAAAAATCACAATGTGAAACCTGAAACTCTGAAGGTGATAGAAGAAATTGGCAGCAGCCTACAAGCCATAGGCATAGGAAAATTTTTTCTAAATCAGACAGGTGCTGCATAGGAAATAAAGTCAAAAATTGACAATTGGGATTTTATTAAACTCAAAAGCCTCTGTACAGGGAAAGAAACAATCAATGAAGTGAAGGGAAAACTCACAGAGTGGAAAGAAACCTTCACAAGAGATACATGTGACAGAGCATTAACATCCAAAATATATAAACTACTCAAAAAAATCAAAGAAGTAAGAAAACAGATGACCCACTCAAGAGATGGAATAAAGAGTTGAACAGAGACTTCACATGTGAGGAAATAAAGATGGCTGAAAAATATCTTAAAAAGTGTTCAACATCATTAATAATTAAGGAAATGCAAATTATAACCACTTTAAGTTATCATCTCACTTTGATAAGACTGGCTAAGATCAAGAAAACAAAACACACCAAATGCTGGAGAGGTTGTGGGGAAAGAGGAACACTCATCCACTGCTGGTGGGAATGTAAACTCATACAACCACTATGGAAAGCAGTGTGGAGAACCCTTAAAAGACTTAATATGAGTCTGCCACCTGACCCATTCATATACTACTCCTGGGTATATACCCACAAGACTCATCCTGTTGCAGAGATATATTGCACATCTATGTTTATTGCAGGTCTCTTCACAATAGCCTAGAGCTGGAACCAACCCAAGTGTCCCTCAACCAATGAGTGGATAGAGAAAATGTAGTACATCAACACAATGGAGTTCTATGTTTGCAGGTAAATGGATGGAACTAGAAGGCATTATGCTAAGTGAAGTAGCACAGTCCCAGAAATACAAACAACAAATGGTATCCCTCATTTGTGGATGCTAGTGTAGGAACTTCTCTTGCTACAAACTGGTAGAGTGCGATCCTGCTAAGGGGACTAGAGCACAGTGCCTGCCTTGTGGACACTGTGGGGAACTGATCCCTCGGTGCAGAGGTCAGTTGGTTACTTCCGTAACCGACCTGGGAGGTACTTCCAACTCAGGTTCTTAGCCTAGGACAATGGAACATTTCTCACCTTGGCCATGTTTTTCCACCTGCCTAAAGACTGCTGGCCTCTGGACAGGAATTTCTGGCTGATGGCTGATTGCCTATCTTCAGCCTACATTCACAACTTACTTTACAGCTGGTGATCTGATAGATCTCCTGCCAGCCCCACACCAGCTACCAAGGTTGGTGGACTGATGGACTGCCATCCCACCCACTGATCACTCGAACAAAATTCAGGCATGCTTTTGGCTTGTATGCATGCAAAAATAACGTCGGGAATTCAGTGTAATAATGGTAATGGAGAATTCAATTTATTGTCTGCTATAGCTTGATTTTATAAGCAAAATGACATCAGTTCCCAGAGCGAATCACAGACCCCCAGTTCCATGTGACTGCATACTGCTGCTCCGCCTAGCCTCCTGTACCTGGGCCACATTGCTTGCTCCTACTTGGGGCAGGGTTAGAGAAGTCCCTTGACTCCCACATGGTGCCCCTAGGTGTGCTAGCTGAGAACTAGCCCCCAATTTAAATGGGATCATCCCATATGCTAAGCACTAAATAATATATATATATATATATTAATATATAAGTATATATATATATATATATATGTATATATATATGTATATATTCCTAAACATGTTTTGGAATTAATATAGAGTTTACCTTCAGACATAATAACTTTGCTATATGTATGAAGAGCATATATGCATATTTTGGAGCAATACAATTTGGAGGGAACAAGAACAAAGGACTGTGTCAAAGAACTGACTGAAACAGTAAACTTCAGCCCAGATATTTATATATTTCCCTGAAAGCAACTGTGCCGTTATAATGTCAATACTTTAATGGGATCTAGAATTAACCTACCACTTATTTTCAGAGTTAGTAATTGTGGTATATGGGGGAAACAGTATGTATAAATAGTTTAGAGTAATATAAAAAATTTTAAATTTTATTTATTATTTTATGTGTATGAGTGTACTGTCTGCATGTAGGTTGGTGCACCCATGTCGTGAAATGCTGCGGAGGTCAGAAGACAGCATTGGATTCCCCTGGAACTGGAGTTAAAGATGGTTCTTAGCTGCCATGTGGGTGTTGGGAATCAAACCTGGGTCCTTTGCGAGAGCAGTTGGTGCTCTTAACTGCTAGGCCATCTCTCTAGCCCTATAGAGTAACATAAAATTAAAGGGGGAAAATGTGAATTCCTAAACATGTTTTGGAATAAATATACAGTTTACTTTCAGACATAATAACTGCTATGTGTGTGAAGAGCATATATGCGTATTTTGGAGCAATGCAAATTAGAGGGAACAACAACAAAATGACTGGGTCAAAGAAATGCCTGAACCAGTAAACTTCAACCCCAAACTATAAACCTCTACAAAGAAGAACTTTAAAAAGACTGAAAAAAAATATGCAAGTCATGTATGGCAAAATGCATGAACTCAGGTGGGGTAGGGGGCATAGAAAGGGGAATGAGTCTAAAATTGGAGTGAGAAATGTATGAATTGCATAAAACTTCAATAAAAAACGTTAAAAAATATAGTCAGAAAATAAGACAGAAAACAGGCATCAGATTATATTCATTTTGAATCTTCTTGATACTACATTGTTCACAGTAAAATTCAATTTAATTATGAATGCATAAATGGATTAAGAACAAAGTAATTTGTAGAGTACCTGTATATAAGAATATTGATGCTTTAATAAGGAACTCAGATAGACAAAAATGCAAGATTCAAAGAAATTACCTTTTTAACTACAGCCCTATATGGTTCCTCATGAGCACACTGTCCATGATACAAGTGCTCATTTAGACTTCCTCTAGTAATCGCTATATAGATTACCACAATCAATATCTCAGTTTCATAAATGGCTTCTTGCAGCATTGCATGGATTTACAATACATGAAATCAAAGGGGTTTTTCAAGTGCTCATGCTTAATGATATAACACATCAATTTCCAAGCTATTTCACACTCCCAAATGAAGCAGCATTTTTTTCCTATGATTTTGAACCTAATGGTATTGATTCCATGCCCCAGTGGACACTCTTGACTTTAAATTTTCAATAATTATCCAAATATGTCTAAACAAACTACTACTTTGAATTTTAGAAAAAATGTTTTTCCCAGGCAAAAATGTAAAATTTATTTTTCACAGATCCATGATAGGTATTTCTTTTATTTAATCCCTTTTTTAAAAAAATGACTTCACTGTGTCATACCTGTATATGTTGTGGTGATGAATTATTTTCATCAGGGTTGATCATTTGTGCTCAGGCAAATCAATCACCCCATATCTCATCATCAATTTACTGCTTAGGGCTTTCAAGGTGAAGTATGACTGGGTTAAAACAGAACTTGCTAGCATTTATCATTTAGCACAACTTGCTATGTAATGTAGGAATGTGAAGTATTATTTTTTTACCTGCATACAACTGTCAAAATGTGAATGCTAAACATGTTTTAGAATTAACCTATAGTGTATTTTCAGAGGTCTTAATCTTGGCATATGTGTGGCTTGTATATATGCATATTTTGGAGCGATACAAATTAGAAGAAACAACAACAAGAAAAAAGACCGGTTTAAAAAATTGACTGAAACAGTAAATTCTGCCACAAACAGTAAAAAAAAAAAAAAAAAAGATTAGAAACAGTCAAAGACATGTTATGGCAGAAAGCATGAGCTTTGGTGGGTGGGTGGGGGGCAGAAAGGGGGGATGGGTCTAAATTTGATTAAGAAGTTTTTGTCTCTCGTCCACCTGTGCCCCTCTTTCTAAGCCTAGGAAAATCTATGGAAGAGGGGGTGTGGTAGAATGTAAGGGGTGCTTTGGGGTGAATGGTGAACTACAGGCAATATAGCTGGAACTTATTTGATCAACTTGGATTGTACTACAAGCCCCCCCCCCGCCCAGCTGGATGGTGGGACCCTTGGGCTGTGTGGGTTTGGTCGCAACTGCTTGCAAATTGGTTTTACATGAAGGATGCTTGTGTTCATAAATTATTACTTATTGTCAAAAAATGGAAAAAAAATAAAGAGACAAAAAAGAAAAAAAAGAATGTTGTCTGGAATGTATAAGACTTCAATAAAATTGGTTTGAAAAAATATCTAATTTTAATTTAAGACTTTTTTTTTCAAATAACAAACTATGTTGAAAATGTCAGTAGTTTCTAGAAATACTCCACACACATCATGTTTTCAAACAATAGAGACTGGGGTCACAATTACCTTTGTCTCCCTAATCTATATAGTATTTACTTGGGAACTTAAAAACTAAAACTAAGCAAAATAATCTTCATGTTTAGCCAGCTCTTCAAAATTCTACATCAATATTTTCCTGGTATGTGAAAATATCTATTTGCCGAGTGGACTATCTCCATAAAATACTTTATATTCTTCATAATATTCAGTTTACAAAGATTTTGAGGGGCTAAATTGAAACTTGGAAGTGTATCACAAAGTTTTCGGTCGTTTTATATTCTACCAGCATTAATGTGCCATCCTTTTCCCTCTTCCCATCTGATTTCCCCTTCTCTCATAAATGCTCATTTTACTCCGTCTATCATTTTACTGACACATAGGCTCAGTATTAATAGAGCTCATCATGGTGAATGATGAAATTAAATAATGCAACAATCCCATTGCCCACTAAGTCATCACAGCCACAGGCTTGTGTCTTTTCCCTTCCTCTTGCCTTTCTCAATGTTTGATGTTCCTCCAAATGATTAAATCAGAATCTTTATGTAAATAACTACAGCTTCATTTGATCTTACTTATTTCGTGAAAAGCAGGCAATTTTTAAGACACTTTCTATATCTCCTTTATTTTTCTAGCCCTCACTTGTTAAAATGTTTTTCTAAATGAACTAATCTGATCAATGACTACAAATTAGATTAGGAAAATCTAGAGCTCCAAGATTCCATGTAGGTTCTGGGAATGAAATCAGATCTATGTCCTAGTCATATAAGATCAAATCTTATCTCTGAGAGAACATCTAACAGGAGAAGTCAAGATTTAGAAGGGCCATGAGAGGAAATTATTAAAAAAATCTTATGTGCATGGTTCTATGGATGCACATGCCATGGTATGACAAAATGCTAAACCAGATATCTCTTTGGAACTCTTGACTGAATGGTCATGTATGAGTTTTTTTTTTTTTTTTTTTTTTTAAGAAATATTTCTTTTGTATTTAAGACTTTTTTTTTCAAAATAACAACTATGTTGAAAATGTCAGGTAGTTTCTATTAAAACCTTAACACTGTAATTATATTAGACTTGGACAACCTTGGCATCATGAAGGATATTGAGAACAATTTACTTTTCTCCCTGGGAAAATTTCCATACTCTCACTGTTTGGATTTTAGCTGTATGTCGCTAAGCAACTGGAATGAAAAAAACAAATCCATCTATTGCCCATTTTTTTTTCAAGCATCTGAGTCAAAGCATCTGAGTATGATGGATAAGGTCTTCTTCTTTTGTCTATGTAAAAGTTAAAGGGAGTTTTGAGGTCTTTTTTCATGTCATTTGGATTACTATTCAGATAATTGCAATAAACTTCTGGAATTATTTTAAAACTTCCTCCGATCTCACGTTGCACGTTTAGACATAGCCTTTGCCAATATCAGTGCCAGCTGCTAGAATGCTTTACATATTTGGCATTTTCCTCCTCTGCATTGAATTTGAGCTTTTTGATGTAAAATTTGTTTCCATTTGAGAACAGCAATTTTCACATTCTAAAATGGGAGTCCAATGTTTCATCAAAGTTACAGAAGAAGTTGTAAACTATTTAGATTATGAAAATCAAGAACTTTTTGAAAGAAAAAAATTGGCAGTATAGGTAACACACAAAAATGTTCGATGCATAAGTAAATCTAGTCAAATCTGCCTTATGAATAGTCAAAGGAAAACTCTCCCTTCACACCAAAGCTACCATCTATGCTGAGTATCATTTATCAGAATGTTCTGGCATATCAGTTGGGGATTGTTCCATATGCTTCATCTGGCCATTGAAGGTCATCTCCCACAAGCCTTCTGAGATTCAGCATTAGGCTGTTATAAATATCCTGACTTCATTCGATATTTATCAGTTGTTATTAATCTCCAAAACAAAAACTGAATTTCTGACCAACCATTTGAAATACCTTCCTAGTGCATTCTGGTTTGAAGCTTTCTCACTAAATGTTATCCAGTTTACCTTAAATATTATTTGTCCATTTTTATGTTTGTATTGGAATATCCCACCATTACATGAGATTATTAGTAAAGCACAAACCTGTTAGTGTTTACTGAAATTATAAATTCATATGCAAATATAAACAAGACAAAAATAGGAATTGATTGTCATGGATATTTCCTTTGCATTAGTCTGTCCCTAAAGATTATGATAAAATTTAGTGAAGTTCAAAAAACATGTGAACCTTACTAGCTTTGTGCTACATTTAAAAATTTAGCATGTGGATTGATAGTTTGCATAAGATATTAATTGCTTACTATGTAAAGCCAAGTTTTGAATAAGATATTTTTTAGCTAGCAATAGAAATTTGGATAATTAGTTAACTTTCTAGTAATATCCATTGGAAAGTGTGAAACTGAAAACATTAAGCAAGCTATTATTAGTTAAGGAACTTAATGAGAATGAATATAAATAAAACCCCAAAAGGCAATATATATATATATATCATATATATCATATATATATGTTAGTGGAAATAGGCTATTCTATCTATTCACAAATTATTTAGTAAATATTGTTTGTTTTATGACAGATATTTGTGTAATATTGGGAACACCAATTATTAAACTTTCCATAGTCAGAAAAATATGCCTGTGAATGAGTGTGTATACCACATTGCACTGAATAGTAGCTTCTTTCAGAGTATATGACACACAGTTTTAAAGAAAAGTGATGGGGGAAGAGAAAACTAAAAATAGTTTTGGTATAAGTTAGATTTGTTCAGACTTAAAGCTCAGGAAACCAAATTAAAACCAAAGTCAGGCTTCTTAGGGCATTAGTTAACATGTTCTTCACCATGATGAACTATAACGTTAAACTCTTATCCAAAATAAATTCTTCCTTCCTTAAATTGCTTCTGACAGGTATTTTGTCCCACTAATATGTGAAGTAATTAAGACACAGAACCAGACACTTAAAAGTGCTATTGAGAAGAGAATGTTTCTTTCTTTCAAAGCTATGCTAACTTCTGTATTGAGATCACTTTAGAAGCATTTCCATTAAAACAGGCAGAACATAACAATATCACTGGCAAACAAATCTTTGAGTGAAAGCACTATAGCCACTTCGTAAATTCATCTCATATGGTTCCTGAGAAGTAAAAATGTATAGCAGAAAATATGCTACACTAGGATGAACTTGAAAGAAAATGATGGGAAAAGGTTGTCACCAACCAGAAGAGTATATGAAAAATCCATACACCAGAATTGCAATAACAAATTCTATGGAGCTCCCACTACCATATTTTTATCAGAAATAAGGTAGTATCCTAACAAGATTACTACATAATCTCATTACATCCTTACAACAGTTTGTGAGGCAAATTCTAAGCCCATTTTAAAGTGGTAGAGCTATTCACATTTTCAGAAATACATAGCTAGCAGATTACTGATTTGGTAATTAAATACAAGAATTGTGGTTCTAGAGTGCAACTTTGCTTACTAAATTCACTGCTTTCATTTCCACATAATTGAAACAGGTTATTTAAGAAAATCTAGCACACTGTTTTATCAAGAATTGATCTTATTTTCCTTTGGCAAAATCAAAATAGAGATGTCTTTATACTTGAGTACAGAATCAAAGATATTTATTGCAGCGATACAATTCCTTTCAAAACCATGTTGTTACTTCAATCTTCTAAAAACTTGAGTTACTTTTTTCTGACCTAGCTCTCCCTGAATACGCTAAGGTATTCACACAAAATAAATCACTAGGTAACATGTCAATCAAAAGCTACTTCCCAGCCACCACTAAAAGACTTAGTCCAACTGTTCTTGTAATGAAACAACTGAAGTTAAAAGTGCTTGTAAGAATATCACAGAGTGATGGTGCTGATTAAACACTAATGTTTAGATACACTTCTTTTTAAAACTGTCATTAAAATAAGTATTTAAATATTAGTTGGGAAAGGACAATTAAAGAATATTGAATCTTCAATTGTGAAGTCCATTCAGAGATTTTTACCTATTAATTTTTAATCTTTTCAGAGTTTTAGCCCAATAGCTGGTTGATTTGCATTACACAATTAGATTTTCCTGGGCATTGCGGTGCATGCCTTTAATCCCAGCACTCCGAATGCAGAGGGCTGCAGATCTCTGTGTATTCAAGGCCAGCCTGTGTCTGCATAGAAAGTTCCAGGCTAGCTGGGGCTAGAGGGAGGCCCTGTCTTAAAAAGACCAAAATGAAAAGATAACTAACATTTTAAAATTAATTATGTTTCTGTTGCCCCATACATTTGGTCTCCCAAACCAGTATTTACTCTATGATTTCCATATCTACTATTCAATGAATGCTTCCCTCTATTAAAAGGGAAATTGCTTTTTATTTTTTTCTAGAATGCTTTCATTCATGTATGAATATAATTAATTTGAACTCCTCTCAATCTAAAAACATTAATGAAAAACAATTTCATGATCAGTTTAACAATAAATATGTGGTAATTAAAGAAGTTTTAACATATAATTCAGAGTGAGACTTTTGTGAGGTAATAAGAACATTGTTGAATTTTTAGTATGGACATAAATGAATGATGGGAGAGACAGGTCTGTCATGCAGTGGGTGATGGTCCTTGTATTCCCAGGAGGATGTCACAGTACATTTTATTAAGTTTTAAGATAGGTTTCATTATTATATAGTGAAGTCCCTGCACAATATTTGACAAATATTTCAAAATTATGTATTTTATAAAAAAATTTGGTACTTCTTTATTTCATCTGACAACAGATGGTGAATAAATTGTTGAGATGAAATTACATCCCGCAAACCGAAGCTAGTCTCAGGATTTCTTGAGCTTTTACTTTTGCTATCAACCATTGTTTTCTGTCTGACTGAGCCTGGAGCCTTTCTTTTTGATAGGATATACTCATAAAAATAATAAGTAGAATTCCTAGCCCCAGTCACGCCCTGTGTAACTCACCTGATTCCAGCCTTTTCTCCACCAGGCCATTTTCAGTCACCCCACATTGCCTGGAGATCCCTTCCCAGGCGCCTCCATTCTGGTTATCTTAAAACCTTATGTCTTCTTACCAGGGACCACCACCTCCTCTTGATGATCAATTTTTTTCCTAGTGGGAAATGCTAGATCTCAGTCTTCTCCAGACTTAGGACTCTCCAGCTGACCCACTAGGCCTATAGGCCTAGGTAGGTTACTTGCATACCTCTATTCCATTTGGGCTACCCCAAAGTGTTACCACTACTTGTCAGGGATCACCACTTCCTCGTAGCTCTTCTCTCTCACCAGATCCCAGTCTGTTATCCACTAAGGACACTTCAGTCACTTCACATGGCCCAGAGACTCTAGTTAGCTACATGTGCCCCTCTTCAATCCCACTCATGCATAATTCACACTAAAGCCCAGTGGCTGTTTGGCCAGCATGCTCCACCTTGCCCCAGCCCCTCTTGCTCCCTTTGGGACTTGTTAGAATCCAGCTTCCTCTCATCAATAACTTTATAGCTCTCCCCTAGTCTGCAAGGCAAAGAAATTATCATAGACACTCCAAACCTGCTTAGAATTACCCTTGTCTGAACCAGGTCAACATCACTGGTGGAGAAACAAACGTATCTTAAATAAAAGGAAAGGAAAACTCAACAAAAAGCTATTCAAGATGTTCAAATCACAATGTTCAGAAAAAAAAAAAACACGAAAAATAGAAAATCGCATGTCTCTTACAGAAAATTACAAATCTCACAGTAATGGCCACTAAAGAAAATAACCTGAAAGAGCTACCAGACAAATGATTCTAAAGAATGATTGTAACTTTGGTCAAATATCACAAAGACAGAGACAAAGTGATTTATGATATAAGCAGTCAATTCAAGACCAGAAAATACAGTTTGAAGTGATCAAGAACACCAAAACTGAAATGACTCCAGAAATGAAAAACTCAATAAGCCAAATAAAAACCTCAGTGGAAAGCCTCACAAATAGACTGGATGATATCCAAAACAGTGCCAGGGATGGAATACAAAGTAGAAGAATTGGATAATTCAGTAAGAGTCAATGAGAAATTTAAAGAATACACATACAGAATATGGAAGAGTTTGGAGACACCATGAAAAGACACAAACTTTTAATTATGTGAATATATGAAGGAGAATACCATGGTGAAGGCATAGAGAATACAGCAAAATTGTAGAAGAAAATTTCCCAAACCTAAAGAAAGAGATGCCTATCTAGGTGTAAGAAGCCAAACGAACACCAAATAGATAGACCTAGAACAGAAACAATAAAAACGCAGAATTAAGAAAGAGTATTAAAAGCTGCAAGAGAGAAAATTCAAGTCACAAACTTAAAAATCTTTCCAAATAACACAAGAATATTAAGCAGAAGCTTTTAAAAATTAGGATGTCTTATAAACATGTATTCCAGGTCCTGAAACACCAAAACTATAAACCCAGACTATTTTATCTAGAAAAATTGTTAAAAGCAAAGGATAAATGTACATTTTCCATGATAAAGTCAAATTAAATTATGACTACAAGGCAGCTCTAGAGAGGATACTAGAAGAAATATTTCAATTTTAACAGAAGGATAGATACATACAAGAGGTCACAATTCCAGGACAAGTAATCAAAGAGGTCTGAGGTATGAAGAGATGACTCAGTGTTTGGTAGCACTGGCTTCTCTTACAGAGGACCTAAATTCAGTTTCTAGCATCGACATGGTGGCTAACAACTCTAGTTCCAGGAATTCCAATGTCTTCCTCTGTCTTCTGCAGGCATTGCATGCATGTGGTGTGATCTTATATACATTCAAGAAAAACACCCATGCACATAAAGAGAGATAGATAGATGGATAGATAGATAGATGATAGATGAAAAGTTTTTTTTAAAAAGGGAGCTTAACACCACAAAATCCACAAAATTTCAATAATACACATCTTTCTAGAATAACTGAGTATCAATTGCTGCAATTCTGACATAAAAAACCAAACAGATTGCATTAGAAAATAGGATCCATCTTTTTACTGCCTCTAAGCAACAAACCTTACCATCTCTGATAGATACCATCTTAGGGTAAAAGCATGGGAAAGTTATTATAAGCATATGGAACCAAGAAATAAGCAGGCATATCTGTTTCCATATCTGTTAAAATAGACTTTAAACCAAAACTAGTCAGAAAAAATAAGGGGAGAAATTTCATACTCATTTAAAATAAAAATCTACCATATTACAACTCTAAATGTATACACAGATCAGAGATTTACCCAATTTAATAAAAAATACTAGGGAATTTAAAACTACAGATTAAAAACAACATGGTTATAGTGGGTGCTTCAATACAATATTCTTGCCAACACCCAGGTCATGTGGGAAAATATCAAACAACAGATAAAATCAAGAGTTAAATGATATCATGTCTAAAATGGACCTAAGAGACAATGAAAAATTTAAGATACTGAAAAATAAATTGAAGAAGATGCCACAAAATGTAAAAGACATCTCATACTCATGGACAGGTTGGATTTTTGTACTATAACAGTTGAAGACCCACATATAAGCCTACACTCCTAGAGCTACCTGATTCTTGACAAAGAGGCCAAACATAAACATTGGGGAAAAGACAGGTTTTTCAATAAATGGTGTTGGGCAAACTCAATAGCTGCAGGTAGAAGAGTGAAATTGGATCCTTCTAGCTCATCCTAGACAAAATTAACCTCCAAATGGATCAAAGACCTCAATATAAGACCTGATACCTTGAATTCGGTAGAGTGAAAAGTAGGGAATGCACTTGAACTTAGAAGCACAGGAAAGGATTTTCTAACCAAGACCTCAATATCATAAGCATTAAGACCAACAATTGACAAATGATACCTTATGAAACTGAAAGTCTTCTTTACACCATTTACACCATTTTTATACATGATCATTTGAGTGAAATGGAAACCTACTGAATTGGAAAACAAAATCTTTTATCAGTGAAATAAATAAGCCCAATTAAAAATGGGGCAAGGAGCTAATAGAGAATTCTTATAAGCAGAAAACCAAATAGATGTGGTTTTTTTTTGTAAAATGTCCAGCTTCCTTAACCATTAGGGAAATGCAACTCAAAGCTGCTTTGAAATTTCTTCTTACCCAAGTCAGAATGGCTAAGATCAAATAACAGCAACACAACTACCAAAAGACAATAAATGCTGGAATAGACTTGTGGAAAGGAGGATTTCTATTGACTTCTGCTCAGAAATGCAGACTGGTGCAACCACTATGTGAATCAGCAAGACCTTATTGCTGAAGACACTATATACTCGACAAATGCAACATAGAGAAATAAGTGGGCAGAAACCTGGAGATTTTGTCCCTGTTGGATAGTTTTCATAGTTCTGCAATTTGCAATGTACAGTACAGTAGGAGAAAAATAATCATTAATCTTACAGACGTGTGAAACATACAAGCTATATTAATGACCGGGGTCTCAAGACATGTCCACTGGTGCAATAGTTGCACAAATATCATTTTCTTATTTGATTTAAGGCCCATTGCACAAATTCATGCTTGGCAATGTAACCAGATCCAAGAACTTGTGGCTAGATAGGACATAGACCCTAGGGGACAAACTATTACTATTATTCTATTAAATACACATTGAATTACACTGACTCTTAAAAACTTATAATGACACCTATTGATTACCATATCTTTCAACCATCAGTAACAAAACTAGCATTAGGAGAAGATGACAATTAATAAATAGACCCACTGCTGGGCATTCTGTAGAAAATTTGGGACTGTTGACTATTCAGCATTAATTGGGATACCCATACCACATCCTCTCTTCCCACGCCTCAGGAATCATTGAAGAGCATGTAGAAAGATTGTAAGAGGCAGAGCAAGTGAGTGAATTCAAGGAAACTGTCATTAATGATTTTCATTAAATCTCTAGATTAATCTTTCAACTTTCACCAGAGAAGTTTCCTTTTGTAATATATTGTGATTAACATAGAAACCCTCAATTGGCTTAGGTGCAGACAATAAGAGGCTGAACAGTTCTTATCCCTGAATAGCACAACTATATTTAGCTTATGCTTCCTAAGGCTCAGAGGTCATTGCACAAGAGATGGAGGAAATATCGCAGGAAGCAGAGGAAGTTAATGACTAAAAGGAAACTGTGTTTTGTGGACACAACCGAGTGGTTGCATATATAAACTCACTGTGGTTGTGACAGCATGCATAAGACTTGTGCAATTTCAAGACAGATAAAATCCCAGAATGGAGAGGGGAGGTAAGCATTATGTCTGAGCTCAAGCTGAAGATCTATTGGCAATTTATATCTTTTAGGAGAAGTAGTGTCAATTTTCTTAAATATTGTGGAATTTAGTATATGTCAACCCTATTTCAATGGATGGCCACACATAAAAATTAGATGGAAGGATAAACAGAAGTCAACAGGTTTTTAAAAAATGAGTACACTAAGGTTATTTAAGGTTATTATTGAAAGATGTTGTATTAGTCACTTTTCTGTTGCTGTGATAAACCACCATGACCAAGGGAACTTATAAAAGGAAGAGTTTATTTGAGCTTATGATTGACAGTTCTAGGGAATTAGAGTCCATTGTGGTGGTAAGCATGGTGGCCAGGGCTGGAGCAGCAAGCCGAGGGTCACATTTCCNCATGACCAAGGGAACTTATAAAAGGAAGAGTTTATTTGAGCTTATGATTGACAGTTCTAGGGAATCAGAGTCCATTGTGGCAGGAGGCATGGTGGCCAGGGCTGGAGCAGAAAGCCGAGGTTCACATCTCGCAATAAGCACCCTCAAGAGAGAAAGAGAGACACTGGAGACTGTAAGGCTTGTTAAACTCATTAAGCCTGCTCTCAATGACGTACTTTCTCCAGCACGGCCACCCCTTCTAAGACCTCCAAGAACAGTGCCACCAACTGGAGACAAAATGTCTGAATACTTAAAGCCTATGGGAGACACTCTCATTCAAACCACCACAGATGCACAGTGGTTACTGTCTTTTTAATTGGTTTGTGTCCTTGGACCTACTTTATGTTTTTGTAATTATACCTATATTTGTTTACATTTATAATCACATGGGTATAGACATTCCTATCTTCAGTCCTTTTTATTGCTTTGAGCATTTGCTGTAGGGCTAGTTTGGTGGAACTGAATTCTTTCATTCTATTCATGTCATGGAAAATGATTCATTCCCCTCTGACTATGATAAATAGTTTTACTGGGTAAAATACACTGGGGTGGGAACCGTGGACATTTACAACTGGGAATATTTTTATCAAGTCTCTTCTGGCTTTCATAGTTTGGATTGAAAAGTCTGCAATAATTTTGTTCAGTTTTCCTTTATATGTAACATCTTTTTCTCTAGCAGCCTTCAACACATAGTCTTTTTTTCTGTACATTTACTATTTTTACTATGATATGCCATGGGAAGTTTCTGTTGTGGTCCTGTCTGTGTTGTTCTATGTGCTATGTGCTTCTCATATTTGTATAGGTATTTCTTTCCTTAATTTTGGGAAATCTTCTATAATCCTGTTGAAGGTCTGTGATTCTTCTCCTTCCTCTGCGTCTATGATGTGCAGGTTTGGTCTTCCCATGTTGTTCCATATTTTCTGCATATTCTATTCTTATGAGGTTTTTTACCTCCTCATATTCTATGATTGATATATCCAGTTCTTGAACCTTGTCATCCAGTCTTGATATAATATGTTTTCCATTAAATTCATTCTGCTTTTAAGGTTTTCTTCTGTTGTTTCAATTTAACTTATTGAATCTTTCAATTACATCTTCCTTTTGGCTTATGTTTTCCTTTTTAATATTTTATTTATTATTTTTATTTTATGTGTATGATTGCATTGTTTGCATTTATGTAAGTGCACCCATATCATGTACAGGCCAGAAGATGGCATCAGATCACCCATTAACTAGAATTATAGATAGTTTTTAACTGTCATGTCGATGCTGGGAATTGAACCCAGTTCCTCTGCAAGAGCAGCCAGTGCTCTTAACCACTGAGATATCTCTCCAGGCCCTCAGTGTTTTCTTTTTATAATTCTATCTCTTTTGTGAATTCACTTTTAAGTCCTGAATTGATTTTGTCATTTCATTCTGTATATCTCTATTTTCTTGAGCTACAGTCATGAGTTTATGCCTATCCTCTTTTAGTTTACTGTCTATATGTTCCATAAGTTTTTAAATCATTTTTATCATTGTACTTTTAAATTCTGCGTGGTGGAGTTCCTCTGAATGATTCTTATTGTAGTACACTTCTGTAGGATAGGTGGGTTTTGTTAGGGAGATATGCCCTTGATTTAGCATATAATTTGTGATTTGTATTGTTGTTTGGGACTATGAATGCCTACTGCTGGTTGTGTCTGATATGAAATTCCAGTCTGCCTTTATTTAGCTGAAGTTTAGTTCTATTTATATTGTTTTTGTAGCTTGGTTGCGTTTTGCTCAGGTATGAAAAGTTAGTTGGTGTGTGCTTCAGGTTCTGGCTTTTTGGGGTTTTTGGTTGGGTGTTTTTGAGAGGGGACAAGGTGGCAAATCTTCCTAGTGCAACAGAGTCCAATGCACACAGAATGCCACAACTGACCAATGTGTAGAGAATAAGAGACTACAGAGCACATGTTTTTGGTTAGAGCTCCTATATTAAACCTCACTCATCCATGGCTTAGGGACAATTTCAGAAGACTGTAAGAGCCAGAGTTGGTGCATGAACACAAGGAAACAGAGGCTTATGGGTCTCTGGGAAGTTGTTCATATGAAGTTGCAACAATGGTAACAGCATGTACAAGACCCATGCTGACTTAATCAGACAAAACCTCAGAATAGACCTGGGGAAATGGGCAGCAGTTCCCAATCTTAACTGAAGAACTATTGGCAACTGACTACTATTGGGTGAAGAGAGTTGATCTTTCTTTAAGGGACTGAATCTAGATAGGCTGACTAGACTCATGAGGATGAACTTTCACTGATGGAATTCTGGGTATAAAGTTTGACCAGATAGGCCTTAACATATATGACAGAATGCATGAAATCTGGGGTGGATGCTACGTGGGGGTGTGGATTTGGGAGGGGGCCTAAATATAATTGTTTTATGGTAAGAAGTACATAAACTCAATAAGTATATACATCAATTTAATTTGTGGAAATAAATACAAGATGAAAAAATGAGTACACAATGTTGGGCAGGTAGAGAGGTGGTAGATATGTAGAGTGTTGAGGGAAGGGGGATGGATATGAGAAAAATACTCAAATAACTAATAAAAATGAGGAAGAAAAATAAACACATATAACTAAAACATTAGCTTTCAAATACTTAAGTGCCTAAAGTGTTTGAAAACAGGGAAATTAATATATCTTATAATGCCTCTTCATAACTAATGTAATTTTCATAAGAAGACATAGGAAACTACTGTTTTACACAATTAAGATGATTTTATATAGTGTTTTCTTTTTTCTGGGTCTTTTGTTCAACCCTGTCTCTCAAAATTCTAGTGTCTAGAAAAACAGACTGTGAGTAGAATTTAAAGACTAAGTCCTGCTAAGTTCCAAGATCATGATGTTCCAGATACTGGGGCAGAATAACCTGATGACAGGCATTCAAATCTTTTAAGTGTAGAAATAAAAATGTTGCTTTTAGACTTACAATAAAAATATTAGGAACAGGACCAGGAACAGAAGGGGGCAATGCATGCCACCATTGTCATTTATATTAAGCATAGAATTTGTTGGAAAACTTGTCAAATATCCTGTTTTTCTAACACTGAAAATTGAAAGTTATTGAATCCATGGGTTGAGTATTTTGTTCATACTTCATTAAAAACCAATTTGATGTGTTTAATATTGTTGCTAAGAGAAACTGGTCTAATTTAATATATTCATTATAATTTTATCTACTTCAAAAGATTTATGTAGATGTGGTCATTCATGCATGTAGATAAGGGTGCTTCTTTAATACAGTGGAAACTAAGACTACTCTGTAACATAGTTCACATACAACTCAAGTTAAAGTACATTGCTTTATTTGACTTATAGAAAACCTCAAAAGTCTCAAGGGACACTCTCCATGTCCAGCTGCCCAGTTTTGTATGTGCCATGCAGGCTGTCCATGGTGGCCCACCTCGACAGGTACCTCCAAATGCTAGGACCATAGAGAGGAACTGGATGCTTGGCTAGAAGGTCAGCCATGGGTGCACATTCTGCGTGCCCAGTTGCCCAGGTGGGGACTGGTGTGCAGGCCAAAGGATTCAACCCCCTGCCCCAAGCTACTGATACTGAAATGGAGAGTATAAACTGCTGGTTCTGTGGTTTAATGCTGTTGGGAGGATCCAGCAGTGTCAGTGATTGGAGGCTGCATAGCCAAAACTGAGTAAGAAACCAACAAGAAGCAAACTGAGTGACCAATGAGTCCTCCATTAACATTTGAGATTAGCAACTGAAGGCAAACAAACAAACAAACAAACAAAGTGGGAAAAAAACAACAGCAATGACAAAATACAGATGCCAAAAACACAACAGAAAAACAACAATATGGGAAAAGCTCAAAATAAATCCCTACAAAACTCAGCCAATCCTGTAGAAGATCCCAACAATGAGATCTCCCTGGAAGGGAAGCAAGATACCGACCTTAGATGAACAATTGTAGACATATTCAAAGATTATAAAGAACAAATCGAGAAGTAAAGGGAGAGAATGAAAAACTCACGAAGGAACTAGAAGGAAAGAATGATAAACTCCAGAAAGAACTAAAAGGAGAGATTGATAAACTCAGAAAAGAACTAGAGGAAGAGAAATACAAACTCCAAAAAGAACTAGAGGGAGAGAATGACAAACACTGGAAGGAAATGGAAACATTGAAAAGATCGCAGGCTGAAAGGAAAAAAGAAACTGACCAGCAAAGTAAGGAGCTAAAAGAAAAGAATGAAAAGCTCCAAAAGTAAGTGGAAATACTGAAGAAATCACAGGATGAAATAAAAAAGGAAATTGAACATCCATCCAATCAGCAGGAAAGGATGGGAAAAAGCCTCAGAAGCAGAGTGTAAGAAGCAGAACAAAGAATATCAGACCTACAGGATAACACAGCACAGCTAGAAATCTCAAGTAAAATTATGAAAAATTAAAAAAAAATACAACAGTGGAATAAGCAGGAAATGTGCGACACTATGAAAAGACCAAACCTCTGCATCAGAGGGATAGAGGAAGGAGAAGAATCCCAAGAGAATGGTATTGACCAGATCTTCAACAGAATAATAGAAGAAAACTTCCTCAAACTGAAAAAAGACAAACCCATAGAAATACAAGAAGCACAAAGAACACCAAATAGACAAGACCAGAAAAGAAATTCACCACATCATATCATAGTTAAATCACTAGATGCTCAAAACAAGGACAAAATACTGAAAGCCATAAGAGAAAAACAACAAGTTACATATAAGGGGAAACCCATGAGAATCACACCTGACTTCTCAGTGCAAACCACGAAAGCCAGAAGAACATGGACCAAAGTATTCCCAGTACTAAATGACTTTAGATGCCAACCCGATTACTATACCCAGCAAAAATGTCAATCATAGTTGGAGAAAGAAAAATCTTTCATGAAGTAAACAAAATGAAAGAACACATGTCAAAAAATCCCAACATTTCAGAAAATACTCGAAGCAATTCAAAGAACAGAGGAAAGGAGCAACTATCCTTAAGCAACCCAAGAGAGAAATTACCAAAAGCATAACAGAGTAAATAAATTCCTAGACCAAGAATGCAAACGAAAAATAATTTGAAAGGAAACAACACACATCTCTCAATAATAACCTTAAATATCAGTGGTCTAAACTCCCCAATCAATCCTTCAGGACCTCAAGAAACAGATTAATCCCAGTACACTAATAGTGGGAGAATTCAATTCCCCACTGAGCCACCTGGATAGGTCAACTGGACAAAAAATAAACAGAGAGACATCAGAACTGAACAATAAAATACACCAAATGGACCTCACAGGTATCTACAGAATATTCCATCCAAACACCAGAGAATATACTTTCTACTCAGCGCCCCATGGAACATTCTCCAAAATTGACCATATACTGGGACACAAAAGAAACATCAACTAATACAAAATGATTGAAATTATTCCATTCATTCTATCAGACCACAGTGCAATAAAGCTCAATATTAAGACCAGGGTAAGCCCTCCTAACTATAAGAACACATGGAGACTAAATAACACAATACTGAACAATGAGTGGGTCAGAGAAGAAATAAAGAATGAAATAAAAGCATTCCTGGAACTAAACAAAAATGACAATAGAACAAAACAAAACCTGTGGGATACATTAAAGTCAGTCCTAAAAGGGAAATTCATATCCCTAAGTACCCAAATTAAAAAAAAAACACACAGAAAGAAAACAAGTACACAATCTAACACTGCATCTAAAAACGCTTGAAACACAGCAACAGATGAACACTAAACCCAACAGACAGGAAGAAATAAAAATCAGAGCAGAAATCAATGAAATAGAAACAAAGAAAACGATACAAAAAAAACCAATGAATCCAAAAGCTGGTTCTTTGAAAAGATAAACGAAATAGGCAGACCTCTAGCCCAGTTAACCAAAAGAAAGAAAGAGCAGTTCCAAATCAATAGCATTTGTGATGAAAGGGGAAATATCACAACAGATAAAGAAAATATCCAGACAATCATATGAGAATACTTCAAAAACCTATACTCTACTAAATTTGAAAATCTAAGAGAAATGGATGAGTGTCTGAAATCCTGGGATTTGCCAAAGCTTAACCAAGAAGGGATTGACAGCTTAAACGGACCCATAACACCTGAGGAAATTGAAGATGTAATAAAAAGCCTCCTAACTAAAAAAAAAGCTCAGGCCCAGATGGTTTCACAGCAGAATTCTATAAAACATTTAACGAGGTCTTAAAACCATTACTACTCTAAATTTTCAGAAGGATATGGACAGAAGGAAATATCCCGAATTCCTTCTATGAAGCCAGCATCACTTTAATACCCAAACCAGGCAAAGACACGAACAAGATAGAAAACTATAGACCCATATGATTGATGAACACAGATGCAAAAATTCTCAACAAAATACTTGCAAATCGCATACAGACCCACATCAAAAAGATCATCCATCATGTCCAGGTTGGATTCATACCAGAGATGCACGGATGGTTCAACATACATAAATCAATAAATATCATAAAACACATAAATAGACTTAAAGACAAAAACCACACTATCATCTCAACTGATGCAGAAAAAGCTTTCAACAAAATCCAGCATCCCTTCATGCTTAAAGTCTTGGAGGGAATTGGACTGGAGGGATCATTACTCAGTGCAATCAAAGCCATATACAAGAAACCCACAGCCAACATCATCCTAAATGGAGAAAAGTTAGAAGCATTCCCCTTAAAGGCAGGAACAGTCTACTATCACCACTCCTCTTCAATATAGTGCTTGAAATGCTTGCTAGGACAATAAGGCAAGAAATCAAATTAAAGGAGTACTAATTGGAAAAGAGGAAGTAAAACTATCCCTTTTTGCAGATGATATGATAGTTTACATAAGGGATGCTAAAAACTCCACCAGAAAACTCTTAGAAATAATCAAAAGTTTCAGTAAAGTGGCAGGATACAAAATAAACCTAAACAAATCAGTAGCCTTCCTTTACACTGACAATAAGCAACTTGAGAAGGAATATAAGGAGACTGTCCCAATTACAATAACCTCAAAAAAATACCTAGGAATAAACCTAACCAAAGACACCAAAGGCCTCTACAACAAAAATTTTAAACCCCTGAAGGAGATTGAAAATGACATCAAAATATGGAAAGGCCTCTCATGCTCATGGATTGGAAAAATTAATATAGTTAAAATGTCCATTCTACCCGAATTAATATACAGATTCAATGCAATCCCAATCAAAATCTCCATGAGCTTTTTCACAGACTTAAGAAAAAAATCCTTAAATTCATATGGAAAAACAAAAGACCCCAAATACCTAAAGCAACCCTGAGTGAAAAGTGTAATACTGGGAGGATTACATTACCAAACTTCAAGCTGTATTACAGGGCTATAGTCATAAAGACAGCCTGTTACTAGCTAAAAACCAAAACCAAAAACAAAAAACCCACCCAGAATCATTGACCAATGAAACAAAATTGAAGATCCAAACTTGAGCTCATATAACTTCAGCCACCTCATATTTGACAAAGGGGTCAAAAAAGCTCAATGGAGGAAAGATAGCATCTTCAGCAAATGGTGTTGGCAAAATTGGATCGCCATTTGTAAAAGAACAAAATTAAACCCCTACCTCTCACCCTGTACAAAAATAAATTCCAAGTGGATCAAAGATCTCAACCTGAAATGTGAAACCCTGAAGGTGATAGAAGAAAAAGTCGGAGGTGCAGAAGCCATATTCTGGTCCTGAGCAGGGCACAGGACCAGCCCGCCCAGCCCGCCACTGCTCCAGGAAGGTAAATTTAGGACATTGACCCATGGGTGCAGGACAATTGATTTGCTGAGTTGTGGCATAGGGGCTAGGGGCTGGCGGACCTAGATTGGACCCCTAGATCCCGCCAGAGTGCCGCTGCCCGGCTGGGTGGCCCCGCCTCCCCATAGTTGCAAGTGGGAGGTGATTCTGGGTTTGGAGCCAGGCGCAGAAGCCATATTCTGGTCCTGAGCACAGCACAGGACCAGCCCGCCCAGCCCGCCACTGCTCCAGGAAGGTAAATTTAGGACATTGACCCAAGGGGGCAGGACAATTGATTTGCTGAGTTGTGGCATAGGGGCTAGGGGCTGGCAGACCTAGATTGGACCCCTGGATCCTGCCAGAGTGCGGCTGCCCGGCTGGGTGGCCCCGCCCCCCCCATAGTTGCAAGTGGGAGGTGATTCTGGGTTTGGAGCCAGGCCAGAAGCCATATTCTAGTCCTGAGCAGGGCACAGGACCAGCCCACCCAGCCCACCACTGCTCCATGAAGGTAAAGTCAGGAATACACCCCCCCCCGCCAACAACTGGAATTGAGGAGAGAGTATCCAGTGGATTAAGTGATTAAGTGGATTAAGAGAACAATCAAAACAGGAAAGGAAGAGACTTCCAGTATCCAATATATAAACAAAAGTGAAAGCCTGAAAACTAGACAAGTCAACACTCCATAAACAAGGAGGAGGGAAGGAAGGGAAAAAAAAATGAAAAAGGCATTGGAGGGAGGCAAGCAAAATAAAACAAGCTTTCAGCCTTCAACAAACTGAAAAGGCATTTGGGATTGAATCACAAAAGGGAAACCCACATGCCAGGGAGACGACGAAGAGACAACATGGGAAAGGTGCAGGGTAATTCCACACCAAGCTCTACCAAGCCAGTAGGAGACAGCTACAATTGGATGCCCCTGGAGGTGACCCCAGAAACAGACTTTAGAGGACTAATTGCAGACCTATGCAGAGAAATTAAAGAACATAAAGAAGAATTCAGAGAAGTAAAGAGAGAGAATGAAAAACTCAAAAAGGACCTAGAGGGATACAATGACAAACTAAAGGAAGAATTCAGAGAAGTAAAGAGAGAGAATGAAAAACTCAAAAAGGACCTAGAGGGATACAA
>VZQC01001675.1:556143-601455 GCA_009823505.1 Rhizomys pruinosus
TATATATATATATGAACAGCCAGTACTCTTAACTGCTGAACAAATTCTGTAGCTCTCATCTGTATTTTTTTTGGGGGGGGAAGCCATGGTCTCATGTAGCACAGGCTTGTCTCAAACTTGTTGGGTTACTGAGGCTAACCCTGTATTTCTTGATTTTCCTGTAATGGTGACAAATATGCCAAGCAGTAGGTTTTGGTGGATAATTGTAAGAGATTTATTGGAAATACAAGTTTTCATACCATACTCTTTACTAATTCAGAAACTCTGATTTGGGGTTCAGCCCTAAAAAATCTATATGAAACAGTTTCTCCAGGATATGCCCAATTTCAGAATAACTGAATGAGTGGATATTACAAAGCAAACCTGCTTATTCAGTTTTAGTAGGATCTCATGCTTACTGCACATAACTTCTTCATTTTCTGTTTTTGGTCTTTTTGACACAGGGTCTCCCTGTAACTCTGGCTGTCCTGGAACTCACTCTGTAGACAAGGCTGGCCTTGAACTCACAGAGATCTGCCCGCCTCTGCCTCCCAAGTACTAGGATTAAAGGTGTGCGCCCACACTCCTGGCCTTCATTTTCTTTTTTTTTTAATTTAATTTTTTATTGATGCTTTTTTGCATAAGCCACTGAAATATCCAAATACCAAATTCTGGACTATTATCTACCAAACGTATATATACATAAAACCCATTTCTCATTTGAAAGGTGAATATCATAGTTGAAGGGATGAATTCCCTACTGTAGACAAATATATGGTTAAGTACCAAAAATATTTATTTTTTCTGTTACTTTGTGTAACTTTTGTTCATTATGATTTACTTGCAAGACTATTAGATTTAAAGTGAAGGTAGTCTCTGTAAGTTTATAAAGAAGACATCAGAATTGTGGAGTAGACTTATTTGTCCTCCATGTAGACAAATGGTGAGAGCCAGTACACAAAATGAAAAATGAAAAATGTAAAACAGACACAAGGTCAGGAAAATAAAAAAAAAGATAGATGGAAAACAATTATAAGCAATCTAAAATGGATCTTACTTCCTTGGTGCCAGTATATGGAATTTGACTATATGTCTGCCCTTGGCGTCTAGAAAAAAGAAGTGTGTTTTGTATAATAAAATCTCCCTTGTGCTTATACTGTCATGCGATTCTATTACATTCCAAGCAAATTCCCCTGGCATCAAAATTTCTCTTTGTGTATCAAAACCTCTGTTCTACACATTCTCCCACATTGTTATTACTTCAGCCTATGTTGAATGTGCTAAAAAATAGGTAGAGAATGCCTCTGAATAAATGAAACTATGGCATTGTAAGAAAAATTAAGAAATATTTTATTATAATGGTATATGTAAAAACTAATAAAAGAGATATTTTCTTCCATAAATATTAATTTCCTTAAGGATGATATTTTCTCCTGACAAGTTTCCAATGATGAAGTAACATTTTATAATGGAATTGCCATTGTTTTTAATCATTCCCAACCCAGAATTAAAGCTTTTGATTCTAGTCCTATGATTTCTCTGAAAGATGAAATGAAATCCTTGGTTGTTTTATAAAACTACCCCTATTAGAGTTTTGTGTCAATGCTTTGTGAGATGAAAAATACATATTATAGTCAGAGTTTAGCTGTATGCTATTCTAGTTTCATTTAGGTGATTGAATTGCAAAATTAAAAGTGAACAAAACAATGGTCTAAATTAACTAAAGAACAAAAAATAATTTAATGCTCTTTCAACAACAGAGGCCACACTACATTCTTTGCTTCTGTCCCCCCCCAAAGGTTTCAATAGAGCCCTATGTAATTTCTTCTTCAGGTTTTTCAGTCATGTGAACACCATCTTCACCCCCTTCAACAGAAAGGCCTTCCACTTCCTGTTATAAGCGCTAAGTCAATAAGCAATGTCAAGAGTGCAAGAGGTTTTCGGGTCACTAAGAACTTGCTAATATGAATTCACAACAACGGTGACAGCATGCACAAGACCCATGCTGTCTCAATCAGAGAAAGCCCCAGCATAGAACTGGGGAAATGGGTGGCCAGGCCCAAACTTACCTGGAGAACTATTGGAAATTGATTACTTCTGGGTGAAGAAGAGTTATAGGCTGACTAGACTCCAGTGAATGAACTTGTACTAAGGGATGTCTTTGTACAAATGCTTGACTGCATAGGCCTTAATGTATATGACAGAATACATAAAACACACTGGGGGTTCTGGGAAGTCATATATGGTGGAGGAGTTCTGAATTTGCTTGAGATCTATTATTTGAAATGGAAAAAAACTCACTAAATTAAAGAGTGCAAGAAATAAATCATCCAGAATGTGCAATGTTTTTTCTTCTTGTTAAGAAAATTTCTGTAGTATAGTTAAGCTACTATAGCTAAGATTCTTTTAAGTACAACTATTCTCTTACTTCATTTTCTTTACTGGACTCCTTCATTATTCACTGCTTATTCTTTCTCTAGACCAAGCAGATCCAATTTTTTCAACTCTCTTACAACCTAGTTATCTATCCATGGTCTGAATTTTTAGAAGATTGTATGGACTGACCACTATTAACACAGATTTCTCTTTTATTTTAAATAGGAATGAAGTGTGCTTTCTATTACGAATGTATGCTCTTAGATTCAAGTTTGGATGAATAGGTCATGGGCTTGATTGTAGCCTATTCTTGGGTCATCTTGTGCCAGGTATAATGTGTACACCCTGCCCTTCAATAAATGCACATATCTTGCCTAATAGTTTACACGAAGCAGATACTATATACACATCTATGTACAGATTGAAAGGAGCAGCTTCTTTTAACTAAAATCTAAACCATGTCTACTCCTGGAGTAATTAATTTTCTCTGTTCTAGAAATTCCGTCAGTGTTCTCTCTTAATAAAAGAGGAATACTGCTAACACCATTATTCTGTTTTTACTCTGTGGATCAATCCCTCTATTAAAAGTTATTTTTCCATTAAATGTGAATAACATTTAATGTGAGATTTTTTTAAATGGAATATATATGTAAAACATAATTAATGTATTGTAGATTATCAGTGTCCTTTAGTCTTGCTGCTTTCTACTTAGTTGAATAGTTATGTTCATCCCCAGAGAATAAAACCTAAACCGCTCAGTTATATTTTGTTCTGTTTTCCTTCGGGTGATACATGTTAGTAGTCGGCAACAATTATCCATTGCTCAATGTATCTTAGGCACTATTCCTATGCCCTTCCATGTATTATCTCTCTTAATGCTTATAACAATCTTACAAAGTATTAAATACTATGATCATCATTCTACATTTGTTGAAATGATTCTAAGAGCTGCTAAGTAACTTCTAGCATAGTAGGCACCTAGGTATTGGTTGATTTTGGATTTGAGATAACTGCCTTTACTGTTGAGTCTATGTCCTTTACTATTTGAATTTTCACTGTTTCTATGTTATCCCAAGTTCATAACAAGTTAATGAGAGTATTTTAAACATGCATATGTATCATCTAAATGTTATATGATTCATGATACAATGGAAAAATACTATATTCAAAGAATCTAGCCTTCAAGTTGAGCTTGAGTTCACAGGAGAGGAACTGTACGATTATTGTGGGTCAAACAGTTGCCTATCCATCCTGAATGAGTAGATTTGATTTTTTGCAGTATGATTTAGAAAAATGATTTGGACCTCATTTCCCTTAATACCTCAGTCTTTCATTAGGAAAATGGGAGTAGAGAAGTACCTACTTAACTAGCTTTTATTGGAATTCGATTTGGTAAATCTCATGGACCACAAACACTTTGAACATTTCTTCAGTACGAACTTGCTAAGGTTTGTGTAGTAGTTTCCATATTTCCACTATGACCTAATTAACTTATTTCAGATTATAGCATACATTCTAAAATACACCATACTTTAGGAATTTATGTTACAAAAATTGAATTTAGCCAGGGTTGGTGGCATATGTCTTTAATCCCAGCACTTGGGAGGCAGAGGCAGGTAAATCTCTGTGAGTTCAAGGCCAGCCTGGTCTACATTGTAATTTCTAGGTCAACTGGCACTACAGGGAGACCCTGTCTCAAAAAGACCAAAAAATTAAATTTAATAAATCTACTAAATGGATGTACTTACATTTTACTAAACTATCTTCTATTTTCAGAAAAGAAAACTCAGTGTGTTTCAATTTTTATAATTTTATAGAATTGCAAATAAAGTTGCAAACATCTAAGATATGCAATGTTGTGTGTATATGTAATGAGAAAATGACTACAATCAAAGTGATCAACATAACCATTGACTTACATGTTACCTTTAATGTGTGATGAATGAGTTTTATGCTCTTAGTGAATTTAACAAGAGAAAACAGTGCTATTAACTACAGTGTGCATTCTGTAAAAAGCAGGCAGTTCAGACAGGGATTGTAAAACATCATATAAGCATAAATTTTCAGAGCAGAATCGGTCCTGTATGATTTATATGCTTGTTTATGTATAATAAATTACCATAAACAGTGGTTTCAAATAGTAAATATTTTTAATTTAACAAGTTATTTAAATTAGCATATAAAATGACGGATTGCATTTGGGTATTTTCCTACATATATGTCATTATGGTTTATCTCCCTCCTCTACTGTCTTCCCTGGTACTTCCACATCTCTCTAGATGGTTCCCTTTCTTTCTGCAGATAGTATCCCTTTTTTTCAAGCTACATTACTCTCTTTGAAATGTTTCAAATGTTCATTTCAAAGATTCTGCTTATTAGAAATCTGGTCTTGATTATATTGGTGCCTCTGATTGAAGGTCTCTAAGATGGTGCAAATGAGAGCTGGTTGACTTTTAAAGTCACTTGGGTGGAGTTTGATAGGTTTTAAGATTCATTTCCAAGCTTATTTGGCCAGAAACACCAGTTCTATTCTATTTGTACTTCACAAAGATACTTATGGTATGGTATACTAGCAACTTCCTCAATCAGCGGCTGCCACAATGACACAATGATAAAAAAAACTGAGAAGAAGAGAAACACAAAATGGAAACCATCTTCTTATAGTTGGGAGACACTCCTTTAAAAAAACTGTTTAGGTACGGAAGAGTATGCTTACCTTAGGATTTCTAGATGTGCTGACTTGAGACCAGTGGATATGTTTGCACAGAAAGAAGTCTGTGTTTGGAAGCTTGAATGGATAGGGTTTGGCTTGGATGTTGTAATGCATGAGTTCTGATGGGGGGTTTGGGGCATGGGGGGATAGGATTTGATTGGTTGCCATTGTATGAGTTGTACAAATGCTCAATAAAAAATTACAAAAAAGGAAAATTTTAATAAATTATGGCTTTTTTCAGTGTTGCTGTGATAAAATATTCTGACAAAACTAACTTAAAAGAAAAAATACTCATTTCAATTCACAGCTCAAGGCTCCAGTTTACCATTGTGGGAAAAGTCAAACAGTATGAACTTGGGTGAGCTATGTTGGAGACTGGGGTTACATGGCTTAGGCCTAGTAGAGCTTGGGACTCTGAAACCCAGGCTGCTGCCTCAGACACTGGGGGAGGTGTTGAACATGGTGTCTCAAAACTTTGTCAGGCAGAATGCTGCATAACTGATATGAGGAAGCTGGCTTGGTGAAAACCTCATTAAGGATTGGAGATCTCCCAAGACCACCTGAAGCGCAGGTAGGTAGGTAGGAGCTGAGTGCTTCAGCAAGGTGGATTGTTGTTTGATTTAATCTAGTTAATCTAGTTGTCTTTGGCTTCATTGGCTTTTGTAGCTGTAGGGGTGGAGTTATCCTCCAAGCTGGTATAAAAGGTGGGGTTGTGTGAGTCTTAAGAACGGAGATCTCAGAGTCTTGAGATTGGAGAACTCCCCCCCCCCCGTAACTGGGATTATGAAAGCATCTGAAGGAAGCAAGCAAAGCAAGCCTTCAACACAGTGAAGGGGCATTTGGGACTCACATTGGAATACAGGCAAAGAGAAGCCCATATGCTAGGAACACGAAGAAGAGACAATGTGGGAAAGGTGCTGGATAATCCCACACCAAGCTCTACCAACCTTGTGGAAGATTCCTACAGTGGGATCCCCCTGGGTGTGGCCCAGGACACAGATATCAGAAGCACAATCTTGAACATACTTAAAGAAGTACAAGATTATAGAGAGCAAATCAAAGAATTAAGAAAAGAGAACGAAGAACTCAGGAAGGTAGTGGAAACACTGAAAAGATCCAATGTTCAAAAAGATAAGGAAACCAAACAGCAAAGCAAAGAGCTTCAGGAAGGTATTGAGAAGCTCCAAAAGGAAGTGGAAATACTAAAGAAATCAGAAGAGACAAAGAAGGCCATTACATTTTTATCAAAGGAATAATTCACCAAGAAGATTTCACAATTATGAATATATATGCACCAAACTCTGGTGCACCAAACTTTATAACGACAATTCTCCAGGACCACAAGTCACACATTAACCCCAGTACAATCATACTAGGAGACTTCAATACCCCACTGAGCCCTTTGGACAGGTCAACAGGACAAAGAATAAACAGAGGGACATCTGAACTGAACGATATGATACACCAATTGGACCTCATAGACCTCTACCGAATATTCCACCCTAATACCAGAGAATACACTTTCTACTCAGCACCCCACGGAAAGCTCTCCAAAATCGACCACATACTGGGACATAGAAGAAACCTCCACAAATACAAAAAGATTGAAATAATTTAATGCATTCTATCGGACCACAGTGCAATAAAGCTCTACATCAACACCAGGATAAGCCCTACTGCCTATAAGAACACATGGAGACTAAACAACACACTCTTGAATAATGAATGGGTCAAGGAAGAGATAAAGAAAGAAATAAAAGCATTCCTGGAACTGAATGACAATGACAACAAAACCTATGGGATACCTTAAAAGCAGTCCTAAGAGGGAACTTTATAGCCCTGGGTGCCTACATTAGAAAAACAGAAAGAGCACAAGTGAATGATCTAACACTACAGCTAAAAGCACTTGAGAGGCAACTACAGATGAACCCTAAATGCAACAGACAGGAAGAAATAACAAAAATCAGAGCAGAAATCAATGAAAGAGAAACAAAGAAAACAGTACAAAAATCAATGAATCCAAAAGTTGTTTCTTTGAAAGAATAAACAAGATAGACAGACCTCTAGCCCAGTTAACCAAAAGAAAGAAGGAACAACTCCAAATCAATACAATCCGTGATGAAAAGGGAAATATCACAACAGACAAGGAAAAGATCCAGAAAATCATATGGGAGTACTTCAAAAACCTATATTCTACTAAGATTGAAAACCTAGAAGAAATAGATGAATATCTGAAATCCTGGGAATCACCAAAGCTCAACCAAGAAGAGATTGACAGCTTAAACAGACCCATAATATATGAAGAAATTGAAGATGTAATAAGAAACCTCCCAACTAAAAAAAGCCCAGGCCCAGATGGTTTCATGGCAGAATTCTATAAAACATTTCAAAAAGACTTACAACCATTATTACTGAAATTGTTTAGAAGGATACAAACAGAGGGAATTCTCCCAAATTCCTTCTATGAAGCCAGCATCACTCTATTACCAAAACCAGGCAAAGATACAACTAAAAAGGAGAACTATAGACCTATCTCCCTAATGAACACAGATGCCAAAATTCTAAGCAGGACACTGGCAAATCGCATACAGACTCACATCAAGATCATCCATCATTGACCAAGTTGGATTCATACCAGAGATGCAGGGATGGTTCAGCATACGAAAATCTATAAATATCATCAAACACATAAATGGAATGAAAGACAAAAATCACACCATCATCTCAATTGACACTGAAAAAGCCTTTGACAAAATCCAGCATCCCGTCATGCTTAAAGTCCTAGAGGGAATTGGATTGGAGGGATCATTCCTCAATGTAATCAAACCCATATACAGGAAACCCACAGCCAATATCATCCTAAATGGGGAAACAACAGAACATTCCCTTTAAAGGTAGGAACTTGGAAAGGCTTCCCCCTGTCACCACTCCTCTTCAATATAGTGCTTGAAACACTTGCTGGAGCAATAAGGCAAGAAAAGGAAATTAAAGGAGTACTAATTGGAAAAGAGGAAGTCAAACTATCCCTATTTGCTGACGATATGATTGTTTACTTAAGGAATGCTAAAAAAAAACTCCACCAGAAAACTCCTAGAAACGATTAACAGCTTCAGCAAAGTGGCAGGATACAAAATTAACCTAAAAAAATCAGTGGCTTTCTTTACACCAACAACAAGCACATGAAGAAGGAATTCAAGGAGACCTTCCTAATCACATTAGCCTCAAAAACAATAAAATACCTAGGAACAAACCTAACTGAAGACACCAAAGATCTCTACAACAAAAATTTTAAACCCTTAAAAAAAGAAATTGGAAGACATCAGAAGATGGAAAAACCTCCCATGCTCATGGACTTGGAAAATTAACATTGTAAAAATGTCCATTCTACCCATACTCTTGTATAGATTTAACAAAATCCCAATTAAAATCCCCAAGAGTTTCTTTGAAGCCTTGAAACAAAAGTCCTTAATTTCATTTGGAAAAACAAAAGACCCTGCATAGCCAAAACAACCCTGAGTGAAAAGAGCAATATAGAGAAGATCTCTATACCAGACTTCAAACTATACTACAGGGCTATAGTCATAAAAATAGCCTAGTACTGGCACAAAAACAGACCTGTTGACCAATGGAACAAAACCAAAGATCCAAACTTGAGCACATATAATTTCAGCCACCTCATATTTGACAAGGGGGCCAAGAAGACACAATGGAGAAAAGACAGCATCTTCAGCAAGTGGTGTTAGCAAAACTGGATCACCACTTGTAGAAGAATGAAATTTAACTCCTACTTCTCGCTCTGTACAAAAGTCAACTCCAGATGGATTAAAGACCTCAATGTGAAACCCCAAACTCCGAAGGCGATAGAGGAAAAAGTTGACAGCAGACTACAAGACATAGGTTTAGGAAAAGTCTTCCTAAATCAGACAGCAACTGGGAAAGACTTAAGGTTGACAATTGACAAATGGGACCTCATTAAACTCAAAAGCTTCTGTACATCAAAAGAAACAATCAAGGAAGTGAAGAGAAATCCCACAGAGTGGGAGGAAACCTTCACCACAGATACATCTAACAAAGCATTGATTTCCAGAATATATAAACTTCTCAGAAAACAAAGAAGAAAGAAAGCAAATGAGTCACTCAATAGTTGGAGTGAAGAGCTGAACAGAGACTTCACAAGTGAGGAATTAGAGATGGCTGAAGAACACCTTAAGAAGTGTTCAACATCACTAATCCTTAAGGAAATGCAAATCAAAACCGCTTTAAGATATCATCTTACTCCAATAAGACTGTCTAGGATCAAGAAAACAAATGATACCAAGTGCTGCAGAGGTTGTGAGGAAAGGGGAACACTCATCCCCTGCTGGTGGGAATGTAAACTCATACAACCCCTATGGAAAGCAGTGTGGAGAACCCTTAGAAGTCTTGGAATGAACTTGCCACCCAACCCAGCCTTACCACTCCTAGGCATGTACCCTCAAGACTCACCCCATCTCAGAGATACATGCATGGCCATGTTTATTTCAGCTCTCTTCACAATAGCAAGGAGCTGGAACCAACCCAAATGCCCCTCAACTGCGTTTAAATGCATTTTTAAATATTTCTGTTTTAAAGTTTGCATGTGTGTATCTAGTCTGGAATGCCAAAATGAATGAGTCTGTGCTCATAACAGTTGGAACCTTGAAGTGGCTACTTTATTTGGCAGAACCAACATTAGATAATTAGAATGAGTGAATTACAAACACACACAAAACTTTGTACGCATGACGAGCATGACTACATGAATCTTAGACACATTGAAGAATAGTTACCATAAACAAAAGACATAGTTACCATCTTTAAATATGGAAAAGGTTGGATCCCCCTCGTCTCCTGTAGCAAACCACGGTTGCCATGGGGGTCAAGTGTCCATGTTCAAACAGGTTTGAATGTTTCTCAAGGGCACCCATAATGGCTTTCCGGAGGATTCTGGAAAGATACAAGCAAAGCCTCGGCCTGTGGCCTTGTGTTAATAGGGGGTTGGAGCCCCTCCACTGTGAGGACAAACGGTCCCTCCATCTTACAGAAAGGGAGGGGGTGGAGCAGGGAAGGGAGCCCCAACGCTTATAGGCTGGTGAAATTCCATGCTGGTCGAATGTAAGGAAGTTGAGTTTAAAAAGGTTCTCTGTAAGGAGGAGGTGTTGATCCATAGGGGAGAAGAAGGGCAAGAGCCTCAGTCTAGAGTGATGTTCCTTAATGGAGTGATTGGATCCATCAATGATGGTCTGGCCCTGAGGATTATATGGAATGCCAGTGGAGTGTCTAATGTTCCAGGAGGAGAGAAAGGTGTTGAAGGGGCCTGAGGTATATGCTGGCCATTGTCAGTTTTGAATTCCTAAGAAAACCCTATGAGCAGCATGGCCATTTTCATGCCTTGATGGTATGGTGTCATGGCTTCACCTGACAGGGGAACAGCATGAATAAGCCTGGAGAAGGTATCAACAGTTATACAGACGTATTTGAGTTTACCAAAGACTGGAATGTGTGTGACCCATAAATAGTTGGGGGCAAGACTGCAAGGGTTAACACCTGAGTGCTGGAGGGGGCCCAGTGGGGCCAACGGGATGCATGCCAAGCAGGAATGGAGGAGGTACTTACATTGAGAGAGAGAGAGTGCTTGGGGTATAGACGATGGAATGACCATGGGGAGAGATGGAAACACTGATGGAGTGTGTGAGCCTGTTCCAGGTGGTGTAGATGGGCAGATAAGATGAGGAAGTCAACCTGGCATTGCCATCAGCAATGGCACGCTGCCGGCCCCTGTGGGAGCAAACGTGTTCTATGAACCAAGGATGGTGGTGCTCCAGGAGATCCTTGTTAGGGAGCAGGGTGACATTCAAAGGGGAATTTGAGGCATTTATGGTGGAAAAAGGGAGGGACTTGAGAGTCTGTACTGTGTATTGGCCATCAGAGAAAATATTCAAAAGGGGTGTCTTGTGCCGAGGAGAGGGCTTGGGCAATTGCAAGGACCTCACCAAGTTGGACAAATCCAGGATAAAGGCAGAGAAAGCAAATAGGGTCATTGTCAGAGTGGAGAATAAGGTAGAAGTTGTTTTTGTTGGTGTGAGAAGGTGGTGGGAGCATGGGGGATGGGCTGGGAATTAGGGAAAGAGTGTGACCGGAAATCAACGGTAAGCGACAGAAAGACCTACAATCTCTTATCACATGAAAAATGGTTGTCAAGAATACCAGGGTAACCCCACATAAGGGTTTGAAATAGGGGACTGTCTCTCCATAGGAAGTTCATTTTGGAACTAGGGAGTGGCAGGACAATCCTATCAGGGTCGGTATGGTAGATCTGGTTGCAATAGGATCGATCTTTGAACATGAGCAAGCAGGAAGAGGGTCTCAACAAAGGGAGTAATCTTGTGGCAGTGACTTCTCGAGGGGTGAAGCCAGAAAGCAGGACCTTTTTGCCAAATCACCACAAGGACCACCCCCCACAGTCCCCAGGACAAGGACAGCTAGAGATTTATCAGGTTGAAAACAGCCTGTGGATAGGACAAACAGGCAGCCATTGATCTCATTGATTACTGACCTAGTCTGGGAAGTGATGTCAATTACCTCAGAGGGGGATCCCCTTCCTTTTAAAAGGGAAAACAGGGGGTCGAATCTGGCAGGGATATTGGGAGAAAAGGTTTGATCCAATTGACATTGCCACAGAGTTTTTGGAAATCATTGAGGGAGTACTTGTCCTTCAGGTTAAGGGATTTGATAGATTTAGAGATGTTGAAGCCTGGAAACTGATAAGGCTGTGTAAGTTGTACCTTGTGGGGCAAAATATGGAGGTTGAGGGACTATAAAGAAGAAATCAAATCACGAAGGAGAACTTTAAGTTCACAGGGAGAAGGGTGGGCCAGGAGGATGTCGTCCGTGTAATGTATGTATTTACAGGATGAGGGTAAAACATGACCACAAAAAGCTCCTGAGATGATGAGAGGAAAGATGGTTGGAGCAGTAGCAGGGGTTAAACTAGCTTGGGAAGCTGAGACCTCTCAGAGACCAGGAGTTACATGGGAAACATCCGCACTCAACACAGCCATGGTATTCTCGATAGCCAGCTTCCCTAGGCAGGCAGAGTTACTGTTTACCCCATGCGTCAGGTAATGGACCTTCAGGTTGCCCTTGATGCCAAACGCTCAGCCACAGATGTTACACATGAATGGTTTCTTTCCTGTGTGCGTCTGCCTGTGGATCTAAATGGTCCTGGCAGAGAACTTTTTCCCATATGGTGTACAGCCATGTTGGTTGGTCTATAGTTGAGGCTAGGCTGCTAGCAAAGGTGTCATACCTGGGGACATGGTGGAGGGTCTGATAAACGTGCCTGGAACTTTAACTTTGACATAAGTAGGCTGTGCCAGGATAAATATTGAGTGAAACTGGTGCAACCTTCCGTCTCACTTCTGTCTCAGAGCAGATGCTCTAAGGACTCTCAGCCTTGCTCCCTTCAGGAGAAGGAGACTTGACACTATCTGCTTGGCTATTACCTGGGGACATTTCCTGGAAATACATGCTTTCCATGACCTCTGGACTGCAACTCTGATATTACTGGTTGGTCAGGAGTGAAAAGTTCTTAGTCAGGCCATCACTCTCCACTGAAACATTTTCTCAAATGCTCTGCCACTACAGGCCCCAAGGGGCAGGATCTGCTTTCCCTGGGGTCATCTATGGTAGCCTTCACAGAGAAGCCAAGAGTGGGTGATGCCATGTGGGTGCTGGAATGTGGTGCAGAGACCTTCAAGCGGTCACTAGAGACCTCCTGGGAGCAGACTCATCTATATCAACCATGTCCTCTTGGCAGACAGACACAGCACTGTCATTCTCCCTGATGGGGGTGGGCTCTGGACCCATCAGATCCTCTGGCAGGGGTGTGTTGGAGACCTGGCCACCTATGAGCATCCGAATGTTCTATTGGAGCATGACTGCATTGATAAACATCTTGTGGGCACATGGAGCAGGAATGTTGCATCGTGTTGGGTCTGGTTCGGTGAACCCTGAGGTGTGTCTTCAGGTTGCTGTTGGTGGAGAATGCCCAGCCGCAGATCTTATACTGGATCGGCCTCTCCCCAGTGTGGATGGGCTAATACATCTTTAGAGAGCTCTTGCAGCTGAGGACTTGGTAACAAATGGAGCACTCATTGGGTACAGTAGTGGCCTTACCAATATCCACCAGCGGCTGCAACTTCAGTGTCTCTGTCACTGACTTGGGCATCCCACTCCCATGGAAAGTCCCAACTCTTGGGAAATTATACATGACCCCACCCCAGGTAGTGGGGGTGCCACTATTTTCCGGAGAAGGCCCTGTCTGCATGCAAGTCGTTGGGCATAAAGTCCTTGGTGTGAGGCCTGGAAGAGAGATTCTGAGGTGGCCCTATGGAAGGGTTCCCTGCTATAAGAACAGGTTTGCTGTTTATAGACAGACTGGCTTCATCTACTGTAATGGGGAAAGAGATGGCTTGGAGGCTGGTGGCCAGAGCCATGATGTTCTGGAATTCGCAAACAGCTGGAGGTTTGCTTTCACCTTGGGCTGTCATTGAAGGTGCACCTTGAGGTTGCCCTTGATGGTGAATCAGTGACCATAGACTGAACACACCTAAGATCTCTCTCTAGTATGGGAGTGGAGGTGGATCTTCAGGAAGCTATCAGTTCCCCAAACTTTGCCACAGTATTTACACCAATGAGGCTGAGTTGTTTGGTGGCTTCCCCTTTCCTTTCTAGTGCCACAGTGGAAGGAACTCTGGAAGAGCAGAAAGCTGGGGATCTGAAGTAGAAGGGGGCTCTGGAGGTGACACATGAAGTTAGAGAGTACCCAAGTCTCACTGGACTTCAGGGTGAAGGGTGTCAGCCCTGAGGACAGTGGGCTGGCTGTGGATAGGATGAAGGCATGAGGCAAGTTGGCATCTATAGACAGAGCCAGTTGAAAGGCAAGCTGAGCAATGCTATTGCTATATTTCTTTTTATCTGAAAGCAACTGTGTTGTTATAATGTGAATCTCTTAATGGGCTCTAGAATTAACTTACCACTTATTTTCAGACATTGCAATTGTGGTATATGGGTAGAATGTATGTCTTCATATTTTAGAGTAATGTAAAATTAAAGGGAAAACATGTGAATTCCTAAACATATTTTGGAATTCACATACAGTTTATTTTGGGGGGTCAGAATTTTGTTATATGTGTGACATTTATATAGGCATATTTTGGAGCAATACAAATGGGAGGGAACAACCACAAAAGGACTGTTTAAAGAACTGACTGAAACAGTTAACTACTGCTCCAAGCAATAAACCTCTGCAGAGAAAAACTTTAAACGACTGAGAAAAAGATACAAGACATGTATGGCAGAATGCATGAACTGGGGTGGATAACAGAGAAAGGGGAGTATGTCTAAATTGCACTGGAAAATGATATATGAAATACACAAAACAACAATAAAAGTATTTTATTATCAAGAACTTTTATGACAGCATGGTAAATTTTGTCAAATTCCTTTTCTGCATCTATAAGGATGATTATGTAATTCTGTCCTTAAGTCTTGTTGTATAGTGTATTGTGTTTATTGATTTGCATATATTGACTTAACCTTGCATTAGTGATGTGAAACTGACTAGGTTATGGTATATGATCTACTTACCATTTCTTTTTATTTATCATAAATTTTTGCATCTATGTTCATCCAGTGTATGGCATGGAATTCAAATTTTCTGTCATATGATAATTAAAGGTGAAAAATGATTTTATGGAAAAAATGAGAGAATAAAAGAATATGACAAGATGTGAAAGTAGAAAGAGCACTACTGAGTGTGGAAGTGTACACGTGGGTGGTATGGAAATGGGAGAGAGAAGTTGGGGGAAGGATCATATATGTATATATATGATCATATATATAAATTATATATATAATTACGAAACCTGTTAATTTGTCTGTTAATTATAAAACAAGCAAATTATTAAATACTTTCTGAATCAGACCAAAGTCATGCCCTTCAGTATATAAGCACATCACATAAGTATGATGTTTATAAGCATAATTTTGAATCATTAATTTTAACAGTTGATGTGACAAAATCTAGAATTACTTAGAAGGGCTCTGGGGGTGTCTGCATTCTTTTATGTGGAAGGATTCACCCATTGTGAGGAGCAACTTCCATGGACATGAGGTTATAAACAGTACAAGAGTGGAGAGAGTTAATCACTAGCATGCATGAATGCATTGTTCTCTGCTCACAACTATGGATGTAATATTCAAGTTTCTGGCACTGTGACTTACCTGATATGATGGACTATAGCCTGGAATTCTAACCAAAATAGATCCTTTCTCCCCTAAGTTGCTTTTGTCAGAGGATTTTACCACACCAACAATAAAGAAAACGAATACACCTCTAATTCCTATCAACTTTTCTCTTTCTCCTCCTTATCTTGTTCCATATTGCTGGTGTCCTTCCCCCTATCATAAGTTCTCTATGTAATAGAAATTTGGAATACTTTTCTCAGTGAAAATGGTTTCTTACACTTAATATATTTATTTCTACATTTATCCTTTTTCCGGCAACTGAGATACTTTTCATATTATTTACGGCTAAATAAAACTTCTCTGTAAGCATATACTTTATATTTTTTACCAATTCATCTATTGCTGGGCACTGGTTATATGACTTAGCTAGTGGTTATAGTGTCATGATATACATCAATATATAGCGATCCGAAAAATAAGTTGATATAGATCCCTTTGGGTATATGCCTAGAAGGGATAGCTGTAGCATATGTAAATTCTGTTAGCCCTTTCAGAAACCTAGTGGGCTCCATTGTGACTATATTTACATATATTGTCACACAAAATAAATCTTATATCTAAAATCTGGTTCTTCTCATGAGCCCAATTCACATGTCTGTGTCTCAAGATTTACTTAACATTTTCATGGAATATATTTCAAAATAAGAATATATTTTTCTTTGATTGACCTGATTATTGCTCTATTGAGGTAGAAAGCTAACATTACATGTTTGATAATTTGCATTCTGTAAAATCACAGATATCAGTCTATGTACTGATTTATGATAAAGGGCATATACTATACAATTTGTAAATATAAATTCATATAAATTTATAAATATACTGTTATTTATTATAAATCCCATATTGATTCTCATGAAATGTTCTCATTTTTCCTCAAAAACTTCCACTTTGTGGCTTAATGTGGTTATGATTGACAAATGAGTATTGTTCTTACAAGTATTTTGATCAATATTTAAGATTTCATCAATGAATAAGAGAAAGATTCTGTAATAGTGGGTTTGTCAATGATATAAATGACCTTTTGCTGATAAGTAGAATAGCTTTGAAACAATGATAGATTATTACTTACTTTTTATGTGCTATTCACAATATATTGGCCTCAGATTTACACATGTTTTAAAGTTTAATCAGCATTATTAAGGTTTTTCTCTACCACATTATTTATAGCTCATTTTTAATTCTAAACCTTGAAAAATACAAAGTTTACTTCAAGTATTTTCTGAATTGTAGAGTGGAAATACTCTCACCATTGTCAATTCAAGCTACCATTTTGAACTCAAAGATTAATATGAAGTGGCACATCATTGTACAATCTGCCTACTGTATGGTTACTACTGGCATTTAATAAGATCATAGAAAATGGAAAATAAAGTTAAATAAAAAGATAGTATTTATTACCTTGGGTTCAATGTAGTCACTTCTAAATTTTCATAGGTGTGTTTAAAAATATTCATTTATTTTTATTATATGTTTATGGTTGTTTTGGTCCAGGTGTTTAAGTGTACCTGTGTCAAGCAGTGTCTGTAGATTAGTACAGGGGTGTCAGATACCTTGGTACTGGAGTTACAGGTGGTTATCATCTACCATGTCATTTCTGGGACCTAAAAATGGGTCCCCTGCAAGGGAACCCAGTGCTCTTAACTGCTGAGCCACTTCTAAACCCCCTTATTGGTTACTTTTTAATACCGAATTTGTTTTACCATGACTTTCACATGTCCTAAAAATGTACCAATAGAGTCTCATAAATCAGCTCCAACAGAAAAGCATTGTTAATGTCAGGAGCCATTACCAAGGACAGGAGGAGTGCTGTGAAACTTTTCTTTTCTGCCTGTGATATGAGTTTGCAATGATAAATGCACTGCAGTTGTGCTCACTTGCACAAGGCCTCCACAAGTAAAGACATAAAAGTGCAAGGAACGTGGAAGGGGTTCAGTGGGAGTAGAGGGGAGATAGAAGAGGGTAACGAAGTGGGGCAAATATGTTTATGATACATTACATTTATAAATGAAACTATAAAAATTGTACAATAATGTAAAATGTTTTTCATACCTATTCCTTCAGATAACTTCTTTTACTTCATCCTCCCAAATCCCAACTCCCAAATCTGACACACTCTGAACCATATTTGAATTAGCAGAATAGGAATGCTCAAGGAGTAAAATGTATGAAAATTTTCCAACTTCCAAACAACTGAAAGCTGAAATATTTCTGGTCCAAGTCATTTCAGATAAGAGGTTCTTATGGTACATGTCTGTTTCCTATGATTATGATTTAAAAATCTTCCTAAGTTGCTTTTACTCAGTGCTTTATTTCCCATTCACCCTGTCAAATGTAGTTTTATTCTTAGTCCTTCATAAAAACGTCTAAGATCACCATTGTTACTAAGCAAAATAAACTTCACAGTCTTCCCAGATGCTTCCACCTAGGCCCTCCAAAATGATTCTTAGCTGTGATTTTTCATTTCATGAAGCTCTCTGTTACTTCTCTGCTCCTGGACAAGCTCATTTGCTTCTAACCAACAGTTACATGTTATACTTAGCCATAGTTTGTCATTAGCTACTACTGGCTTCTAATATTTTTACCCTTCCTGTAGTTTCAATTACCTGTGTACACTGATATTAAGATTACATATTTCAAATACTTAAACAAGAATTTAATGTTACATAGTAAAACTATTGCCCAAATCAAGATTATTAACAAATTCTTTACATCCCCTTCCATGTTTCCTTGTTTCCATTTTATAATATCTTCCTCCACAGTCCACCCAACAGCAGCTATTCCATAACAGCCACTGATCTGATTTCTGATTGCATAGATTAGTGCATATTCCACGCAATTTTGTATAAATAACATCCTACAGAGTGAAATTGAGTTTTGGCTTTTCCCCCCTCTTCATTATTTTAAAATTCGTTTCTGTTATACATGTGAATTACTTGTTTTTATTCCTTTCTGGTGTTATGTTATGTAGATACATTAAAATTTGTTCATCTTTCAGCTATAGACATTTCAGTTGTTTCAAAAAATAAATTATTCCCATGAGTCTACTGTGAGCATCCATACACAGATTTTTGTGGGTACATATGCTTTCATTTATTTTGGCTAAATGCTTAAGAATAGAATGTATGAGTTGGGGAGGTAGCTCAGCAGTTAAGAGCATTTGCTGTTCCTCCAGAGGACACAGAATTGATTCTCAGCACCTACATGTTACCTCACGATGGTCTGTAAATCCAGTTTCATGGAATCCAATGTCTTCTTTTGGCATCCAAGGGCATTGCACACATGGGTGCACTTATCATACCTAGGCAAAACACTCATACACATAAAAACTAAATAAATAAATTGAAAATATATTGCAAAATTTAGGTACACTGATAGACCTATTTTGTCAAATATTTGATTAATAAGTATTCCCATCTAGGGTTAATTTGCTCACATTTGTACAGGTATATTTTAGAGAACAAAAGCTTTAAGGCTGGAGATATTTTAATTTCTAAAATGCTTGCTACTCAAACAAGAAGACCTGAATTTACATCTCTGGAATCCATGTAAAAAGCCAGGGCTCAAGATACTCATATATAACCTAGTCTGGATCAGCAGGGACAGGTCCGTGGAGCTGGATTGTTATCCAGTGTAACCAAATTTGTGAGCTTCAGGTTCAGTGAGAGACTCTGTCTCAAAAAATAAGATGGAGAGTGACTGAGGAAGACTTCTGATCTCTACAAGCATACTCACACAGGTGTATGCATATGCATAGAAAACAGAAATCACACTTCAAATTTAGCCATTTGTGACTTACTAATTGAGTTATCTATTAAATTGCTTTTGTTGTATTTAAGTATTTTTTATCAAGTTCAATGTTTTAAGATTTTCTCCTAAATTTTTTATAACTTTTATTCTTATATTTTTGCCAATGACACATTTTCTTTAAACTTTTACACATAAGACACAAAATTATTCTTTTTTCTCTTTATTTCTTGCTCATGTATCCAATTTTTCTAGTACATATGTTCAAAAGATTATCCTCCTTACATGAATCCATCTAGCAAATTAAAAGTCAGTTCATTAGCTGGCACTGAGGAATGGCCAGGGAGATTCAATTGGCACAAAAGACCCTAACATATAACAGAATGTATGAACTCCAGGGGGGAGGGGTCTGTGGGAGAATGCCAGTGGAGAAGGGGATTCTCTCTCTGTCTCTGTCTCTCTGTCTCTCTGTCTCTCTGTCTCTCTGTCTCTCTCTCTCTCTCTCTCTCTCTCTCTCACACACACACACACACACATACACACATCTTCCCTTCCTCTTTTCTTTAAAAGTGATTAAGACTGAGAAATTTGTATGACATTCACAAAAATTCAATAAAATTATTAATAAAAAGCCAGTTCATTATAAATCTGTGAGTCTATTTCTAACTATATTTCATTGATCTATATAATTCTCTACTTCCACAAACATCAATCTTTTTGATTGAGTTATCTGTAAAATAGGTCATGAAATTTGATACTGTCATCTCCAGCTTTTCTTTTTTAAGTCACATATACAAGGATTGGAAAGACGGCTTAGAGCACTGGTTGCTCTTCCAGATGACTGGAGTTCAACTCCCAGCACGCACATGGTGACTAACAACCATGTGTGTCTCCAGTTCCTGGAGAATTGATGACCCTCTCTGCAGGCATTGAAAACGTGGATGCACTTCCACGCGCACATGTAAAACACTCAAAGTGAGAATAAATAAATATTTAAAGTTGTGCATGTAATTAATGCAGCTGTACAGGGCACGCTAACACAATTATGAAGATAATTCTGATGAGCTTGATTCATGGGCTGCTGCCAAAATACACTACTTTCTATCTTCAATATATTTACTTTTACACATTATTTTCCTAATGAACACTTGAATATAGATATTATGTAAGCCAAAAATGATGCATGGGAGTGTCTTAACTGGGATATTTAATTCTACTTTTAAGAGATCATGATTAAGAATGATAAGCCAGCCTTGAGAGATGGCTCAATGATTAAAAGCACTGGCTGCTCTTGTAGAGCACCAGAGTTCAGTTCCCAGCACCCATGTGGTGGCTAACAACTGACCATAATTCCGGGGATCTGACGCCTTCTTCTTGTCTCCATGGACACGGCATACATGTGGATTACTTGTGCCTGAAGGGAAAAGGCTAATATGCATTAAATAAATAAATAAATAAATAAATAAATAAATAAATAACTTTTTAAAAGGATGTTAAACCAAGGTATTTATCTGGCATAAATATTTTGATAGAAATCCATGACTAGTGAAGGCAGCCTAAAACAAATTTTAGAGATTGTATACCATTATAGAATTATATGTTTTTTAATTTCTATAGTGATCCATCTAACTGTTTTGACATTTTTGACTGATGCATAATAAGTTTAATGAATATGTATATTACACTATTCTCTGGATTGTTCCCAAAATGAAAGCAACTTTAATGTTATGTCTATACAAGTGTAAAAGTAACCAGCTGTAATTTGAATAATTCATTCAATCAAGTAACTGAATTTTTTTTATTAATTTTATTTATTTATTGTATGTGTATGAATGTACTGTCTGCATGCAAGTCTGTGCACCCGTGTCGTGCAACGCCGTGGAGGTCAGAAGAGGGTCTCGGATTCCCCTGGAACTGGAGTTCTCCCGGAACTGGAGTTCCAGACGGCCCTCGGCCGCCATGTGGGTGCTGGGGATCGAACCCGGGTCCTCTGCAAGAGCGGTCGGCACTCTTAACCGCTAGGCCATCTCTCCAGCCCCAGGTAACTGAATTTTTATAACATCCAATGACCAGTTTGACTTTCACTAAATTGACTGGTTGGATGGTACTTTGAGGAGCATTAACTTGTCATCATCACCATTACCATGAAGTAGTATTTATTAAGCATCTATAGTCATAAGCAATAGAATGTTAGCCAAATAATTATAGACTCTGCCCTTTAGCAGTTTATGACCCAGAAACTCAACATATCTGGATGAGTTGGATGCCATTTAGCAGGATAATGCTGTAGAATTTTGAGATATGCTACTCAATGGTAGTAAACGATTGATTTTCTTTTATAAGTACAAATAGAGAGTAAAGTAATACAATGCTAGGTGGATGTTAGTGATCTCACTTGGGATGTTTTTTTCTGGGCAGAGTTAGAACTGGGCATCTCCTTTCCCCTAAAAATATTAAAACAGCACTGTGAAGAGACAAATTTACATATTTCAGCTTACTATAAATTAATCCTTCAGGAATCTGACCGCATCAGAAGAAATGGACATTTTGGCATCAGATTAAGTGCTCTGTTCTGACTTTCTCCATCCTGAGGAAATACTGGGAAATTTCATATATTCTATTTTACTAATTTGCAAAGTGAGGAAACAGTAATTATGATCTTTGTGATATTTATAACATGTACATAAGTTATGTGATGAAAAATAAACTGAAGATTAATTTCCAACAAGACTCATGATAATGTTTCTTTTTAACTAAATGGAAAGATCAGTCCTTTTGAAGAAAAGGAAATGTCAATAAGATACAATCTTAATTTCTGGGCAATATCTGTGGGTTATGATATTTTACTCTGTTGGAAATTTCTCCAATAGTATTATGTTATGCGTTTTTTAAATCACGTTTTTTTCCTTTACAAATGAATTAAGTCTAATTAATACTGAATCTGTTAGAATTTAAAAAAAATTATTTTAATTTATTCATTGTTTATGTGGGGACAATTTGTAGGGATTAGTTGTCTTTTTGCAGTATGTGGGTCCCAGGAAGTAAACTCAGGTCATCAGGATTGTGCCAGGAACCTTTGCTTACTGAGCCTAAGAATTTCCCATTTTTAGATAGATTATAAAGTATAAATTTAAGAGCCCTCTAAAAAATCATATTATTCTCCCTTTTTGCATGAAAACAAAAAATCTTTGAGATAACTACTTACTCAAGGTCCATTAATGAGTTGATGATGAATTTTTCATTTAAGTAACTGACTTTTAACAAATTTGGTAGATGAATTCATATAAGGATAATCTTTTGAACATATGTGCTAGAAAAATTGGATGCACATGCAAGAAGAGAAAAAAAGAATAATTTTGTTTCTTATGTGTAAAAGTTTTAAAAAATGTGTCATTGGCAAAAATATAAGAATAAAAGTTATAAAATTTTAGGAGAAAATCTTAAAAACCTTGAACTTGTTAAAAATTTCTTAAGGCAAACCAATGCACTCAAAAAAAAATATCTGGTATTTGTGGGTGTTTGGAAAAACCACTTTGTTCTATGAAATATGCTAAAGGCTGAACTCACATTGTTTGATACATTCATCGCACAATTAACCATTTGGTTATTGTCAGCTGTTAAATGGAAAAGGAACCAAATAAGACAACTTAGATCATATAATCATTCTCCTTAATGTGGTGAAGAGTTACACCCTAGTCTGTCTCCAAAAACGGATCCAGTTTCCAATTCAATGATTATATCATAAACTCTCTTAAGAGTAAGTGCCATTCCTTCTGGTCCAATCAGATGTGGCAGCAGCAATGACCGGAGACAATTTAAGGAAGTTCATTTTGAGTAGTTCTCTGTTCTCTCCTACCATGGTCTTCTTCCATATCACAGTGATCCTGTCCCAGATCCTGTCCAGTCACAGATATCCAGCTGTATTCAGTGCTGTACTTTGAATCCTTTTTCAGCCTCTAATAGTATCTGTGCTATAAAATTATCTTTCTGCCAGGCATGGTGGCGCACGCCTTTAATCCTAGCACTTGGGAGACAGAGGCAGGTGGGTCTTTGTGAGTTCAAGGCCAGCCGGGTCTACAGAGTGAGTTCCAGGACAGCTGGGGCTACAGGGAGACCCTGTCTCAAAAAGACAAAAAAAATTATCTTTCTAATGCTTTCCCCTAATTATCTATTGTGTTAACATTTCTCACAATTTTTTTCATTTAAATTATTTATTGTGCATTCATTTGGAGAATATAATATGCTCTTTACACTGGGTAGGAATGCTACATTATTTCTTTTTTTTAATAGTTTTAGAAATTTAAATTTTTTCAATGTATATTTTATTGACTTTTTGTGCATTTCAGACAATGCATATAAAAAATATTTAGAGCCCTTTCCTATCTGTGACCCCCATCCCACCCACAAAATCTTATATGTTCTCTCATACATGCTGAGGCCTATCAAGTCAGGCTTGTGTACCGAGATATCCCTCAGTGCGAGTTAGCCACTGGAGCCTTGTCAGCCTATTCTAGTGTCGCTACCTTAAATAACATCAACTCTCCCTCTCCCAGCAGTGACCAGCTGCCAATAGTTCCTCAGTTAAGATTGAGGCCTCATTCCCATGTCCTCTGTTCTATGCTGTTTTTTTTTTTTTTTTTTTTTTTTTTAATTTTTCTGCTTGAGTTTCCATGGGGCTTGTGCAAACTGTTAATATTGCTCTAAGTTCATATGAACAATTCCCAGGAGCCTGGATATCTTTACCATCATATACTACCCCTGGCTCTTACAATCATTCAGTCTCCTCTTCCAAAACATTTCCTGAGCCCTGGGTAGGTGAGTATACCAGTCACCACTCATCAATGAAAAAAAATTTCTGTAACAGTTGGAGACTATTACTAAATTCTACAAATGGTCACACATGGAGAATAAATGTCTGAGAAATGCCCAGCCCTAAGTGACACATCTACAATGGAACCTCTACACTTAATGCTCACTGAACATAGTTAAACAGGAGTAGAGAGGATACTAATGCATCTTTCAACTCTCATCATGAAACAGAAAGTGATGAATACAGAAGGCCACAACTGGCTGAAATATGGAGAATAAGACTCTAGAGTATATGTCTCTGAATAGGACTCATATTAAATCTTGTTGTATTGTTTCTGTTTCCACACACTGCCCAATTTGTCCAATGATATTTAACAATATACAAAGCTGTTTAAGAACCAGGCCTTCTTTGTCTGGTTTCTGCATTTCACACTATGGTTCATCATAAGGATAAACTGAATTACAACTGGAACAACTTGACTATGTAATGTATTCACTTGGTGAAGAAAAAGAGAATATTATAGGATAACACTAAGTAGGCACACATTTAAAACTCAGTAATATTGTTTATATTAAATAAGACAATGATTATAAATTTCTTAGGATCTATATAAATGGTTAATAAAATTACTTATCACATCTTATATAATTCACAGACCTTTGGAAATTAAAATGTCTGATTAACTTTGAGGTGAAATAGATGCATTTAGGCTGCCCCTTATTTTGTGAGTTAATAACTACAGAGTTGACCCTGAGGAAAATGGGGCTAGAAAATTATGCAGATGCAGGATTCATTCTAGATTGATTTGTCAAATAAGCTGAAATGATATCAAATTTGCTTGATATTTACGATAAGTTAATAGTATTATCTTTATCTAATTATATAATAACTGAATCTCGAGGCCTTTTATTGCCAAAGATCAAACGTTTTTTCCCTCAGGCAGATACGTGTGAGATTAAAAAAATCATAGCTTATCTTCAACGAAGCATATTAAAATTTAAGGATGAAGCCTGCAATTTGCATGCCCTGATTACTCATAATAGAAGAGAATACTGTATATTTTAATATATAATTAAATTCATCAACTAAAGAAGCATTCATTCTTGTTCTGGTGAAAAAATAGTTTCTAAAGATACCCAAGATTCTATCTACCTTGGAAAGTTAATGTGAGTCTTTATTTAGTTTATAATCATTCATTTGACTTGGTAGAAAGTTTATATAGGCTATATTACTTACTAGGGTAGTATCTGTATTGCTTGAACAGACTCCTCATTCATCACTATATAACATTCTAGGCATATCTAGATGGCAAAATATTGGTTTGTTTTCACTGTATATTTGCATATTAGCCTGGAAATGGAAAGTTTTACCGTGATATACATTTTAGATTAAATCACACTTCTTATCATTTAAAATTAATTTGATGCCTTTCTTCAAAAGATGTTAACATTTTGTTTTCTATTTTACTGAATAAATATGTGATTTACTCCAACTCTTCAGGGAATTTCATAACCTATAAATCCCAGAATCTGGTGAAATTAGACTTCAGATAACAGCTACATGAAATGCTAGATTCAATCGTTTTTTTTTTTTAATTTTTTTTATTAATTTTATTTATTTCTTTTTTTTAATTAATTTTTATTGATGCTTTGTGCATTTCATACATTTTTTCCAATTCAGTTCAGGCTTATTTCCCTTTCCCTCCCCCCCCCACCCCATCCCAGATCATGCATTCCGCCATAACTGTCCTGCATCTTTCTCTCAGTTTTTTTTTTCATTTTTAGCTATAAGTGATAATCCATGAGTACAAGCATCCTTCATGCAAAACCTATCTGCAGGCTGTTGTGCCCAAACACCTACAGCCCCACCATCCAGTGGGGGGTGACAGGTTGTTTGTTCAATCAAGTTGATCAAATGAGTGTCCAGACTACATTGCTGTAGTTTCACCATTCACCCCAATCGCAGCCCTTACATTCTACCACGCCCCCTCTTCTGCAGGTTGTTCCCTAGGCTTAGAAAAGGGGTACAGGTGGATGAGAGGTAAAACAGTCCACTCTCTCTGGAGCTGTTGACTTGGACTCTTGGTCAATTCTGGCTGTTTCCTTTCATGGGCTGACAGTCTGTCCAGGAATAACCTTTCGATCCTACTAATGAAGAACAAGCAATTAGATATATAGGTATTTAAGCAGCACCAATAGTTATGGTAGGTTACTTTAGCATAGACACATGTTTGGATATGTTAATCCATGAATTACAATTTTCCCCCCTGTTAAATATGACAGGGTCTTACTGTGGCTTATAACATCTAACCTGTAGAGGATGTAAGCTTGTGGCATCAGCCATGGGTTATTTCTCCAAGGGGAGAGCCAATAGCCAATTAGATTTGGGATATACAGGCACATGGCTGCCTCTGCTGCACAGTATTTCCAGGCAGGTGAGGTGTAGCTTTTTATAAATATTTGATATATTAACTAAGAGAAACCTAGGCAACAAGTCTCAGAGAAAACTTGATGATTTATAGAGTCACAGTAGCTCTGAAAAAACCAACATGTCTCACTTCTTCCTGAGAAATGCTAAATGTACATTACTAGAAACAGTGATCGGAAAACAATAGTTATTAGAGAAAACATGTGAGTTAATTTTAGAGAGATATGTTGGACTTACTGATTCAAATTACTGGTGTACTTTGAAAATGTTTTACGGTAATAACATTTCTCATAATATAGTTATCATCAGCTAGTCAGATGTTTTATCATGATTTTGTGATTTGTTAATGTATATGGAAATGATGAATTGGTAATTTGAAGCAACGACTGACTTTAGGAGGAAAGAATCTATAATTCTATAACTATTTTATCTCACTTTGACATTACTTAGTTAATAACCATTTCTTAGAGTATTCTGGCTTTGGAAAGGGTGTGTTCCAGAGCACACTCTACTCTGTATGGACATGTATATGTGTGAAAGAGACATTGATGGAGGAATTAAAAATACAATCCATGTGAAAAAACATCAAGTCTAGCACTTCTATAGGAAAATCTGTCGCCTATTATTGCTTTTCCCTTGACTTCTAGTATCATGCTGCTTTTGACTCAATACCTGAACAAAGAGACAGACTGGCTAGTCATGGTCAAAATGACATCAATAATCATTGATGCTAATAAGTTAATGAGCAGACAAAAGGGCTTTCCAGGCCTTCCTCTTCATGACAGGCACACACAAATGACATTATTGAATAAACAATGAAAAATACCCCATGTTTGAAATCATTTCTCTTTCTTCTGACTGGTCTTTTTGTCTTGAAGACCTGTGTCTAATCTAGGCTGTTTTTTTCTTCCACAATTGGCCTACTGTGTGGAGTGAGCACTGTATAGCTGATGGATTTTACAAACATTCATATTCATTTTACAAACATTCAGTTTATTATCCTGGGCAAGTTTCTTTATTTGTTTATTTCTGAAACTTTTTCCCCATTTGTGAAATAACAGTGAATACATTTTTTTCTTATAAGTTGAACCTATGTGAAATTCTAATGTACATAGACGTTTGTTTACAATTTCCACTGTGTAGCATACTGTAAGAGACTTGTCATGGATATGCATTGACAGCCAGAAGGCCCACCAGGACATCTTTCAGAGCCTGTAGTATTTATCATATTTAGCAGCATCACCGGGATGGAAACTTGCCTGTGGATTTCCAAACCTGGCCTGAGGACTCCTTGCTTTCTACAACAATAAGACCTAAAAATTCTGGCTTTCTAGAGGTAAAGTCACCTCAACAGAGGTTCAACAATTGTGAATCTTAAAACGAAGCTTACTCTTAGAAAAATACTTTAAATTTCCTTTGTGAAACAACCATGTGGTAACTGACTGAGTATGAGTACAAGAAAAGGGGAAAAATAATCCCTCCTTGCCAAGAATGGTTTCTACATAAGACATTCTTTATCCCAGCTGATATTTTGACTGCTGCCTATATGTAGTCCATGCTAATGACTTGCTTCCACTATCTAATCCTGAATGAGTACTGCCATATTAAACTTCTTGAAGATAAAATGGCATCTAAGACTCATTTTTCAAGGAATCATATCAAAGCAGAGATGCAGCCCTTGGGAATTTGAATAACAAATACTTAAGAACACTATACATGACACTTAGCTTTCAGAATTTCAGTTCAAGTACATATCTAAATTTTGAATAGCCAGGTTTGGTAGTTTGACAGAGTTTCTTTGTAATACCATAATTCTGTAGTTCAGAGGCAGGCAGATCTCTCGGCGATAGAAGCTAGTCTGCATTACAAAGTGAGTTCCAAGACAGCTGGGGCTATAGGGAGTCCTTATCATCCCCCCCAAAAAAGAGGAAAATTAAGTAATACCAGATTTTAAATAGAACACATTAAGGAATCAATATAAAACTGGAGAGAAAAGCCATAAAAGAACAAGAGAGAGAACTTTTGAACTCAAAATTTAGGCAACATAAATCAAATAAGAAAACACAACCACTTGGGGCTAGTGGCATAGTCCTGACTCCCAGGTATTCTATAGGTTAAGGCAGAATTTGAAGACCTGCTTGAGCAATTTAGTGAGACCATTTCGGAAAGTATAAATAAAATGTTTGACTGGATATGTATCTCAGTAATAGAGCATTGTCTGGTATGTGTGGTAACTTAGGTTCAATTCACAGTACCTACCACACAACTATGCAGTTGGTTTCTTTTTGTTATGGACATGAGAATCCCAGATAACAAGGACAAGTCCTTCCATCCAGTGGCCTTCCACCATCCAGTGGCCTCTCAGATGCATTGTGATCTCCAAAGAAGGGTGCTTCAAAAATCAAAATAATGTCATAATTATGCTAATGCAACCTCAGGAATATTGACCTAGGAAACTTAAACAAATTTGTTCCTGTGAATCCATTCTAGCTATGAATTTGAGCACCACATTCTCAAAAGAAGTAAAAATGACTAACAAATACTTTTAAATTATAGAAAAAGGAGAAATATGATGATGATGAGGTTGCTCTCCAACTATAAATTGGAGACAACTATTATAGAGTTAATCTCTTATAAAACCAGTAAAACTGCCTTCTTTAACTGACTAATAGACATAAGAACTGTGAAAAGGATTATTCTCTGTTCAGAATCAAATATAATACTAAAGTCCTTAAGCTATGCACTTAAGCAAAATATATTAATACAGGAGCTCTGACATCAGCAATGGATTATTCTACCAGGGAGATGTTGGCCAGGGGATCTAAGGCCCCACAAAAGGTAAAGGCTCCTTGCCTCTAAACTGGGATACCTGCAAGAAGAGAGGCGATAAGGCCCTGCTGCTGAAGACCTGACGTTAACATGGGAAAGATGTATTGAGACCACACATGCAAGTGTACAGATGGCCTCTGGAACACCAGAGAGTGTTACCAAAGGCCACTAAACCAATAAAGCAAATACGGGTCTCCTTGAGTCAAGCAAGACTCCACCGTCAGCACCAGCTACACCTCACCTGCCTGGAAATACTGTGCAGCAGAGGCAGCCATATGCCTGTATATCCCAAATCTAATTGGCTATTGGCTCTCTCCTTGGAGGAATAACCCATGGCTGATGCCACAAGCTTACATCCTCTACAGGTTAGGAGATGTTATAAGCCACAGTAAGACCCTGTCATATTTAACAGGAAAAAATGTAATTCATGGATTAACATATCATCCAAACATATGTGTCTATACCAAAGTAACCTACCATAACTATTAGTGCTGTTTAAATACCTATATATCTAATTGCTTGTGCTTCATTAGTAGGATCGAAAGGTTATTCCTGGACAAACTGTCAGCCCATGAAAGGAAACAGCCAGAATTGACCAGAGTCCAAGACAACAGCTCCAGAGAGAGTGGACTGTTTTGCTTCTCATCCACCTGTGCCCCTTTTCTAAGCCTAGGGAACAATCTGCGGAAGAGGGGGCGTGGTAGAATGTAAGGGCTGCGATTGGGGTGAATGGTGAAACTACAGCAATGTAGTCTGGACACTCATTTGATCAACTTGATTGAACATACAACCCCTCACCCCCCGCTGGATGGTGGGGCTGTGGGGGTTTGGGCACAACAGCCTGCAAATTGGTTTCATATGAAGGATGCTTGTACTCATAGATCATCAATTATAGCTAAAAAATGAAAAAAAAAACTGAGAGAAAGATGCAGGACAGTTATGGCAAAATGCATGATCTGGGATGGGGTGGGGGTAGGGGGGAAGGGAAAGGGAAATATGCCTGAACTGAATTGGAAAATGATGTATGAAATGCACAAAGCATCAATAAAAAAAACCAAATACTTTTAAATTATTCAACAATCTTAGTAATTAGGGAAATGCAAATTAAAACTCTTTTAAAATTTCATTTTAACCCCTTCAAAATGGCTAAGATAAAGAGAACGAATGACACCAAATGCTGGAAGAGGCTACAGACAAAGGGCAACGTTCATTCACTGCTTCTGGGATTGCAGATTGGTGCAATCACTGTGAAAATCAGTATGGGGAACTCTTAAGAAACTACAAACAGATCTAGCAACTGATCTGGTTATACCAGTCTTTGGCATATACGCAAAAGACTCAACATCCTGCTGCTGAGATACACAGCCATGTTTGTTACTGCTTTTTTCACAATAGCTATGAAATGAAAACAATCAAAATGTCCCTCAATTCATGAATGAAAAATGAAAATGTTTTATATTTATACAGTTGAATTCTATTCAATTCTAAAGACAAATAAAATCATGAAATTTGCAGGTAAATGGATAGAAATAGAAATTGTTATACTAAGGGAAGTAACAAACTCAGGCAATGTATGTTTTCTCTCATTTGTGGATCTTAGCTCCAAATACTTAGATGCAACTATATATCCTGATATAACCACAGGATCCAGGAAAATGGAAAGAATCCATGGGTAGAAAAGGGAAGAAGGAGCCCAAGGGGGTGGGTAACAGGGGATAGGTGTTAATAAAAGGCAAATTCAGAAATGGTGGGAAGCTTTACAGGGGACACAATAAGAAGGGCTATACAGGGGGAGAGAAGGGAAAGATAAATAGTGTATCAATGGTAAGAAATACCAGAGAAAAAGACATTAATTCAAAACCTACTAAGTACACGTGCATATGTATAGCTGAAGGCTATATAACAACAGCAACAATAGCAGCAGCAGCAGCAGCAGCAACAACAAAAACAACAAACTCACAGTGGCAGACAGGAGAAACCTCCCTTTGAGATGTGAGTCAGGGTAGAATAAGACACTCCCACAATAACACTAACTATTGTCAAAGCCCTTGATTGCCTGTCCGAATTTTAAGATAAGATCCGATTGCTGATGACAGGACACATTTAGACACAGAACTTTAAGTATTCATGCTGGAACTGTCCTGGAAGATTCCTCCCTAAAGACTAGCTTCCATAGTATAATAAGATACTATGCAAACTGTCAAGGGAGAAAACCATTCACTGATTCCATCCAGCTGTAATAGCTATGAACTACAACAATGACCAGCCCAGAAAAAAAATATCTCTACTGGTCCAGTATTGACACTTTTACCTTGTGATAAATAAGAGCTGTCTAATTGGATTTAAATACCACTAAGTGGGAGGAAACTTGTGTTTGACACTACAATCATGGCAAAATATATTAGGTTAGAGTGGTCATATATCATATATATGTGTTTGTATGTATGTATGTATGCATGTATCTCTACATTCCTAAACCCATATAATTTCATAATTTCTTACTTTACTCTAAATTTGCAGAATGTTCATGCCTGAACCACTCACCTATACCAAATCTATGCCACCCAAGGCCCAGGGACCATTGTGAAAGACAGGGCAAAGGATTTTAATAACCAAAGGTAGACAATGACTCAAAAGAAACAGAATTTCCCAGACAGCTAAGAAGTTTGTCATATGAATTCACCCCAATGGCAACACCATATACAAGTCCAATGCAAGCTGAAGAGAGGAAAAAAAAGCCAGAATATAATTGAGGAAATAGGGAAGAAGCCCAAAATTTGCTAAGGATCTATTGACAACTCATAACTACTGGGAGAGGGAGAGTTGAGTTTCTTTAGGTGTGAGGCTAGATAGGTTAACCAGGCTTCAGTGACTGATGAACACCAAACAGTATTTGGAACACAAACTTGAGTTGATAGACCTTAATATATATGTCAGAGTATATGAAAAGAGGAGGGGTAAAAGAGGGCTGCAGAGGGAGCTAGAGAGATGGTTCAGTAGCTAGGAGGATTGTTTTCTTTTGTCGAGGACTCACGTTTGAGGAAATATATTTGTGTCTATATGAGATAAGAAAGTATTCCTAAACTAAAACACAGAACCCAGAAGATGTAAAGAAAGATAATGATAGGTATCCTTTGTGATGGCTCAGCAGTTAAGAGAAGTAGCTGCTCTTGCAAAGGACCTGGGAGTTTGGTTCCCAGCACCCACATGGTAGCCAATAACCATCTGTAACTCCAGTTTCATAGGATCTGACGCCCTCTTCTGACCTCTTCAGGTATTACAAAACATGGGTGCACTTACATACCTCCAGGCAATACATGCACACACATAAATACTTTTTCCAAAAACTAGCAAAAGATAAAGATAATGGTGACTTATTGGCAGGAAATTAAAAAAAAAGAGTATCAGAAAACAGATGCCCTAAAAATTAAAAAGTAAATGGAAACATATAGGACAAAATGAAATATATTATGTTGTACAAAATGAAGAAAGTGGTAGATTTCTAAAGATATAAAGAGCCCTGCCAAATCAACAAGAAAATACAAACTAATTTAAGTATGAGGAAGCAGCACAAATCACAGGAATATACAAAATGACCTGTAAATATAAAAATATTATTGCTCATTTTTTATTTATTATATTTTTTATTGATGCTTTGTGTATTTTATACATCATTTTCCAATTCAGTTCAGGCATATTTCCCTTTCCCTTCCCCCCTCCCACCCCACCCCATCCCAGATCATGCATTCTGCCATAACTGTTCTGCATCTTTCTCTCAGTTTTTTTTTTTCATTTTTTAGCTATAAGTGATAATCCATGATTACAAGCATCCTTCATGTAAAACCAATTTGCAGGCTGTTGTGCCCAAACCCCCACAGCCCCACCTTCCAGCGGGGGGTGAGGGGTTGTATGTTCAATCAAGTTGATCAAATGAGTGTCCAGACTACATTGCTGTAGTTTCACCATTCACCCCAATCGCAGCCCTTACATTCTACCACGCCCCCTCTTCCGCAGATTGTTCCCTAGGCTTAGAAATGGGGCACAGGTGGATGAGAAGCAAAGCAGTCTACTTTCTCTGGAACTGTTGTCTTGGACTCTGGTCAATTCTGTCTGTTTCCTTTCATGGGCTGACAGTTTGTCCAGGAATAACCTTTCGATCCTACTAATGAAGCACAAGAAATTAGATATATAGGTATTTAAACAGCACTAATTGTTATGGTAGGTTACTTTGGTATAGACACATATGTTTGGATGGTATGTTAATCCATGAATTACATTTTTTTCCTGTTAAATATGACAGGGTCTTACTGTGGCTTATGATATCTCCTAACCTGTAGAGGATGTAAGCTTGTGGCATCAGCCATGGGTTATTCCTCCAAGGAGAGAGCCAATAGCCAATTAGATTTGGGATATACAGGCATATGGCTGCCTCTGCTGCACAGTATTTCCAGGCAGGTGAGGTGTAGCTGATGTTGACGGTGGAGTCTTGCTTGACTCAGGGAGACCCGTATTTGCTTTATTGGTTTAATGGCCTTTGGTAACACTCGCTGGTATTCCAGAGGCCATCTGTATACTTGCATGTGTGGTCTCAATACTTCTTTCCCATGTTAACATCAGGTCTTTGGCAGCAGGGCCTTATCGCCTCTCTTCTTGCAGGTATCCCAGTTTAGAGGCAAGGAGCCTTTATCTTTTGTGGGGGCTTGGATATTGCTCATTTTTTAAATCAAAATTAAGGGGCTAGAGAGATAGCTTAGTGGTATAGGTGAGTGGTTCAGGGATGAACATTCTGCCCCAGGTCAGAAGAGGGCATTGGATTCCCTGGAACTGGAGTTAAGGATGGTTGTTAGCCACCACGTGTGTGTTGGAGATTGAACCAGAGTTCTTTCTCTACAAGAGCAGCCAGTGCTGCATAAGAAATTCATAAACAATAAAATTAATGTAATGGACATATTAATTACACATATGATATCGTTACTAATTTGTGGTATATAGAATATATTGTTTGATTATTTCCAGAATGTTTCAGTTGCTTATTTTATTTATTAGTTTTTATCATTTTGCCTATGTTTTCAGTTCCTCAACACTATTTTCTTTTTAAATTTTTTTTATTATATATATTAGTGTACTGTCTGCATGTAGGTTGGTGCACCCATGTCGTGTAATGCCACAGAAGTCAGAAGAGGGCGTTGGATTCTCCTGGAACTGGAGTTAAAGACAGCTGTTAGCTGCCATGTGGGTGCTGGGAATTGAACCCGGGTCCTCTGCAAGAGCAGTCAGCACTCTTAACTGCTGAGTCATCTCTCCAGTCCCCAACACTATTTTCTTAAGTATTTTGCCCAATATTGAAATGGCTTTGTTGGTGTTTTCTCATGATCAACTCCGTTGATTAATCTTCTCCCTTAGCAATTTGCATATTATCCTCCAGGATTACGAGAGCTAAACTCCAGGTAGAAGGTTTCCAGGTCAGTTCCTGCTCTATTGCTCTGGGTTCTATATCTGAAGTGTGTCCTGCTTTCAGCAGTAGGGGCTTATCTATTAGTTCTGGGTGATAAGCAAGAGCTCTACCAATAGCCTGTGTTATTTTGGGAGTCTCCTGGACCACTCTCACCAATGACTCAAAGTGAAGTCTCTTCTGTCTAGCAGTGTGTTCCTTGCCAAACAACACCATATATATATATATATATATATATATATATATATATATATATCTGGTATTATAGGTATGTGCACCACACTGACTCAATACACTTTACAAAATATTTTATTTATTTATTTTTTTTTTTAATTTTATGTGTATGAGTGTATTGCCCGCTTGTATGTAAGAGCACCATGCTGTGCAAAANATATATACGTACATATATATATGTATATATATACATATATATGTATATATACATATATATGTATATACATATATATATATATATATACCAGATATATACATATATATATACCAGATATATACATATATATAAGACACATACAGTGTCTTAACATCAGAGTATATATATGTACATATATATGTATATACATATATGTATATATACATATATATGTACATATACATATATATGTATATATACATATATATACATATATATGTATATATATATACTCTGATGTTAAGACACTGTATGTGTATTTCTACAGGGCTATCATGTATCACATTTCCTCTGGGTTCCCTAGCCCCCCAAGATTCTTTCATCTCTACTCTTGTTCCTACCATCTGACCTCCTCCCTCTCCAGTCCCCGCACACACATTTTCTCCATGTTCCCTACAATACCACCAACCTCCCACTATTCCCCCCTCTCCTGACTCCCACCACCCCTGCACACAAATCATAGCCTCTTCCTTGTCCCTTATTTCTGTCCTCCCAGGTCAACTCTCCCAACTTCCACACCTTCCCCCTGGTAACATCTGTACTATTCTGTTCTTTGGGGTTCCTTCTTTTTCTTTACCTCTGTGTATCTTTTCCATTTTCCTGGTTCTTGGGGTTCCATCAGGATATAAACTCATGTATAAGGGATTGGTGCTACAGTCTGCAAATGAGGGTGATCATATGAAAGTTGCTTTTCTGCATTTGTGTTACATCACTTTGTTCTACACTCTTTAGTTCCATACATTTACCTGAAAATTTCACAACGAAGTTTGTAAAGCAAACAATTAATCCAAAGTCTTTATTTAAAAGGTAGTTATGCGCAGGTCATTGTGCAGCACCCTTTTGATTCCAGAACTCAGGAGGCAGAGGCAGACTGATTTTGGTATGATAACAGGCCAGCCTAATCTACACAGTGAGTTCCAGACCACCTAGGGCTACAGAGAGATCTTGTCTCAAAAAAAGACATGTTTATAAAGACACTGGTCATGGCGGTGCACATTTTAATTACCAACATGTGGGAGGCAGAGGCAGGCACATTTCAATGATTTCAAGGCCAGGTCGTTGTACATATTGATTTCCAGGCTAGCTGACTCTACATGAGAGTCTGTCAAAAAATGTATCAAACCAAAGCAAGTGTTTATAATGGGAAAATGAACTTAGTTTAAAGCTCATATAGTTGGCTATAATTTTTCTACAAAAGCATTAAAAATTAGGTAGGAGTTATACATGATTACTACATATAAAATAATTCATTTAAGCCCAAGAAAACAGAATACAAATAAACCAAAAAAAAGACAAGAAAACAAAAAAAAAAAAAGAAGAAAAAGAAAAAGAAACAGAATAAATAGCATTTGTACCTTTCCTCTCTTTGTAAGATGAACACCCTACTAGAGTCATTCTTCCTGGAACACCTTAAGGATAAATGTGAGTTATATTTCCAAATTTCTAGTATAGATATTGACACATAATAAGATATTAGCTGGCCCAGTATATTGAATGTACTATACTCCATAGGGTTGACCAAATCAAAATTTGTGGTTGCTCAGGTTGTATTACAGAGAAGTTGGGAGACTGAACTCATTTTTAGCTTTGTTGCATGACTAGAATTGAGAAGCTATCACAAGGGTGGGGAAAAAAGCTGAGAGGAGAGGGGGTTGGAGTAGTGAGTGTAGAATTCAGAAAGCTGATAGATTTGATTTTGAAACAAGACTGATATACAGGCCAGTAAATCTTTGATAGAGTCCTAATAAAAAAACAAACAAAAAATGAACTCTCAGACTTCTATTCTGTAAAAATAAAAGACATACTCATGTTTTGATAACTCTCATGAATACAGCAGTGGAGTCTGGACCCAAGAAAATAATTACTTCTACCATTTTCATCTGGTGGTGAATTGGTGGTTGGGTGAATGGAAGCTGCCTACTTCTGTTAGGTAACTAAGCCCCTTAAGATTGAGAAATCCACTGTGAGAGTTATAGTACCCATGGTACTGAGCACACCTAGAGAGATACTAATACAGAGTTTATTTTGGTCCCCTGTGTAATGTCAAACCTCAGCAGGCCTTCAGGAAATGGCTGCATTTGGAGACTCTAGCTGTGCCTATTTCTCTCTGCAAGCTACTAGCAATCACCTATTGTTAGCTTGCACTGTGGGATGAAACCTGCCAGGAAACAAAGAACCTCTGAAGCTTATTTTTAAAAAAGACTACAGAAAGGAGCCAATGTAGTCAATGAAGTGAAATAAAGATTTTATAAAACTCTTCGTGTTGTCGTTATTCTCACTAACTAATTAGAGTTGTGGTTTCTTTGCATTCCACCTACTAAGCTTGGTGGATGGATGAAAATCAAGGATGGTATGATGGCACAAATTCCAGAGTATAAGACAGTAAACTAGATGTCTGGGAACAAAGAATGGAAAGTTGAACTTTATTTGGACATGCATGTATTTTTAATGGACAAAAGTGTAAATTAAAACTGACACTGGAATTCAGCTTATTTCTCAAAATTATACAAAATCGTAAGCTGATTTTTGCAGTATTGAGGATTAAACACAAGGCCTTCTATATCTTAGGCAAGTATTTTACCACTCAGCTATACCCTAGCCCCATAAATGATATTAGTTGATATTATAAAATGAAAAACATTGAAAAGTATGTTCCATTAATTTACCTCTTTCCATATCCTTCTCACTTGTTTTAAACTAGGCATTTCTATGCTCCATAGTGAACATTCTTAAGTTAAATTGAACTGTGTCTCTAAGGTACTCAAAAATAATCACTGTCCATTACCTCTAGAAAAATATAAAATGATCTCACAAATATCTAGTTTTAAAATCTCTGAAATTCTCCCTACTTGTGTAGTTCATTATACACTAATATAAATATGCTTATAATTTTTTACATCATTAATGGAATAGTCCCATTTTTATACATTCCTAACATTTTGTAAAATGTCACATATGTATTATTCTACTTAAATAATTTATATTTACCTCCTTATGAAACTCCAATACCTTCACTTTTTCTCTGACATTTTCTCCAGCATGAAGAAAAAATGACAATTTCCTCCTACTGGAACTTTTATGTGCCTATGCTTCCATTCATTTACATTGAGAATATATAAACCAAGATAAGGACAAGAATTTGTGTGCTTGCACTTCAGATATGAAGTATGCCCTCACAGTGCCTTGGATGGATAAATGTTGAAGGGTAAAAGAGAAAATAAGATGGATCCCTTCTCAAGATTACTTTGTTTCCTAAAAACAAAGAAATGCTTACAAGTCCTAACTGATACTTTGTATTTAGGTCCAACACACAAAAAACTTTATCTTACTGTTGGAGGACAGCCAGTTTTGTAGAAAGTTAATTGTCCATTATCTTGGGGAACTGGAATAAATGAAGAGATCTTTTGCACAGACAGGCTTGATTATTACCCAGAGCAGACAGCTTAAAAGAATAAGTCATATACAAAGAATGAAGAAAGTGAACCATAGAAAGAAACCAACATATTAGAATGGCAAGAGAAAAATATATTGGCTTAAATCTGGATTCAAATACTTATTAATCACAAGGTGTTATGCAGTTGATCTTCGCAGGTTTTAGTTTTTATTAACTTTCTTTTTTAAAATTTATTTATTTACATATTTTTTATCAAATCTAAACCCGTGTTCCCCCATCCCCTACCCCACCAGAGCTCATGCATTCTGCCAAATATGCTTTTCATCTTTTTCTCAGTCTTTCTCAATATTCTCCATGTGGAAGTTGACTGTTTTGAGCAGAAGTTCACTGTTTCAGTCAGTTCTTTGATTCAGTCCTTTCTGTTGTTGTTGTTGTTTCCAATATGCATCACTCCCAACTGCTTTGGACAAAAACTCAAGGGGACATGCACAAGAAATACAACTAAGTAATTGGCACTAGCATCCACAGATAAGGGATACCACTCGTTGTTTGTTTTTCTGGGACTGTGTTACTTCACTCAGCATGATGTCCTCTAGCTCCAGCCATTTTCCTGCAAAGCTCATGATGTCATCTTTCTTTACGGCTGCATAGAACTCCATTGTGTAGATGTACCACATTTTCTCTATCCACTTATCAGTTGAGGGACATTTGGGTGGGTTCCAGTTCCTTGCTATTGTGAAAAGAGCTGCAATTCAGCTGTTCTTAGGAGATCTCAGATCCAGTTTTTATTAACTTTCATATCTCGACAGAAGAGTAACTACCTCAGAGGTATTTGAAGAAAATCAAATTAATGGAAATGAAACAGGATTTTCATTTATAAAACATAGTGCAAACTTTGACTCAGTTTTGAAATGTAACCAGTAGGCCAGAGAGATAAGAGTAGAAATAATGAAATAGTTCCTTATGTTTTGACATTTTGAGTTATTGATAGATGGCAAACATCAGCATATGGAGGAATCACTTATTCACACAATTATTTACTTTTAGATAAATGATTGTTTGATTACTATTAAGCACTGTTTAAAGGGTCAGTGGAGGAGGCTTGATAGCTTATAAGAACATCAAGTACTATTGAAGTTTTATTGAATTTATAGGAACATCAAGTACTATTGAAGTTTTATTGAATTCATATTCTGGGAAAAGAGATGTGAATCTTTTTGCTACCATTTTAGACTAAGAAGTAAAATTATCTGAGCTTATTTATGTGATGGAGGGAACAGTGGCATAAAATTTTCTAGATATAAAATGGTAAAGAATCTTGCAGTGTCTTAGAAGTTAGCTCCAACTACTTTTTTCTTTTTTTATTAATTATCTGAAAACATCATATATTCTATTTTAATCATATTAAATCCACCTTGTTAAACTCCTCCCACATCCAATCCACCCAGCCCTATTCAGCTCAACTTTGTATTCTCATTTTATTACACCCACAGAGTCTAATTTGCATATTCTTCAGGTAGGAGCCCATCCATTGGAGTGTTGTTGATCTGCTAGGTGCCACACCCTAAAAGAAACCTGACTCTCTACCTGCAGCTATCAATACAACAGCTCCCCAGCTAGGAGTGAGACTTCATGTTCTCCCCTAACTTCCATGCTGGGATTGTGTCTAGCTGGGCCACCAGCTAGACACCAGGTTACCACCAGCCCTCACATCATTTCCCTCATTCCATCCTGGGACCTTGTCTGATTGTATTTGCATGGGTCTTGTGCTCAATGCCACCATTGTTGCAAGTTCACATGTACAAGCTTCCAGTGGCCTGAAAGCCACTGTTTCCCTATGTTAATGGACCAACCTTGGTTCTTGCAATCTTTCTCCCCCCTCTACAATGATCCCTGAGCCATGGGTGGGTGAGGTTTAATATAGGGGTCCTTTCCAAGGACACATACTCTGCACTCTCTTAGTTACTAAAACTTGGCTAGTTGTGGCTTTCTGTGTGCATGGCACTCTGTTGAATGAGGAAGCTTCACTAGTGAAAGTTGAAGGATGCACTAGTTTTCTTTCCACTCTTTGTTCTGTTATGTTCCATGAGCCTTAGCTGTAGAGGTTCCACTGTAGATATGTCACGTAGGGGTGTGTGTATTTCTCAGATATATAATTTGTGTGTGTGACTAGTTGTGGAAATCTACAGTATCCTTCATCTGTTGCAAAAAGAAGCTTCTACAAAGAGTGGTCTACAGTATACTTGCATGTAAATACAAGGACCCATATTTAACATAGGATAAGAGATTTCATTTGTTTAGAGATATGAGAGAGATATTGTTTTCTCTAGGATCTATGGCCTCTCCAGCCATGTATATTTGGCTATAATTACAGTTCCACACCAAAGTCACTCCCATTGAGGGTTGAGTTGGACCATTGATTGAGTTTCTCCCTTAGCAGTGTGCATGCTATCTAGGATTATGAGCAATAAATTTCAGTCAGAAGGCTTCCATGTCAGTTACTGCTCCATTACTCCATGTCCTAGCCCTGAAATATGTCCTATCCTGATCAGTATGATCTTATTTTCTAGTTGTTGAGAGCCTGTGTTATTTTGTATCTCTTGGACAACTTTCACCAACCACTCAAAGGGGGATACCTTCTGTCTGGCACTGTGTTCCTTGCATACAGTCTCCAGGTTGCCATACCTGTGTACTAGTGTTCAGATAGTGTATGTGCATTTCTTATGGTGTCTCAGGGTCTTCACTTTAACTTCTTGGTTCCCTAGTTATCTAAGATTCATCTGTATTCTTTCTTCTTCTCTTCCCACCTCCCTCCTCCTTCCCCAGTCCTAGTACCCTCATTATCCTCATCCTCCCCCTCTCTTGAGTTCAATCACCCCTACCATACCCCATGTATGTCCCTCTCTCCTCCCCTCCCAGCCCAACATCCCCACTTTCAGCACCTATCCCCTAGTAACATCTGCTCCTTTCCCCCCTTTTCTGGTTCTTTCTCTTCTTTACCTCCATGTATCCTTTACATTTTCTTGGCTCCTGGTGTTACACCAGGATACATACATCTAGGGGATTAGTGCTACAATCCACAAACGAAGGAGAAAAAACATCACTTGGTTTTCTGCCTTTGTGTTACTTCACTTAGTATAACACTCTCTAGTTCCATCCATTTACTTGTGAATTTCATAATTTAATCTTTCCTTACTGCAAGTAGTACTCCATTGTGTAGATGTACCAGATTTTCTTTGTCCATTCATCAGTTGTGGGACATTTAGGTTGTTTCCAATTCTAAGCTACTGGGAAGAGAGCAGCAACAAACATGGATGTATGGTTCTTGATTTTAATGGGAATGCTTCCAATTTTTCTCCATTTAGAATTATGTTGACAGTGGGTTAGTTGTATATAGCTTTAATTATGTTGAGGTATGTTCCTTCCCTCTAGGACATTTGACATGAATAAATACCATATTTTGTGAAAGGCATTTTGTGCATCTATTGAGATGACCATGTGATTTTTGTCTTTAAGTCCATTTATATGTTTTTTTCTCTTTTATTTGTTCCCTTTATTTTTATATTATTCTAAAATATGCATATATACACTCCACACATAAACCAAAATTAAAAAAATCTGAAAATAAACTATAGGTTAATTCCAAAACACATTTAGAGATTCACATTTCAACAGTAAAGTTCCATGCAGGTAAAACGAAGTATAAGTTTACATTTTTTAGAATATGAATACATATCTTCTACCCATATATAGTAATTACAGTATGTGAATACAGGTGGTAGGTCAATTCTAGAGCCCATTAAGAGATTCACATTATAATAGCACAGTTTCTTTCAGATACAATGAAATATAATAATAAAGTTGCTCAGTTTGCCTGCCAACTGGGGATTTGGTGTTAGCATCCATAAATGAGGGAAACCATTCGCCTTTTTCTTTCTGGAACTGTGTTACTTCACTTAGAGTAATGGCTTCGAGTTCCTTCCATTACTGCAAAGTTCATGATGTCATCTTTCTTTACCACTGCATAGAACTCCATTGTGTAGATGTACCACATTTTCTCTGGCCACTCATCGGTTGAGGAGCATTGGGGTTGGTTCCAGCTCTTTGCTATTGTGAAGAGAGCTGCAATAAATATAGCTGTGCATGTATCTTTGCAGTAGGATGTGTCTTGTGTGTATATATCCAGGAGTGGTATGGCTGGGTCAGGTGTTAGGCTCATTTTGAGTCTTTTAAGGGTTCTCCACACTGCTTTCCACAGTGGTTGTACCAGTTTACATTCCCACTAGCAGTGGATGAGTGTTTCCCTTTCCCCACAACCTCCCCAGCATTTGGTGTCTTTGGTTTTCTTGATCTTGGCTAGTCTTATTGGAGTGAAATGATACCTTAGTTAGGTTTTAATTTGCATTTCCTTAATTATTAAGGATGTTGAACATTTTTAAAATTTTTAAATTTATTTTTGTATGTGTATGAATGTACTGTCTGCATGTAGGTTTGTGCACCCTCGTCGTGCAATTCTGCGGAGGTCAGAAGAGGGACTCGGATTCCCCTGGAACTGGAGTTCTCCTGGAATTGGACTTACAGATGGTTCTCAGCCACCATGTGGGTGCTGAGGATTGAACCCCAGTCCTCTGCAAGAGCAGTCAGTGCTCTTAACCACTAGGCTATCTCTCCGGCCCCAGGATGTTGAAAATTTTTAAGATGATTCTCAGCCATCTTTATTTCCTTACTTTTGAAGTCTCTGTTCATCTCTTTACTCCATCTTTTGAGTAGGTCATTTGTTTTCTTACTTCTTTGTTTTTTACGTACTTTATATATTCTGGATGTTAATGCTCTGTCACATGTATCAGTGGTGAAGGTTTCCTCCCACTCTGTGGGTTTTCTCTTCACTTCCTTGATTGTTCCTTTAGCTGTACAAAAGCTTTTGAGTTTGATGAGGTCTCACTTGTCAGCTGTTGTCCTTATTTCCTGTGCAGCTGCTATTTGATTTAGAAAGTCTTTTCCTGGGGCTGGAGAGATGGCCTAGCAGTTAAGAGCAGTTACGAACATAGTCTGCTCTTGCGGAGGATCTGGGTTCAATCCCCAGCACCCACATAGTGGCTGAGAATCATCTTTAACTCCAGTTCCAGGGGAATCTGACACCCTGCATGCAGACAGTGCATTCATACACACAATAAATAAATAAAATAAAAAAAAAAGAAAGTCTTCTCCTATACCTATGTCTTATAGGTTGCTGCTGACTTTTTCTTCTATCACCTTCAGGGTTTTAGGTTTCAGGTCGAGATCTTTGATCCACTTGATGTTGATTTTTGTACAGGGTGAGAGGTAGGGGTTTAATTTTGTTCTTCTACAAATCGTGATCCAGTTTTGCCAACAACATTCACTGAATATGTTATCTTTCTTCCATTGAGCTTTTTTGGCCCCTTTGTCAAATATGAGGTGGCTGAAGTTTTATAAGCTTAAGTTTGGATCTTCAATTTTGTTCCATTGGTCAATGGGCCTGTTTTTGTGCCAGTACCAGGCTGTCTTTATGACTATAGCTCTGTAATATAGCTTGAAGTCTGGTAAGGTGATACCCCCCTGTATTGCACTTTTCACTCAGGGTTGCTTTAGATATTTGGGGGCTTTTTTTCCCATACGAATTTAAGCATTTTTTTTCCAAGTCTGTGGAAAAGCTCATGGAGATTTTGATAGGTGTGGGGTCGCCGTTGAGATTTGTGGCAGGGCCCACTTAATCCTAGGACAACCCATGTGGAAAGGCCACTCAGGAAAGCACTCCACATGGGTGCATGTTGAGGTTCAAATGCAGAGAGAGATTTTATTCCAAGATGTCTGCTTAAATATCCATCATGACTCAATTCTCAGGGCCGAATCCTAAATCTTTTCGTCACTACATCCCACCCCATGGGTGTGGCCAAGGATGTACCATTGGCTTAGAATGCTACCCATCTTAACTAAGTTTTCCCACATCTCACCCTTTTAATTTTTTAAAAATTTTTCTGAGAGGCAGGGGAGCCCATGGGCAAGGCTAACAACCCAAAGGAACCTGAGTTTTGAATAGCCAGCTGCTCAAGCCTGTGAGTGCTAGGCAGTGGGGGGCAGGTCAGACCTGAAACTTTGTTTTCACACTAAGGCCGATTAATATCCCAAAATCCCAACCATGAAGTAAGCTGATTGTGAAGCATAAGCAATGAATGTAAGTAACATTCAAGTAAAACCAATTAGCAAGTATCTATGTCCAAATTTTGAACAACCCAAGGTTCCCATAGTCCAATTGGAGAATCTTGTATGCACAAGCATGTTGATCAAATAAGAGTCTCACGATTCACCCCAATCTCTCCATAGCTCTTACATTCTACCATGCCTCCTCTTCCACAATTTGTTCCCTAGGCTTTGGGAAGGGGCACAAGTGGGTGAGAAGCAAAACAGTCTCTTTTCTCTAGAGATGTCATTTTGGACTCTAGTCTGTTCAGGTTGTTTTCCTTCATGGGTTGACAACTTATCCAGGATACCTTTTTAATCCTACTAACAAAGCACAAGCAATTAGATATACAGACATTTAAACAGGCATCTAAACAGTACTAACTATTATGGCAAGCTAAGCTGTGAGCATAGATAAAGATGTTTGGATGGTATGCTAATCCACAAACTGTGGTTTCTCTATAAAAGATGACAAGTACTTACTGTGGCTTATAACATCTCCTAACGACTAGAAGACGTAAGCCTGTGGCATCAGCTTTGAATTATTCCTCGAAGGAGAGAGCTAATAGCCAATTAGATTTGGGATATATATATATATATATATATATATATATATATATATATAGAG
>VZQC01001675.1:603537-729741 GCA_009823505.1 Rhizomys pruinosus
ATATATATATATATATATATATATCCTAGACTAAGATATTCAAGATGAGTTAATCTTTGGAATGTAGTTTATAGAGTAATCCTGGCTCTAAAAATGATGTCTAAATACTATGCTTTCCAGATAGCACACATCCAGGAAGAACAAACTCATATCACAGAGAGGATGAAGGTATGTGAAGTGAAACCTAAGTAAAAAAAAGTATTTGAGTAAACTGAGCTTCCCTAAAGTGTCTGAGACAATTGCAAATAACTGACCTAATCTCTGGGGTTGGTATTTTAGCTGTATAATTGCTAATGTTAAGCAATTATTTAAAGAATCAGAATGGTTGATGAAACTGAGGAAAGTTTTATATCAATGATTAATTTACCAGAGATGAGATCCATAAATTATTTTTTTATTTTTATTTTATACACGTGGTCTTATTATGTAGCTCTGCCTGGCCTAGAACTCAGTATTCAGACCAGAATAGCCTCAAACTCACAGAGATCCATAAATTCAGATAAGAATGTGACTATCAGTCATGTCACTAGAGCTACATCATCAACTCTGTATTAAGCTCCTTCTTCCAAATCCAACAGGGAGATGAAGAGATGGCTCAACAGTAAAGAGCACTGGCTGCTCTTGCAGAGAACCAGGCTCAGTTCCCAGCACCAATGTGGTAGCTAGGAACTGTCCATCTGTAACTCTAGTTCCAGGGGATGTGATGCCTTCTCTGGCCTTTGTGGGCATTGCATGTATGGGCACATGTACATATGTGCAGGCAAAATACCCATACACATCAGATAAATAAATAAAACAAAAATCCAAGAGGGTTGTTCTCTCTGGAAAAGAAAGTCTGCCTGTATAAATGTTGCTGTGCACCTTATGTGGCTTTTGTGGCACAAATAAAGTACAGCAATCTTAGGCAAAAAGAGGTTATATTCTTGATTTGCGGTCCACAGCATATGTCACAATAATTTTCAAGGTGTTTGACTTGAATTGGGGGTGCTGGAGGCTGGGAAATAAGATAAATGCACAGAATCAACGGACGTGCTTCACTATTTTAATGCAGCTATTATTTGTATCTTACTTCACAGATCACCAATAACTAATATGTTTTTAGAAGATTTCATGAGATTATGCACTGTGATCCATTTCCAGTCTGGAAACACAGAATTCAGCATAATTATCTCTGTTCTTTTTTTTTTTTTTTTTGTGTGTGTGTGTGTGTGTGTGTGTGTGTGTGTGTGTGGGTGTGCGTGTGTGTGTGTGTGTTATGATAATACTGTCAAAAACCAACTCAGGTGAAAAGGGTCTATTTCATCTTACATTTTGCAGTCCATAATCAAGGAAGCCAATTCAGGAGCTCAACACAGAAAACCGGGAGGCAAGAACTGAAGTAGAGATAATGGAAGAATGCTACTCCTTGGCTTGCTTTCCCTGGCTTGTTCATCCTCATTTCTTTTTTTATTTAAAAATGTTTTATTTATTATTTTTATTTTATGTATATGAGTGTATTGCCTACATGTATTTAAGTTCACCTTTGTTATGCAATGCCCGTAGAGGTCAGAAGAAGATGTCAGATTCCATGGGATTGAAGTTATATAAGGTTGTTAGCTCCCATGTGGGTGCTGAAAATGGAACCTGTGTCCTCTACAAGAGCAGCCAGTGATCTTAACCACTGAGTCATCTTTCCAATCCTCATTTTCATTTCATACAGTCCAGGGCCACCTGCCCAAGGATGGCACAGCCTACAGTGGGCTGAGTTGTCCTATATCATAAAACACTCCAGAAAATGCTCTACAGACATGGCCATAGGCCAATATGATGGAGGAAATTCCTCCACTGAGATTCTTTTCTTCCCAGGTATGCCTAGGTTTCTGACAGATTGACAAACCTAACTAGCACATTAACAGACATTTTATCAGCACTGACTTTTAGTATTCACCTCTGTCCTTCCTGCAAGTAGTTTTCTATGTTACTGGCTTCAGAGATGGATTTCATGTTCTACATTTTGCATTATTATTTTTTATGCTTTTATTGATGTTTTGTGCATTCAGACATCATTTCTCAGTTCAGTTTAGACATATTCCCTTTTCCTTTCCCCCCACTCCACCCCAGATCATGAACTCTGCCATAACTATCCTGCATCTTTCTCTCATTCTTTTTTTTTTTAGGAATTCACATTTTCCTCCTTTAATTTTATATTACTCTAAAATATGTATATATACTTTTCACTTTTCATATATAGTAATTACAGAGTCTGAGAGTAAGTGGTGGATCAATTCTAGAGCCCGTTAAGAGATTTACATTATAGCAACATAGTTGCTTTTAGATAAACAGAAATATAACAATAATGTTTTTCAGCTTGACTTTCATCTGGGGATTTGGTGTTAGCATCCACAAATGAGGGAGACCATTTGCTACTTGTTTTTCTCAGGTAAATGGATGGAACTCGAAGCCATTATGCTAATTGAAGTAATACATTTTGAATTATTATTGTGACTCTAGTCATACAGACTCCGCTTCGAAATGTTGAGTGAAATAGCATGCAGATCTTGTGCTTTCAGCAGTGCTTGGAGCTTTTTGGACTTCAAGAACCTTGTCTGCTAAACACACTCTTATGTTCAGAGATCATCGGTTGGTTATGATAGGTAATCTTAATTGTCAATTTGACGGTATTTAGAATCACCATGGAAATAACCTTCTGGGTATGTCTTATAGGGCGTTTCCAGATTGGGTTAATTGAGGTGGGAATATCCACTCTGAATGTGAGCTGCACCATTCCATGGCTGGCAACCTCGGCTGAATAAAAAGGAGAAAGAGAGCATCATTCTCTGCTTCCTGACTTTGTGACTGTGGATGCAACGTGAACAGCTGCCTCACACTCCCACTCTTTCTCCATAATGACGGACTGCATCATCTGTGAGCCAAAATACACTTTTTCTTCATTTTGTCTGGCATTTTGTCACAGAAACAAGAAAACCAACTGTTAAGAATGAGTTAGGTACTCTGTGTTCCATGCAAAGAATAGAGACAGACATGAAGTGGTGACACCACGCGAAGTCTAGTCAATAAACACTAGAACCAAGCATATCAGATTCTAAAACTAGTTATCACCTTTAAGAGAATTTCAAAGGTCGCTGCTTACTCAGTGAAAATTATACATCTCTCCACCTCATTTGTCTACAGCCCTGAAATCCCAAAGGCATTGCTCTATTTATATTTTATTGTCTGTAACAATTTATCACAAACTTAATGGCTTTATCCAAGTTTCTTTAGTTTTGTAGAAACCTGATACCTCTATATTCATGATCACAAAATGCTAAAAATCAAAGTACTAGATGAGGTAGTGGACCCCGTCACTTGGTGGCAGTAATCATTTCCCTCGGTCTTCCATATAGCACCTCCATTCATCTGATTCTGGCTCTTACCTCCTCTTATTCTTTGATAAATTCACACAGTGACTTTGGGTGTATCCACATAATCTTGGACAGTTATGTCTGTAAAGCCCCCTTTACCACATAGTGCAACATATTCACAACTGTAACACCAGGAAGGGAGAGAGGATGGGGGGCTTAATTCTGTGTATCGTTTAGTCCTGGAATTTGTCTCATGTATTTACACTTTTCAGGATTAATGCCCCCCTTTAAAAAATGTCCCAAAGTACTTTGTCTTCTGTGAGGTGTCCAATCATTTCTAGTAATTCAACTACTTGTCACACAAATAGAAATTACCAGCATGTATTTTTACTTCTGTAAATGATAATTGGCTAATAGATTACTCTCTTTTTCTCAGGTATGGTCTTGAACATTTAAATATGTATGGTTAGCTGCCTTGAGATTCTCTTATGAAATAAAAACCTACAATGTACATTAACTCCAACTCTTCTGTCGTATGCACACCTACCTATTTCCTTTGCATTCTCAGAAGTAATTTTCCTTCAGGATGGTGGTATGGGCCAGCACTACAACTGCCTGATTTATTAAAATGCCAAATAGAAGTGAAATGTCTTATGTATTTGGAAAAGTATTAGAATTCACAAAATGCTGTGAAATTACTTTAAATCAAAACTCCACCTACGCACCTAAAGAATCTTGTTTAAAATTAGATTTAAAACAGTTGTGCTGTCACATAATGATAGGATTTGCTAAAGACACAGAGACAGCAGGATCAAGAGTTTGAGGCCAGCCTAGACTACACTTAAAATGCTTTTATTGATGTTTGGTGTATTTCATACATCATTTTCAGTCCAATTTAGACATATTCCCCTTTCCCTTCCCCCCACCCTACCCCAGATCATGCATTCTGCCATAACTGTCCTGCATCTTTATCTCAGTCTTTTTTTATGTTTAGGAATTCACATTCTCAGTCTTTTTAAAGTTTTTCTCTGCAGAGTTTTATTGTTGTGGGCAGAATTTAACTGTTATCAGTCAGTTCTTTTACCCAGTCCTTATGTTGTTGTTGTTCCCTCCCCTTTGTATTGCTCCAAAATATGACTATATAAATGTCACATATTTACCAAAATTATGACCTTGGAAAATAAACTGTATGTTAATTCCAAAATTTGTTTAGGAATTCATATTTTCCCTTTAATTTTATATTACTCTAAAGTATGAATACATACCTTCCACCTATATATGGTAATTTCAATGTCTGAAAATAAGTAAGTTAATTCAAGAGCCCCTTAAGAGACTCACATTATAACAGCACAGTTGATTTCAGATAAAAATAAATGTAAATAATAACGTTGCTCAGCTTCCCGTTCAACTGCGGATTTTGTGTAGAGTAGGCTGCATTTTTAAGCAATCTAACGCAGCATCTAACACTTGGGAGGCAGGTGGATCTCTGTGATATTGCCTGGTCTCTAATACATCTTGACTTTCAGGCAAGCTGGGGTTACAGGGAAATCTTTCAAAAAATATGTGAAAAAAATGAAAATAAAATAAAATTTAATTATTTGAGAATCAAATGTCCATCTTCTGCTACTCTTCAATGCAACTTAGCACATGTCCCAGGAGACCTATCTCAGGACATTTCCTTGTCAACTGACAAAATTCTGTCATCTGATTCAAGAAATTCCCTTACAAAATTAAAGGAAAATTAGCGAATAAAACAGAAATAAAATTACAGGTGTCCCACAGCTGAACTATATATCAGAAAATAAATTAAATCTTCTTTATAGCCTATAGATGGTAGGCATAAGAATTATTTATGCTATGTATTTTTATGTTTGAATATTTTTATGTTTGAATTTAATAAAATGTTATCAAAAAGCATAATGAACAAAGGCATAGGACCCAGCATCAGTATCACATCTCATTTTTCACATCCTCAAGTCAGATATTTTTTAGGTCATCTGTTATAACTAATCATATGAAAATAATTCTGTTTTAAAATTGTGTGTGGTGTAGTGTATGTAATGTGGTACACCTGTACATGTGTGAAAGTTTGTGTGTTTGTGTGTGTGTGTATACTAGTGCTCAGCCTTGTTGAGCCCAGAGACATATGCCACATGTCTCCTTCTATTCTTGTCCACCTTATTTTTTTTGAGACAAGATCTGTAAATGAACCTCTTGCTTGCCATTTCTTGACTAGATTGGTGGGCCATTGTACCCTAGGGATAGGTCCATCTCTGCCTCCTCCTCAGTGTTGGGATTCTAGGTATCTGCCACCATGTCTGTCTTTTCACATGAGTTCTTGGGATCTGAAATCAGTTTACCATGTTTAACACCAAGTACATTATCTACTGAGCCATCTCCCCAACCCCTAAATTCTTTTCTTTATTTTCAAGACCTGATTCATATTGATTCCATAAAATATTTTTCCCCAAAACAAACCACTTTCATGATAGTTAAAGTTCTATTTTCTGATTTAAACACTTTCCTCTGTTGGTACTACTGTGTTTCATGAAAGAAAATAAAGGCTGGCAATGTTTTTAAATATCTCAGTGGGAAGAAGATGTGAAATATGGATGAATCACAATTAACTATAACTATGGGAGTTATGTTCAGTGTACATGGCTTAATTATTATACATTTTTGTGGTGTTAAGGACTGAATAAAGGTAATATTTTATTTATTTAATTATTCATTTATTTATTTGTGTATGAGTGTTATGCCTTCATGCGTGTAGGTGCACCCATGCTGTGGTCAGAGACAGAAGAGGGTGTTAGATCCCTTGGAACTAGAGTTATGGATGTTCGTTACCTGCCATGTTGGTGCCGGGATTTGAACTTGGGTCTTCTGCAAGAACAATAAGTGCTCTTAACTACTGAGCTATCTCTCCAGGCCTCTAGCACTTAATTCTATGTTTGTGTTACAATTTTTGTTAGAAATCAAAACAAAGGGCTGGAGAGATGGCCTAGTGGTTACGAGCACCGACTGCTCTTACAGAGGACCCGGGTTCGATCCCCAGCACCCACATGGCGGCCGAGAGCCGCCTGAGACTCCAGTTCCAGGAGAACTCCAGTTCCAGGGGAATCCGAGACCGTCTTCTGACCTCTGCAGCATTGCACGACACGGGTGCACAAACTTGCATGCAGACAGTACATTCATACACGTACAGAAATAAATAAAATTAATAAAAAAAATTAAAAAAAATAATAAAAAAGAAATCAAAACAAAAAGCTGGCTCTGTTGACACAGGGCTATCATTCCAGCTTCTTAGGAAACTTAAGCAGGAAGATTTCTAGTTTAAGGTTTGCTTGAGCTATGGATCAAGCTCAAGCACAGCCTGAATAACTTAACAAGACATTGTCTTGTTTTTTTTTTTTAATTTTTTAATTTATTATTTATTTATTTTTATGTGTATGAATGTACTGTCTGCATGCAGGTCTGTGCACCCGTGTCATGCAATGCCACGGAGGTCAGAAGAGGGCGTCAGATTCCCCTGGAACTGGAGTTCTCCTGGAATTGGAGTTATAGACGGTTCTCAGCCGCCATGTGGGTGCTGGGGATCGAACCCAGGTCCTCTGCAAGAGCAGTCGGAGCTCTTAACCGCTAGGCTATCTCTCCAGCCCCGACATTGTCTTGTTTTTAAAAGAATATTTATTGAATGTTTACAATTTTCAAATAGTATAATTTGGTGGCGTTTAGATATATAGCCTATATATATGTATCATATAGTCATAGAGTATGAGTATTAGTGGTTCCCAATGTCCTTCAGTGAAGGTCCATCCACTGGGTGCACCAAGAGACCCAACCCTTTAAGAATCTACCTTTCCCCCTCCCAGAAACCATCAATTGCCAAAAGTTCCTTAGGTTGCATTAGGATTTCTTATTCACTTCTCCATATCTATGGTTGGGAATTTTTTGACAGTTTGTCCAGGAATAACCTTTCGATCCTACTAATGAAGCACAAGCAATTAGATATATAGGTATTTAAATAGTACTAATTGTTATGGTAGGTTACTTTTGTATAGACACAGATGTTTGGATGGTATGTTAATCCAAGAATTACATTTTTTTCTGTTAAATATGACAGGGTCTTACTGTGGCTTATAACATTTCCTAACCATTAGAGGATGTAAGCTTGTGGCATCAGCCATGGGTTATTCCTCCAAGGAGAGAGCTAGTAGCCAATTAGATTTGGGATATACAGGCATAGCAATCTTTCTGCTCCCTCTTCTGCAATGATTCTTGAGCCTCTAGATGGAGCAGTTTTAAATAGCTGTGACAGAGCGGTTTTAAATAGCTGTCTATACAGGGTTAAATACTCTGTGGTCTTTGCACATTGAATAATCATAGTTTTCTGAAGATGCACTGTCTTCTGTATAAGGAAACTTTAAATTAAGTCTCACTCCAAGTCAGAGAACTCATATGTGATACTGTAAACAGCCAAATGTACATGGCTGGAGAGGTCATAAATCCTAAAGAAAAACCCACTTTTATCACATCCCTATACCTATGTAATTTCTTACTTTAAGTACACAGCCTCACATTTAAAGACAATTCTACCTTTCACCCCTCATCCAATAAGCTTCTTTTTGGAACAAATGGAGACTGTTACAGAATTCCATAACCGGCCAAACACAGAGAAAAAAATGTCTGTGACTTAACCCTAAGCTACACATCTTCAGTGTGACCTCTACACTTAATATGCATGCATCTCTTAAATTTTTTAAAGGCCCAGAAATATATCTTACTGTTTGTGCCCTTGCTCAGCAGGCACAAGACATTAGAATCAATACTCAGTACTGTAAACACAAAAGAAGACAAACAAAAAATCACTTCAAAGGATCCAGTAGACTGTCAAATGACTATACTAACAAAATTAAATAAATATTTGAAGTAAATAACGAAAAAAATCAAGTAACATTTATGCAAGTGAGGTGATATAACCAAAGGAATATCTGCAGTTTGCTTTATATTCCTACCTTTATTTCTAAAAATTCTTAAACCTCACACAATTGCAAGCCTAAATCTCAAGAGAGAATTTTCAAAATGTATACTAGAGAATTCAACAAAAATTTGAAATTTCAGTTTATCCTGCCTTATAAAATGATAAACAAAAATTCTTGCATCAGTTTCACCAGGAAGGGGAAAATTAACAGAGACTTTTAAGAATGCTATGTGTAGTGCTAGTCGACCCCATTCCTGACATCCTTCTTCAGTCTCCTGAATGCTATGTTTACAGGTATGTACTACTACAACAGGCTGTGGATCCACATCCTTGTCACATATATGTGCAAAGAATATCATGAAGTTTAGTACAATTTATTAAATAAATGAATGTTAGGCACAGAGAAACCACCTTCCACCATCAATCCTCTATCAAAACAAAGCAACAAAAAACATTCTCAATTTCACTGGCAGCTTATAGAAATTATGATGGTGACAGAAAAGCACCACGTTGTAGATTAGGCTTCATATACATATACATTTATGTCATTTCTAAGCCCTGTTATGCTTATGGCTTATAAAGAAACAGCTTTACTTTTAGTATCGAATTTTTTTTTTTCAACACAGGGTTTCCCTGTAGCCCCAGCTGTCCTGAAACTCACTCTGTAGACCAGGCTGGCCTTGAACTCACAAAGATCTGCCTGCCTCTGCCTCCCAAATGCTAGGATTAAAGGCTTGCACCACCACAAGTCTTTCTTAGTATCAATTTTAAGGCCAAGAGTGGACCTGAACTGCTGAACAGTGTTCTTTTAGATATCTTTGAAAACTGTCATCCCAAGCAACAATTTTGCTCAATCTTCATTGAAACAGCATAAAATGGGGAAGTAAAAGTCATGACCCACCCTAATCTTATCAGAGAATCATTTTCTTTGATCCCTATTTCAAGATTGTCACAGGCACTCAATTTATTTCATTGCTTGGAATGAGAAAAACATTCAGTGCTTTGGTATGTAAATTATGAATAGTCACATTCATACGCTATCTTGGATGGAAGATAAGGAAGGGTCCTGAGGTATTAAGGTCATGAGAGATTAAGGTCTCGCGGGTCCTGAGACATTAAGCACATGGTTTTCTGTGAGCTTGTTTACATTATAAGTAGTAACTTTTTGCTAGCAATATTAGTTCCAAGATTTTAGTCCAGATTGTGTCCATATTGTAAAAATTATTCCTAAACACCCTGAGCAACAGGTCAACAGAACATAAAACTCAGTTTATTCAAAATTCAAATTAGATGTAAAAGAGGAAAGAAAGATCCATAGGTTATAATGCAACTTGAGGTACCAACAAAATATAAGATGTACCCTGTCTGAATCCTGGCATCATTTTGATAACATTATATTATAAAACATAAATTATTTCCTTCTTTCATGAAGACTTCAAAAGAGAAAAATAGAATTTTCTGATGGGCCATTGACAAGTTCATTAAATTACAACTGATGAGTTACTTAGAAAATGACAAAGAAAAATCATATTCAAAAATATGTGCAAATTGCTGCATGTTATTATTTTTACATATTTAATGTATGATTTTTACGTGTACGATTGTGTTGCTTGCATTATGAAAATGCACCCATGTCATGTAATGCCCTCAAGGAGGGAGTTAGATCCTCTGGAACAGAAGTTATGAATGGTTGTTAGCCACCAGTGGATGCTAGGAACCAAGTTCTCTGCAAGAGCAGCTAGTTCTCTTAATTGCTGAGCCATCTCCTCAGCCCCTACTTCATGTTATTATATAAATAAAAGACTAAGAAAAGCCACTCGTGGTGGGACATGGCTGTAATCCAAGCACTCAGAAGGCAGAGGCAGGCAGATCTTTTTTTAGTTCAAGGCCAGCCTGGTCTACATAGCAAGCTCCAGGCCTGCTGGGACTAAAGGGAGAAACTGTCTCAAGAAAAAGACCCCCCCCAAAAAAAAAGACCAAAAAAAAAAAAAAAAAACAGACCACGAAAAGACAAAGAAAAGTCAAAACATTAAGCTGAAAACAGGAAAGTTGGATAAGTTTTGCATCAATTTTGCGTAAGGGTGTGGAGTAGGGACTCAGTAAGATATAGGTTTATATTCTCATTCTGCTGTGTGTCATCTACTAGATTCATGGTTTTTGCAGATTATTTGCTCTTTGTGTGTGACCCTTATGTTTCACCTGTGCTCAGGAGGATAAAAATTTCTTGAACAGTTGGGGCTGGAGTGATGTCTCAACAATTAAGAGCACTGGCTGCTCTTCTTACAGAAGACCCAGATTTGAATCCCTGTACTCACATGGCAGATAACAGCCATATGTAACTCCATTTCCAGGAGATTCAATGCTCTCGTCTGTCCTCTGTAAGCACTGCATGACATGAGTGCACTTTCATATGCATAAAATAAAAATAAATAAACCCAAAATATTTCTTGAACAGTAAAATATTTATCACATGCCTGGTATGTGCCACATTCTCAGTAAAGGATTCCATTGATATTGATTCCATTACCTCGTTACAAACATAAATTCATATGTATTCTAACATCTGTGAATAGATGCATTTTCTTTTTCTTTTTTTTTTTTTTTTTTTTTTTTTTTTTTGAGACAGGGTTTCACTATAGCCCCAGCTGGCCTGGAACTCACTCTATAGACAAGGCTGGCCTTGAACTCACAAATATCCGCCTGCCTCTGCCTCCTGAGTTCTAGGATTAAAGGCGTGTGCCACCACGCCTGACTTAAAGACAGTTCTTAGCCACCATGTGGGTGCTGGGAGTCGAACCCGGGTCCTCTGCAAGAGCAGTTGGAGCTCTTAACCACTGAACCATTTCTCCAGCCCAGATGCATTTTCTAATGAGTGACATTAATTGCAGTTTTTTTTTCATATTCTTGTATTACAAAATGATGCATCACTTTAACTTAATAGCATTTGAGATTCAGCATGTCTATATCAATTGTGATTAAGCTACAGCCCCAATTTCTGTTTTAAGATTTCTCTGAATGACACGAGGTTAAAATTTTTCAAAGCCTGAGAAAACTATTTCCAATATATCATAAACAAAATAGACAAATTAGTTTTATATAGACTTACTTAATTCCATTTTGTATAAAACACATGGAAAAAACCTCTCAAATCAATACAAACTCATTACTACATGAAAAGGTACTTTTATCAAATTTTGTCTCTAAGAATTTACAGAAGTTTCTTCTGTCCTTCCTGTAGTAATTGTCTATAGTTTTCCATGTAAATTAAAGAATAGTCTATGGAGCTGCAGAGATAGCTCAGGAAGTAAGAGCATGTACTGCTCTTGCAGAGGATTCAAGTTCAGTCTCCTGCACCCACATCTGGTGGCTCACAAATGCCTATAACTCAAGCTCCAGGGAATCTGGTATCTCTGGCCTCCATAGCATCTAAGCTAACATGCACATACCCATACACAAAGACAAGTACACATAATTAAAAATAATTAAAAAACTAAAAAATATTCTACTTAGTCATAGTGGTGCACACATTTAATCCCAGCACATGGGAGGTAGAGGCAGGTGGATCACTGTGAGATTCAGGCCAGCCTTGTCTACATAGCAAGTTCCAGGCCTTTGTGGCTAAAGGGAGATCCTATCTCAAAATCTCCCAAAATTATACTAAATAAAACATTTAATTAAAACCGCATACAGCCAAAGGTACAGGATGGAAAGAAGGACAGGGAAATTGGGTGAGGTGCTGGAACATCAATCAAATATTTTTTGGTTTATTTATTTATATTTATGAGTGTTTTGAGTATAGAATGTTTCCTTAAATATTGTATTTGTAATTATTTTATGTGTATGAGTGTACTGCCTGCATGTATGTAAGGGCACTCTTGCCATGAAATGTCCACGGAGATCAGAAGAGGTTGTCAGATCCCCTGTAACTGGAGTTACAGGTGATTGTTAGCCACCATGTGGGTGCTGAAAATTGAATCATGTTTAGATCTATTTCTCTTCACTACTGATCTGTTTCTCCAGCCCTGAATGTAGGAATGTTTTACTTGCAAGTATGCAAGTGTACTTGTGTCCTGCAAAGCCCAAAAGACTAGAAGAGGGCTTAGGATGTCCTAGAACTGGAGGTTCAGATGATTGTTAGGTGCCACGTGGATGCAAGGAACCAAATTCCCATCCTTTTCAAGAGCAGCCAGAGCTCTTAACTACTGAGCCATCTCTCCATCCACCAAATAATCCAAGAGTAAATATGAATCAAAATCTTATTAGGGAAATCCTTATAAGTACACAAAAATATGTAGTCTCAGTAATGGTACAAGGCAGTGAGAAACAGAGTTAGTTAAAACAACCAATAATCAGTTGTCTGATGACCCTTCTCTTATCAGATATTAGAGGATGTGAAGGTTAATGCCTCCATGAGTTCTAAGAGAATTTAATTCCATATCACCATGGACTACCAGTTGCAAGTACTATGGAGTGATAGCTTTACTAGAAAAACTTCGGAGAAGTTACTTGTCAGCTAGTCACATCTCCTCAGCAGTCTAAAATGCTATCAGTGGCACACACCCATTCTTGGCTCTGTGGACTCCCAAGAGTGACCTCCATTGAGCTCTCTGGGGGTTAAGCACTACCTTAGCCTTCACTTTCTCTGCTATTCTTTCCAGCTGTTTTCCCTAACCACAGTTTATCATGAATAAATCCCTGAGTTTGATCTCTGGCACCACAAAAAATGCTTGCGAAATCTCATGAGACCTTATAGAAATCAATCCTCATGAATTCATTATATAGAAACTTTATAAGTTATAATAGTAAAACAATTTTCTTATTGATTCTTGATACAAATTTTCTTGTATTTTATTTTGGTTTGAAGGATTTTGAAGTAATGAAACACTATGGGAGTGTATCCTGTCTGCATATCTAACAGTCACTGAAAAAATTATGTTGACTGCTCAGTATTGTCTGTAGGTGCAATAACCCAATAACACTAATTAAACAGTTATGATATAAAAGACTTGTGTCCAAATGCAAGGGCCCAAATAAAGAAATATAAGACTATATTGAGATCTATGCAAATGAAAATTAAGATTTTAAATTCCCTTAAACTCCAGAACATTTGTATTTTCTTTCAATTAACTTCTACCATGCAATGTGAATTCTGTGGTATTCTATGACCTGTTTTAATTTTAATTTCCCAGGAAATGAGATTTCCTGATAAGGTACATGGATACCATGTAAATTTGAATTTTCAGAAAATAAGAGACCTTTTCTCCTCTGTGTGTATGAAGTATGGGTCAATCACAAATATTTCATGTATGTTTATGTTCTATAATTTATAAGTTGATATGAAGGTGTATTGATACTTCTTTTCCTTTTCAACTCCAATAATATAGATACTTTTATAATCAAAGTATATATGAATCTTAAAATTTTGGGGGAGGAGCTTTAATTTTTTAAAAATTTTTATTGAACTTTTGCACATTTCTTACATTTCTTAATCAACTGTGTATAGGTTTGTGCACATAAATGCAGTGCTCAAAGACAGTAGAAGAGGGTTCCAGATACCCTGTAAATGGAATTTGAAGGAATTGTGACCCATCTGATGTAGTTATTGGGAAGAGAATTCTAGTACTTTGAAAGAACACCAAGTGCACTTAACTGCTTCTCCTCTCAGCTGAGCTCTCCCAATTTCTTTACCTCCTCCCTGATAATATATGTTCCCTACTATCCCCCTTTCTTGCCTTCCTTGTTTTCCTTTATCTTCCATATGTCATTTCCATTTTCCTGGTTCCTGGTGTTACATAAAATGGATTGATGCTATAATCCACATAAAATCTGCAAATGAGGGAGAACATGCAATGCTTGGGTTTCTTTGTGTACTTTTGTATAATTTAAGTAGTATTGGTTGTAAATCTTTAAATATCTCGTAGAATTCTGCTGTAAATCTTCCTTTGCCTGGGATTTTTATGGTTGGGAAGTTTTGTATTACTTTTTCAATATTTTTTGCATCATGGGTCTGAGTCTGTTTAAGTTGTTGATGTCTGCTTGGTTTAACTTTAGTGATTCCTATGACTTTAGATGAACATGCATTTCTTTTAGGTATTCGAATTTAATAGGTTTTTAAAGTATTCATTTATAATGATCTGGATCTTTTTGTTGTCTGCTGTGATGTTTCCCCTTTCATCTCTAATTTTGTTGGTTTGGATTTGCTCTTTCCTTCTTTTGGTTAAGTGGGATAAGGGTCTATCTATCTTGTTTATCTTTGCCAACGAGGAGCCTTCGAACATGACATCTTTCAGCCTAATAAAAAAAATCATAAGCTGAAGATGCTGAAGCTTATGATATATGTGGCATGCATATATGCATATTTTGGAGTGATGCATATCGGAAGGAATAACAAAAACATCCACAACAACAAAAAGACTGGGTCAAAGAACTGACCGAAATGGTGAACTTCTGCTCAAAACAGTACACTTCTGCATCAAGAATTTTGAGAGAGACTGAGAAAAAGATTAAAAACATGTTTGGCAGATTGCACGAGCTCTGTTGGGGTGGGAGGACTGGGAGGGGTGCACGGGTCTAGATTTTATTTGAAATTTGTATGAAATGCACAAAGCTTCAATAAAAATTGGCTTTGAAAAAAAACAACTTTATTACCCAATCTTGACATTCTGTTTTCCATTTCTTTTTTTAATATTTTAATTGAAGTTATGTATGTTTCATCATCTTTTCTCAGTCCAATCTAGACTCAACTTCTCTTCCATGCCCCCCACCCCACCATAGTTCATGCACCCTGCCATCCCTGACCTGTATCTTTTTCTGATTCTTTTCAAAAGTTTTTTTAAAACAGAGGATTATTGTCCTTGGGGGGAACTTTACTGTTTCAGTCGGTTCCCTGTCCCTGTTCCTCTGCTATTATTCCCTCCATTCTGTATCACTTTGACATATGTGCATATAGACATCACACCTATACTAAATTATATAATCTGTACATAAACTGTTATTTCCATATCATATTTCATGATTCACATTTTTCCTTTTTAAATTTATATTACTCTAAAATATGCTTACATATCCTCCACCCATATACCAAGATTGCAAAGTCTAAAAATAAATGGTGGGTTAATTATAGAGCCTGTTAAGAGATTTACATTATAAGAGCCCAGTTGCTTTCAGGAAAAATGGTATATAACGTTGATGTCACTCAGTTTGCCTTACAACTAGATGCTTGGTGCTAGCATCCACAAATGTGAGATACCATTCATCTTTTGCTTTTCTGGGACTGTGTTACTTCACTTAGCAGATATTCTATTTCCATCTATTTATCTGCAATGTTCATGATGCCATCTTTCTTTACTGCTACATAGAATTCCATTGTGTAGATATACTACATTTTCTCTATCCAGTCATTGGTTGAGGGGTATTTGGTTGGTTCCAGCTCATAGCTATTAGAGAGCTGCAATAAACATGGCTGTGCTTGTATCTCTGTGGTAGGATGAGTCTTGTGGGTATATAACCAACAGTGGTATTGCTGGTTTAGGTGGTAAGCTCATCTTGAGTCTCTTCAGAGTTCTCCATACTGCTTTCCATAGTGGTTGTACGAGTTTACATTCCCACCAGCAACAATCTCTCCAGCATTTGGTAGCATTTGTTTTCTTGATGCTAACCAGTCTCATCAGAGTGAGATGATATCTTAAAGTTGTTTTAATATGCATTTCCTTAATTATTACTGATGTTAAACATTGTAAGATGTTTCACAGCCATCTTCATTTCCTTATTTGTGAAGTCTGTTCAGCTCTTTACTCCATCTTTTAAGTGAGTCATTTGTTTACTTCTTAGCTTTTTTGAGTAGTTTTTATATTCTGGAAGTCAATTCTCTGTCAGATGTATCACTGGTGAAGGTTTCCTCCCACTATGTAAGTTTTCTCTTCACTTCACTGATTGTTTCTTTCACCATACAGAAGCCTTTGAGTTTAATGAGGTCCCACTTGTCAATTGTCGACCTCACTTCCTGTGCAGCAGCTGTCTGATTAAAGAAGACCTACACCTATGTCTTATAGGTTGCGGCCAAACTTTTCTTCCATTATCTTCAGAGTTTCTGGTTTCATGCTGAGGTATTTGATCCATTTGGAGTTGATTTTTGTACAGGGTGAGAGGTAGAGGTTTAGTTTTATTCTTCTACAAGTGGTGATCCAGTTTTGCCAACACCATTTGCTGAAGATTCTGTCTTTCCTCCATTGAGTCTTCTTGGCCCCTTTGTCAAATATGAGGTGGCTGAAATTGTGTATGCTAAAGTTAGGATCATAAATGTTGTTCCATTGGTCTACAGGTCTGTTTTTGTCCCAGTACCAGGCTGATTTTGTGACTATAGCCCTGTAATATAGTTTGAAGTCTGGTATAGTGATCCCTGCTGTGTTGCTCTTTTCACTCAGGGTTGCTTTGGCTATTCGGGGACTTTTGTTTTTCCATATGAATTTAAGGATTTTTTTCCAAGTCTACAAAGAAACTCATAGGGATTTTAATTGGGATTGCATTGAATTTGTATATTAATTTGGATAGAATGGACATTTTTACTATATTAAAATTTACAATCCATGATCATGGAAGATCTTTCCATCTTCTGATATCTTCTTTAATCTCCTTCTTCAGGGATTTAAAATTTTTGTTGTAGAGATCTTTGGTGTCTTTGGTTAGGTTTGTTCCCAGGTGTTTTATTTTCTTTGAGGCTATTGTGAATGGGAAGGTCTCCTTATATTCCTTTTTCAGTTGTTTGTTGTTGGTGTAAAGAAAGGCTACTGATTTTTGTAAGTTAATTTTGTATCCCAACACTTTACTGAAAGTCTTGATCATTTCTTGGAGTTTGTAGCATCGCTCAGGTAAACTATCATATCATCTCCAAAAAGGGATAGCTTGACTTCCTCTTTTCCAATTAGTACTTCTTTAATTTCCCTTTCTTGTCTTATGTCCCTAGCAAGCATTTCAAGCACTATATCGAAGAGGAGTGGCAATGGTAGGCAGCCTTGCTCTGTTCCTGCCTTTAAGGGGAATGCTTCTAACTTTTCTTCATTTCGGATGATGTTGGCTGTAGGTCTGTATGCAGTTTGCAAGTATTTTGTTGAGAATGTTTGCATCTATGTTCATTAATGAAATGGGTCTGCAGTTTTCTTTTTTGGTTGTATCTTTGCCTGGTTTGGTATTAGAGTGATTCTAGCTTTGTAGAAGGAATTTGGAAGATTTCCCTCTGTTTGTATACTTCTGAACAGTTTTAGTAATAATGGTTGTAAGTCCTCTTTAAATGTTTTGTAGAATTCTGCCAGGAATCCATCTGGGCCTTTTTTTAGTATTACATTCTGGAATACTAAAATTATTTGGTAGTTTTAGTATTCTAGAATTTCAAGCATTCATCCATTTCTCTTAGGTTTTCAAATTTAGTAGAGTATAGGTTTTTGAAGTATTCTCGGATGATTGTCTGGATCTTTTCTCTATGTGTTGTGATGCTTCACTTTTCATCACAAATACTATTGATTTTAGCCCCTTTTCTAAGCCTAGGGAACAATCTGTGGAAGAGGGGGTACGGTAGAATGTAAGGGCTGCGATTGGGGTAAATGGTGAAACTACAACAATATAGACTGGACACTCATTTGATCAACTTGATTGAACATACAAGCCCCCCCTGCTGGATGGTAGGATCCATGAGCTGTGTGGGTTTGGGCACAACTGCTTGCAAATTGGTTTTAGATGAAGGATGCTTGTACTCATAAATTATCACTTATTGTTAAAAAATAAAAAAAAACAGAGAAAGATGCAGGAAAGTTATGGTAGAATGCATGATCTAGGATGGGCCAGGGTGGGGTGGGGGAAAGGGAAAGGGGTATATGCCTGAACTGAATTGGAAAATGATGTATGAAATACACAAAGAATCAATAAAAAATGAAAATTAAAAAAAAGAAATAAAGCAAAAAAATTACTATTGATTTGGAGTTGCTTTTTTTTTTTTTTTTGGTTAACTGGGCTAGGGGTCTATATATCTTGTTTATCCTTTCAAAGAACCAGCTTTTAAATTATTCCATAGATTTTGCTGTGTTGTATGTTCTTTTTCCTTTAGTTCCAGGAATGCTTTTATTTCTTTTTTATTTCTTCCTTGACCCATTCATTATTCAGGAGTGTGTTGTTCAGTAACCACGTGTTCTTGTAGGTAGTTGGGCTTATTCTTGTGTTGATATTGAGCTTTATTGCACTGTGGTATGTTTATTATTTGTCCAATTGACCTATCTAATGGGCTCATGTGGTATTGAATTACCTCACTATTAGTGTGCTGGGATCAATCTGTGCCTTGAGGTCCTATAGAATTGTGTTTATGAAGTTCAGTGCACCAGAGTTTTGTGTATTTATATTCGTGATTGTGTAATCTTCATGGTTAATTGATCCTTTGATAAAGATGTAGTTGCCTTCTGTCTCTTCTGATTAGTTTTTCTTTGAAGTCTATTTTGTCTGATATTAGAATAGCAACTCCTGCTTGCTTTTTGGTACCATTTGTTTGGAATATTTTTTCCCATCCTTTCACTTTAAGTTGATACCTATCCTTGAGAGTAAGATGTGTTTCTTGTAGACAGCATCTGAAGTTTTAAATATGATATGGTGTGGGGAGTTTTTCTGATCTTGTCTATTTGCTGTTCTATGTGCTTCTTGTGTTTGTCTTTTTGCAGTTTGGGGAAATTTTCTTCTATTATTCTGTTAAAGATTTGATCAATACTGTTGTCTTCTCCTTTCTCTATCCCTATGATGCAGAGGTTTGGTCTTTTCATAGTGTCTCACGTTTCCTGATTGTTCCACTCCTGCATTTTTTTTTAATTTTTCATATTCTTTTCTTGTGAATTCTAGTTCTTCCACTTCATCTTCCAGTGTTGATATTCTATTTTCTGCTTCCTCCAATCTGTTCCTGAGGCTTTCTCCCATTTTTTTCCTGTTGATTGGGTGAGTGTTCAATTTCCTTTTTCATTTCATCCTGTGATTTCTTTAGTATTTCCATTTCCTTTTGGAGCTTGTCATTCTTTTCTTATAGCTCCTTCCTTCTCTGGTCTGTTTCCTTTTTCATTTCAGCCTGGTTTCTCTTCAATGTTTCCACTTCCTTCCAGAGTTTGCCATTCTCTCCCTTTAGTTCTTTGATTTGTTCTTTATATTCCTTGACGTCTTTGAGTATCTCTATGATCGTTCTTCTTCTGTGTCATGGGTTGTTTTTAGGGAAATCTCATTGTTTTCCTCTGCAGCTGCTATCTGATTTAGAATGTCTTCTCCTTTTATAGGATTGGTAGAGGTTGGTGTGTATTTATTCTGTATTTTTCCCATTTTGTTTTTTTCATTGTGTGTTTGGCATGCAGGTTTATTTTACTGTTTGTATTGTGATGTGAATCTCAACTTTTCCTTCCTTGCTTTGGAGCCTTGTTTTGCTTGTTTCCTTCAGGTGCTTTCTTTGCCTTCTCCTTGCTTATGGAGGGCTGGCTGGTCTGAGTTTCAGGTTTTCACTTTTGGTTATATATTGGAAGGTCTAGCTAACTCTTTCTGTTCTGAAGGTTTTCTGGAAATTTGATAGGTAATAACCAGGTCTCTTCTCTACTGAGAGCCATGTGCACTCTGTTTTCTTCTGGCCTGTTCCTCTTGATTGAGTGTGAAACCTAGTGTGCTGGAGTTAGAAGCATAGTTAACATGTAGAAGTTGCTGGATGGTGGGACCCATGAGCTGTGTGGGTTTGGGCACAACTGCTTGCAAATTGGTTTTACATGAAGGATGCTTGTACTCACAAATTATCACCTATTGTTAAAAAAAATGAAAACAAAACAAAACAAAAAAGCAGAGAAAGATGCAGAAAACTTATGGCAGAATGCACGATCTGCGATGGGTAGGGGTGGGGGGGGAAGGGAAGGGGATATATGCCTGAACTGAATTGAAAAATGATGTATGAAATACACAAAGCATCAATAAAAATAAAAAAAGATTTAGGATGAAAAAAAAAAGTTGTGTGAATTAAAAGTAGTTAAGATTAAACTAACAGTAGATAATGTGGAAAATGCTGTAACTTTAAAGAAATTAGCAAATGTTAAACTTAGCTCAGCAAGAGGCCTGCTCCAGCTCAGGGCTGCTCTAGAGATCAGCACTCAGCACTAGGCTGGCAGCAGAGGGGCTCAGCAGAGCCCAAAAACTGACCGTACTCAATTGATTAGGTAACCAGAGGCGGTATGAACACAAGGACCTGATAACCAGTCCTGGGTCACAGGCCTTGACCAAAGTGTGACCCCAGAGAGGAAAAATAACCACCTGCCAATCAGAGGGCCCCTGGGTACAAGCCTGAGATTAGCACCTGAGACTCAGGGCACCCCACATACCAAGCTGTGGCCTATTTAAACTAGGGAGTGCAAATGGTCAGCGCTCCCACCCCAATCCCCAGAACCCCGCTGTGTGAGACACCAGAACTGAGGCTAAGAAGAACTTGGCCAGGCTGCTTCCTTGACACCTGGTTCACCTGAAGTACATCCTGACTCTGTGGGCCCCTGACACTTCCCGGACCAACTCAGCTGGAAGCTACCCCATCACCCGACCTAGAGACCCACTAGAGGCAATCATCCAGCTTCTTGGAACTCCCTGGTGAGGACGATGTCCAAGGGGCTAAGAGACACCTTAGGTGAGCAACCTTGGGGGAGTAGGCCAATCCATGATAGGATTAGGATTTTTAGAACTGTAGAAGTAGGAATTGAGAACTGTAGAATAGACCTGTGTAGAATTAGTAAAATTAAATTGCATTATATATTTGTGTCCTGGATTCCTTTGGACTTATCCTAGGCTAGTCCATGGTCACGGCTGCTGGGATAGGAGTTGTGGAAGGTTCCTGTCTCCTGTCTCTTTCTACGTCCTTGCACCTTGGACTGACTACCTCTATTCCCCTTGGGACCCTTCAGCATAAGCAGGGCGGGGAGTGTGGGGGGGAGAGTGTTGTTACATTTGCTACCTTGGCCAGAGCACCTGTGTCCCCTCCTTGTCCCTTCTGCTGTGTTGGCTGAGAGACTTCTCCCATGCCAGCCATGCAGATGCAGGTGGTTGTGGTTTTGCCTGGGTGACTGAACTTGGGATACTGAAGGCTGGCTTCCCAAAAGGTCACCAGCAGCATCTCATCTCTCTCCCCGGGGCCAGTCTCTCCCCCCCCCCCCATTGTCCATTCTGCTGTGCTGTCTGTGCTCACTTCTTTCTTCATTTCAGCCTGAGTTGTCTTCAATATTTCTATGTATTTTCTGAATTCAGTGAGTAGTTTTTCCCTATTTTCTTTTAGTTCTTTGATTTGTTTTTGTGTTATTTAAATTGTTTTAATTATTTGATCATATTTATGAATGTTCTTTTTAACTTTGTGTCTTGGGTTATCTCTAAGGGGTTCTCATTGTAGAGCTCTTCTATAGGATTGTTGTGTTTGGTGGAGACATATTATTTGAGTTTTTCATATTATTTTTTATTGTGGTTTTGGCATGCAGATTTATTTTGTTGCTTGTGATTCTGTTGTGAAACTCAAGCCTTTCTTGTGTAGAATCCTGATTTTGTTTGTATGCTTGATATGCTTTGGTTCTTTTCTTATTGGGTATGAAATGCTGGTTAGACTAGGCTTCAGGTTCTCTCTTTGATTTTATATTAGAGGGACCAGAGAGACGGCTCTAATGCAGCTACTCAGCAGTTCCCACAGAGGCCCAAATCAGATCCCAATTAGATAATCTCAGTCTTCCTCCTAAGTCTAGACCCCTACTAGTCAGCAGGCATATCAGAAATTGTGAATCTTGCTAGGTGGAAGCTGGGTTTAGGTGTTCTCAGGAAGCTTGCAAAAGTCTGAGCCCCTAGTAAAAGGCGGAGAAGCCTAGTCCTGCAGCAAAGGAAGGGGATGCAGATGGTCCCAATGTAGGAGGATGGGCAAGAAAATTTGGAGAACTGACCACCAAGGTGGGATAAGAGGGTAGTCCAGAGGTATGTGGTACTAAGAGAAAAGTGGGCCTATGCCCAAGGCTACAAGAGGAAAAGCTTGTGGTGTTAAGGAATCTGGACTTGCTTAGGCTGTAGGGGAGTCAAGGCACAGAGGGAAGGATGAGGATTACCAGAGAAGTCTGGCTTTAGGATTCCAAGGCAAGGTGGGGGTGGGGACAGCCAGGGTTGGAGGCTGGTCTCAGGAGTCCAAAGGCAAGATGAGCTGTGGAAAGCCCATGAAGTTTCTAGAAATCCTACACTGAAAAAATTGAGCTGGTCTGAGCACAGGGGTTCAGGATGCATTGGTCCGGCCTGGATTAGGAGGGTAGTCCAGTGATCTAGGTTGCCAAGAGAAAAAGAGTGCCTGTGGCCAAGGCTAGAAGGAGACAAGGATGTGTGGTTGAGGAAACTGGAGCTTCTCAGGCTGTAGGGGTGTCCAGGCTGGGGTGGGGAGCAGCAGACTTACCAGGGAAGAATGCTAGTGTCTAGAATCCAAGGCAGGGTGAGATATGGAGAGCTAGGACAGAAGGCTGGTCTCAGGAGTTCAAAGGCAAGACGAAGGTGGAGACTTGTTTTGATGGGTTTTACCAGCCAGACTGGAAAATTGAGTTGGTCTGAATACAAGGGCTCAGGAGGCAATGGGCAGGTTTGGACCAGAAGAGTAGTTCAGAAATCTGGGGTGCTAAAAGAAAAATTGGACTTGTGGCCAAGGCTAGAGGGGAACAGGGTGTTGGGGCAGGGAAACTGGAGTTGCTCTGGCTATAGGTTAGTCTAAGAGCAGTGGGCGACACCAAAATTTCCAGGGAAGAAACCTGATTTCAGAAATCCTAGGTAAGGTGCAGATGAGATCCAAGATAGAAGGCTGGTACCAAGAGTCCAAAGACAAGACAGTTTGATATTGCCCGTGAAGACTCCAAGAAGCTATGCTGGAAATTTGAGTTGGTCAAGTCTGGGTGACCAGGTTACAGTGGGTGGGTCTGGATCAAGAGGATAGTCCAGAGATCTGGGGTGCCAAGAACAAAAGTCAGCTTGTGCCCAAGACTAGAAGTAGAATAGCGTGGGCAGGTGGGTGAAACTGGAGCTGTTCAGGCTCTAGGGGATTCACTCCGCAGTGTGGAACAGAGTGTGGGACTGTGGGTGCATTCTTGAACTCTAGGAGGATTTGCTGGAGTATTTGACGTCTTTTATGTATAAAATCATATCATTTGTAAAATAAGAAGTATCTTATTTTACAAATGATATGATTTTATACATAAAATCATAAATGACTTCTTTATACATAAAATCATAAAATGACTTCTTTATACATAAAATCATAAAATGACTTCTTCCTTTCCAATTTGTGTGACCTTTATCTTCTTCATTTCTCTAATTACCCTAGGTAAGACTTCAACTTCTACATATTCAACAGGAATGGAGAGAGCAGGCCTTCCTGTCTGAATCTTGCCTTTAATGGGAAATGGGAATTCTATGAGGTTTTTCTCAATTAATTATTATGTTGGCTGTGGGTTTGTTATATACTGCCTTTATTATGCTGAAATGTGTCACCTGCTTTCTTAAATTCTCTGTGACATGTCATTACTGGATGTTGGATTTTTCAGGAGGTGATTATTTGTTTGTTTATGTTTATTATAAGTTTATGAGTGTTTTGTTGAACATGTGTAACTGTACCAGTGTCAGGCAATGCTCATGGATGCCAGCAAAGGGTGTTGACTACCCTGGAAGTAGAGTAAGTCTTGTTTTAAGCACCATGTGGACCCTTGGATTAAAATGAACAATTTTTAAATTTCCTTCTTAATTTTTCCCAGGATCAAAATTTCATTCTATTATGTCCTGTTTAGCTTCTATGACATTGGGTGTTGCTTATCTAGTTTATTTTTTTCTGTTCAAATACAATACAGAAACATATTTCAATTTTTCTAAAATTGTGGAGACTTGCTTTGTGTCCTAATATGTGGACAATTTTTAGGATGATCCATGTGCTGACAAGAAGAGAATGAATTGTTCGGTGTTTGGGTGGAATGTTCTGTAGATATCTGTTAGATGCATTTGATTCGTTGTGGCATTTAAGTCCAGGTTGTCTCTGTTTAGTTTTTGTTTGATTTACCTGTATATTTGTGACACTGTGGTATTGAAGTTATCCACTCTATTATGTTGGAGTAAATGTATGATTTTCGATCAAATATGTCCTTTTATGAATCTAGTTCAACTGAATGTAGTCCATATATATTTAGGATTATAATATATTCTTAGTATATTTTCCCTTAATATATATGAAGTGACCTTCCTTGTATCTTCTGACTAGTTTTAACTGAAGTCCTGCTTTCAGACATTAGAAAAACTACACCTGATTTTTTTTTTCTTTGTTGTTTGCTTGGAATAGTATTTTCCATTCTTTTACCCTTAGGTGGTGTGATGGTTAATCCTGGGTGTCAACTTGACTAGATTAGGGATGAACAAATATGAGAAAGAGATCTTCAGATTGGACTACTTCAAGCTGGATGGCCCACCCTAAATGTGGGCATTACCTTCTGCTGGCAGCTAGTATAAAAGGCCACGGCAGAGGGAGCCGGTCCCGTTTTTCCTGTGGCTTGCCTTCTCTCTCACTGGTGAGTTTGTCTTGCTGCTGTGATCAACTCTTTGGATCCAAGCATGAACTGAGATGAGCAGATCTCCTGGAATCCATCAGGCCTTCAGCACTGGATTGGGATCATTGAGCCATCCAGTCTTGTGGACTGAGAAACTGCCTGGATTCTCAGTCTCTCCCATGTGTCACCTATTGTTGGACTCCTTGGACTCTATCCCATGAGCAAATAAATAAATCTGTATATATCTATATCTATATCTGTATCTGTATCTATGTCTATCTATCTATAGATATGTATAGATATATATATATCCATTCTATTTTGATTCTGTTTCTTTAGAGAACCCTGACTAATACAGATTTTGGTACCAGGAGTGGTTCTAGAGAAACAGAATTGAAAGGATGAATTTCTTTAGGTGGGCTTGGTACTTTCTGGAGCCAGCTCTCCAACCCAATGAAGCCTAGAGTTACTGAAGGCTCTGCTGGTGGCATGAAAAGGAATGATAATCCTTGGTGCAGAGTATTTGAATTAATTATGAAGATAGATCCATTTGAGTCTCCTAACTCACCTCTTGTGAGGAGCAAGGAATTTAGTGAGTCTCTATATAAAACGTTTGAGAAATTTTGGAAAAATAAGGAAAATATGATGTTGGCTGGTTGCTCCTAGCATCTCTAGATAAAGTAATAGAGGAAAATAAGGAGCTCAGTGATAAAATTAACCAGCTCCGGATTTGCAACAACAGTTTAAAAGTTTGTGAGTGTGCCCTGGAAGAGAAACTTCTCTCCAGCAGCCAAAGACCTAAAGTGGCAGAAAATCAAGCTGGAGCCCTTATTATACGTTTGGCTGATTTACAACGCAAATTTAATTCCCAGCCACAAAAAGTGTCAGCAGTCAAAGTGAGAGCACTGGTGGGGAAAGGGTGGAACCCTGAAACTTTGGATGGAGATGTGTGGGAGAACCACGAAGATGAGGACTTTGAACCTTTGGATTCTGAGGGATTTATTTCATCTGAGGAATTAATCTCCCCACCTTCAGCAGAGAATGCATTCCCACACCCTGCAGACCCGCCCTCCCCACCCTTGCCTGAGGAAACTAATCTCCCCTTCCCAGATGGATCTAATGTCCCTCAGTGCCCAGCAATTGTTGCCTCTAGACCGATAACCAGAGTCAAGGCTAAGCAAGCCCCTAACGGTGAGATAGAAAGTTTGGTCCATGAGGAGGTGCGCTACACCACTAAAGAAATTAATGAGTTTGCCGATTCATTCTGGCAGAAGCCTAACAAATACATGTGGGAATGGATTTTAAGGATGTGGGATAATGGTGGAAGGAATATAAAATTGGGTCAGATTGAGTTTATTTATACGGGGCCCCTGACTAGATATTCTAGGTTTAATATGGAAGCTCGAGTGGTTAAAAAAGGTATTAAAAGTTTATTTGATTGGTTGGCTGATGTATTTATTAAGACATGGTCTACTAACAGTGATTTAGAGATGCCTGATATTTCTTGGCTTAGTATTGATGCAGGGATTGTAAGGGTTAGGCAAATGGGCATGCTCCAGTGGATTCGAAGTGTAAAACCACATTCTTCACAATGTGAGGGCCCAGAGGACATGCCTTTCACTGAGTTTGTAAGATGGAAAGTACTGAGAGACACCAGAACATTTGAAGAGCTTTGTTTTTGCTCTCTTTCTTATTCCAGATCTTACAGTTAGAGAAGTTGTTGCTCACTTACATAAATTAAATGTACACATAATAGGTTTAACAGGATGTCATGGCAGGCGTCAGGTGGCAGCACTGAATCACAGTTATCATAATGCGCAGCAAAGGCGAAACAATGCTTATAATGGCATGACTCAAATGGATCTTTGGAACTGGCTAATTAATCATGGTGTTCCCAGGAACCAAATACATAAGAAGCCTACTAAGTTTTTATTTGATCTGTATAAGCAGAAAAGCACTAGAAGTGCGACAGTGGGCCCATGGTAATGGTATCCACTGGTCTTACCATGTTCCCCATCTCCCAGAAGCAGCTGGCTTGATTGAATGATGGAATGGCCTCTTGAAGACACAGTTGCAGTGCCAATTAGGTAACAATACCTTGGAGGGCTGGGGCAAGGTTCTCCAGCAGGCAGTATATGCTTTGAATCAGCACCCAATATATGGTGCTGTTTCTCCTGTAGCAGAATACACTGATGCAGGAACCAAGAGGTGGAAGTGCGAGTGACTCCATTCACTATCACCCCTAGTAACTCAGGAGTAAAATTTTTGCTTCCTGTACCCATGACCTTGCATTGTGCTGATCTAGAAATTTTGGTTCCAAAGGAGGGGAGTGCTTTTGCCAGGAGACACAGCAAACATTCCATTGAACTGTAAGCTAAGACTTCCCCCTGGCCAGTTTGGGCTTGCAATGAATCCCCTTAAGCCAACAAGCTAAGAAAGGAATAACAGTAGTAGGAGGAGTGGCTGATCCAGACTATGGGGGGGGGGATTGGACTTTTTCTCCGAAATGGGGGCAAGGAAGATTATGTCTGGAAGGCAGGAGATGCTGTATGGTGTCTTCTGGTGCTACCATGTCCTTTGATTAAGTTCAATGGGAAACTCCAACAACCCAAACCAGAAAGGGCAACAAATAGGCCAGACCCTTCAGGGATGAAGGTATGGGTCACTCCTCCAGGAAAATAGCCAAGACCTGCAGAGGTGCTTGCTGCTGGTAGAGGAAATACAGAATGGGTAGTAGAAGAAGGTAGTAATAAATATCAGCTGAGGCCATGGGACCAGTTGCAGAATTGTGGATTATAATAGATATTAACTTTTGTCCTATTTGTTTAAGAATGTTCTTGTTCATATATATATATATATATAATCAGATACTTGTGTTGTTCCCTTTTGAATGTGCAACTGAGATAAGTGTTAAGTGTTGTCATATTTAGGTTATTAGATACTAAAAGACTAAGTTTCCTTCAAGGACATTACACCCACGAATCTAAGAAAATGGCTTTGCTGATTGCACATGAGACACTTATAACATGTTAGGTGGAATTAGACCTCACCATTGTTTGCATTTGCATTTGATCATAACTAAGCAGTGTCAAGTGACAAGGGGTGGACTTGTGAGGTTAATCCTGGGTGTCAACTGGACGAGATTAGGGATGAACAAATATGGAAAGAGATCTTCAGATTGGACTAACCTCAAGCCAGATGGCCCACCACTAAATGTGGGCATTACATTCTGCTGCTCCAGTTCTAAAAGGCCATGGCAGAGGAGCTGGTCCCATTTTTCTGTGGCTGGCCCATTCTCTCTCACTGGTGAGTTTGTCTTGCTGCTGTGATCGGCTCTTTGGATTCAAGCATGGACTGAGATGGGCAGATCTCTCGGAATCAATCAGGCCTTCAGGACCAGACTGAGACCACCAAACATCCAGCCTTGTGGACTGAACAACTTCCTGGATTCTCAGCCTCTCCTGTCTGGCACCTATTGTTGGACTCCTTGAACTCTATCTTATGAGCATCTGTCTCTCTGCCTCTCTGTCTCTCTGTCTCTCTGTCTCTCTCTCTTGTCTCTCTCTCTCTCTCTCTCTACATTATAATATATATATATATATTATATATCTATTATATATATATATATATATATGTTCGTTCTATTGATTCTGTTTCTCTGGAGAACCCTGACTAATACAGGTGTTGTCAGTCTTTGCTGGTGAGGGGTGTGTTTATTAGAGGTAGCCAATCAATGGATCCTATTTTTTAACACAGTCAGTTTATGTCTTTTTCTAAGAAGTTGGGAACATTAATGTTGAGAGTTATTATTGATCAATGTTTTAATTCTTGTTATGTTGGTATTGTAGTGCTGTTTTTTCTAGACTTCTTTTGATTAACTCTTCAGGAATAATTTATTAATTCTTTTTGCATCCTTGAGAGTGTTTAATCTTTTCTTCTGACTGAAGAGTCCTGTTGAGTACTCTCTGTAGAGATGGTTTTGTGGACACAGATTCTTTAAATCTGTTTTTACCATGGAAAGTTCTTCTTTCTCCTTCAGTTACAAGTAATGAATTTTCTGGGTATAAGAGTCTGTGCTGTAATCTGTGTTTTTTCATGACTTGAATGAAATTGATTCAAGCCGTTCTAGCTTTCATAGTCCTTTGAAAATTCAGCTACTGTGCCAATAGGCTTACCTTTATGTGTGTATTGGTCATTCTTTCTCACAGCTTTCAATATATTTTTGTTATGTATGCTTAATGTTTTGATATGATATTTGATAGGAAGTTTCTTTTCTGTTCTTTTTTTTTAATTTTTATTTATTTTTATGTGTATGAATGTATTGTCTGCGTGTAGGTTTGTGCACCCGTGTCATGCAATGCCTCGGTGGTTAGAAAAGGGTGTTGAATTCCCTTGGAACTGGAGTTAAAGACGGTTCTCAGCAGCCATGTGGGGGCTGGGGATCGAGCCCAGGTCCTCTGCAAGAGCAGTCAGTGCTCTTAACCACTAGGCCATATTTCCAGCCCCTCTGTTATTTTCTACTTGGTTTTCTGTATCTTTTACCTTGATGGGTATCTCCAAGATTTAGGAAATTTTCTTCTTTGATTTTTTTTTTTTTACTTTTTAAATTTTATTGAGCGCATTTCATACAACATTTCTTAATCAAATTTAGACTCATTCCCTGATCCCCCATGCCCCACCTCTCATGTCCCACCCCTCATGTCCCCCCACCCCCGTCAGAGCTCATGGATTCTGTCATACACAAGTCCTGTCTTGCATCTTTTTCTCAGTCTTTTATAACATTTTCAATGCACAGGTTTACTGTTTGGTCAGTTCTTTGAGTAGGTTTTTATCTCTCTTTTTTGTTCCCCTTTGATTTTATATTATTCCAAAATATGCATATATACACTCCACACAAAAGTCAAATTGCAAAATCTGGAAATAAACCATAGGTTAATTTAGAGATTCACATTTTGACAGTAAAGTGTCATGCAGGTAAAAAGAAGTATAATTTTACATTCTGTCGTTTTTTAGAATATGAATATTGATATTCCTATATGATAGAACACACTATAGGATTACCAAAGGATAAATTATGAATGGTTGAAGCCTGTATCAATAAAAAGAGAAAATATTATTTTACAAAATATTAACTGTTAAATATAATCTTTTTTTAACAAAAGATGTCATGTTTTCCCCAAGGAAGTGCTTGAAAGTTCCTCCTTGGAAAACCCAAATAACCATCAATCTTGCCCCTGTGCTCCACACTGGGGTCCCTTCCCCTCCCCCCATGGTCATCCAAATGAGGTCCAGCAAACGTGTGTCCTGTCTTAATCATCCTGCACTGGCCTTCATGATATAGCCTGGGTAGTCCAACAATAGCAGTCTACACTCTGAAGAGGCTGAAATCCCAGTAGCCATTCAGTCTACAAGCTGGATATCTTAGTAGTCTCCGACTGGCATTGAAGGTTTGAAGGATTCTCAAGTTTTATATCTGAAGTACAATTTCTCAAACCTTACTGATGATTTATTTCTGGTTATACTTTCCTTTTGGATGCTTAAGACCACACAGTTAAGCCAGATTAACCAAGGTTTTGTTTTCTCAAGGTCAGTTGAAGATCTGGTCCTCAAGGGTCACTCGGGTTTTTTGGGGGAGAGGGGAGCCCCTTGCTCTTTTTGGTTTTTCAACAACCAGTTCCATCCACTTGAGGACACATATAGGTCTTGCTAGACCAGGCTTCTCTTTTTGAAGCATGGGCAGACTTTCCTCTTTATAGGGTAGACACTGGCTGGAGTCTCAAGACCTCCTTGCACAGGAAGACTGGTGACTCACATTTGCAGGACATTTCAGTAGATGCCCCCATGCATAGTCCCCTGAGACTTAGTTTACCTCTGAGGGCAAGGAACAAAGTTATTCCTTAGGTCCCTCAGCCAAATTGGTCTGGGTATTAACTATGGTTATTAAGCACTCAGAAAGGCTAAGTTACACCAGCCTGATACATCACATATATACTAAAATTGGATCTTCTGGAAAATAAACTGTGTGTTATTTCCATATCATATTTCTTGATTCACCTTTTTCCATTTTAATTTCATGTTACACTATAATATGTATACATGTCCACCATCATATACCAAAAATCCATAGTCTGAAAATAAATGGTAGGTTAGTTTTAGGACCTGTCTAGGTATTCATAATATAAGAGCACTGTTGTGTTCTGATTGTGATGAATATAGCATTAATGTTGCTCAATTTGCCTTACAACTAGGTACTTGGGGCTAGCTAGCATCCACAGTGAAGGATACCATTCATCTTTTGTTTTTCTGGGACTGTTTTACTTCACTTAACTTAATACCTTCTAGTTCCATCTATTTACCTACAAATTTCATGATATCATCTTTCTTTACTGCTGCATAGAACTCCATTGTGTAGATGTACCACATTTTCTCTATTCATTAATCGGTTGAGTGGCACTTGGGTTGGTTCCAGCTCTTCGCTTCTGTGAAGAGAGATGCAAGAAACATAGCTCTACCTGTATCTTTGCAGTAGGATGCATCTTGTGGGTATATAACCAGAAGTGGTATGGCTGGTTCAGGTGGTAGGATCATTCCGAGTCTTTTAAGGGTTCTCCACACGGCCTTCCATAATGGTTGTACGAGTTTGCATTTCCAGCAGCAGTGGATGAGTGTTCCCCTTTCTCCACAACCAATCCAGCATTTGATATCATTTGTTTTCCTGATCCTAGCCAATCTTATTGGAGTAAGATGAAATCTTAAAGCGGTTTTGATTTGCATTTCCTTAATTATTAGCGATGTTGTACACTTTTTAATATGTTCCTCTGCCATCTCTATTTCCTCATTTGTGAAGTCTCTTTTTAGCTCTTTGCTCCATCTTTTGAGTGAGTCATTTGTTTTCCTACTTTTTTGTTTTTTGAGTACTTTATATATTCTGGAATTTGGTGCTCTGTCAGATGTATCAGCAGTGATGGTTTCCTCCCACTCTGTGGGTTTTCTGTTTATTTCCCTGAGTATTTATTTTGCTGTACAGAAGCTTTTGAGTTTTATAAGGTGCCATTTGTCAATTGCCGACTTTGTTTCCTCTGCAGCTGCTGTCTGATTTAGAAAGAATTTTCCTACGCCTATATTTTGTAGGTTGCTGCCAACTTTACTTCTATCACCTTCAGAGTTTTGGGTTTCACATTGAGGTCTTTGATCCATTTGGAGTTGATTTTTGTACAGGGTGAGATGTAGGGGTTTAATTTTATTCTTCTACAATGGTGATCCAGTTTTACCAACACCATTTGCTGAAAATGCTGTCTTTCATCCATTGAGTCTTTTTGGCCCCCTTGTCAAATATGAGGTTGCTGAAATTGTATGTGCTCAATTTTGGAACTTCAGTTTTGTTCCATTGGTCTATGGGTCTGTTTTTGTGCCAGTACCAGGCTAGTTTTATGGCTATAGCCCTGTAGTATAGTTTAAAGTCTGGTATAGAGATCTCCCCTGTATTGGTCTTTTCACTCAGGGTTGCTTTGGCTATTCGGGGTTTTTTGTTTGACCATATGAATTTAAGGATTTTTTTCCAAGCATGCAAAGAAAGTCTTGAGAATTTTAATTGGGATTTCATTAAATATGCGTATTAATTTGGGTAGAATGGAAATTTTTACTATATTAAATTTTCCAGTCCATGAGCATGGGAGTTCTTTCCATCTTCTGATGTCATTTTCAATCTCCTTCTTCAAGGGTTTATAATTTTTGTTATAGAGATCTTTGGTGTCTTTGGTTAGGTTTGTTCCTAGGTATTTTATTGTTTTTGAAGTTATTGTGATTAGGAAGGTCTCCTTGTATTCCTTCTTTAGTTGCTTGTTGTTGGTGTAAAGAAAGGCTCCCAATTTTTCTAGGTTAGTTTTGTGTCTCGACACTTTACTGAAACCCCTAATCATTTCCAGGAGTTTTCTGGTTGAGTTTTTAGCATCCTTTAGATAGAATATCATTGTTTTCGAAGAGGGATAGTTTGACTTCTTTTCCAATTAGAACTCCTTTAATTTCCTTTTCTTGCCTTATTGCCCTAGCAAGTGCTCCAAGCACTATATTGAAGAGGAATGGTGACAGGGTGCAGCCTTGCTGAGTACCTACCTTTAAGTGGAATCCTTCTAACTTTTCTCCAGTTAGGATGATGTTGGCTGTGGGTTTCTTGTATATGGCTGTGATTATGTTGAGGAATGATCCCTCCAATCCAATTCCCTCTAGGAATTTAAGCATGAAGGGGTATTGGATTTTGTCGAAGGCCTTCTCTGCATCAATTGAGATGATCATGTGGTTGTCTCTCAGTCCATTTATGTGTTTTATGATATTAATTGATTTATATATCTTGAACCATCCCTGCATCTTTGGTATAAATCCAACTTGATCATGGTGGATGATGTTTTTGATGTGGGTCTGTATGCGATTTGCAAGTATTTTCTTGAGAATTTTTGCATCTATGTTCATTAATGAGATGGGTCTATAGCTTTCTTTTTTGTTTATATCTTTGCCTGGCTTTGGTATTAGAGTGTTTCTGGCTTCATAGAAAGAGTTTGGGAGAATTCCCTCTGTTTGTATCCTTCTGAACAGTTTGAGTAGCAGTGGTTGTAGGAGCTTTTATTGTTGGGGGGTTTAATTACATCTTCAATTTCCTCAAATATTATGGGTTTGTTTAAGCTGTCAATCTCTTCTTGGTTTAGCTTTGGTGATTCCCAGGATTTCAAATATTCATCCATTTCTCTTAGGTTTTCAAATTTAGTAGAGTATAGGTTTTTGAAGTATTCCCATATGATTGCCTGGATCTTTTTGCTGTCTGTTGTGATGTTTACTGTTTTATCACGAATTCTATTGATTTGGAGTTGCTCTTCTTTCTTTCTTTCTTTCTTTCTTTCTTTCTTTCTTTCTTTCTTGGTCTTTTTGAGATAGGGTCTCCCTGTAGCCCCAACTATCCTGGCACTAACTCCGTAGAACAGGCTGGACTTGAACTCACAAAGATCCGCCTGCCTCTGCCTCCTAAGTGCTAGGATTAAAGGCATGCACCACCATGCCCGGCACACTCTTTCTTTCTTTTTCTTAACTGGGCTAGAGGTCTGTCTATCTTGTTTATTCTCTCAAAGATCCAACTTTTGGCTTCATTGATATTTTTTGTATTATTTTCTTTGTTTCTATTTCATTGATTTCTGCTCTGATTTTTGTCATTTCTTACTGTCTATTGTGTTTAGGGTTCATTTGTTGTTGACTTTCAAGTGTTTATAGCTGCAGAGTTAACTCATTTATTTGTGCTTTTTCTTTTCTTTTCTTTTCTTTTCTTTGTTTTTTTTTTATGTAGGCACCCAGGGCTAGAAACGTCCCTCTTAAGACTGCTTTTAAGGTGTCCCATAGGTATTGTTGTGTTGCACTCTCATTGTCATTTAGTTCCAGGAAAGCTTTTATTTCTTTCTTTATTACTTACCTGACCCATTCATTATCCAGGTGTGTGATGTTTAGTCTCCATGTGTCCGTGTAGGTAGTAGGGCTAGTCCTAGCATTGATATTGAGCTTTATTGCATTGTGGTTTGGTAGAATGGATGAAATTATTTCAGTATTTTTGGTATTTGTTGAGTTTTTTTCTGTGTTCCAGTATGTGGTCAATTTTGGAGAATGTTCTGTGGGGTGCTGAGTAGAAAGTGTATTCTGTGGTTCTTGGGTGGAATATTAGGTGTTGCATTTGCTGTATTGTATTGCTCAGTTCAGATGTCTCTCTGTTTATTCTTTGGTTGATCTGTCCAAGTGGCTCAGTGGGGTATTGAAGTCCCCTACTATGAGTGTGCTGGGGTTATTCTGTGCCTTGAGGTCCTGTAGAGTTGCGTTTATAAAGATTGGTGCATCAGAGTTTTCTGCATATATATGATTGTGAAGTCTTCATGGTTAATTTTCCCTTTAATGAGGATGTATTGGTCCTCTTTGTCTCTTCTGATTGCTTCTATTTGAAGTCTATTTTTTCTGATATTAAAATAGTAACTCCTGTTTCTTTTTGGTACCATTTGCTTGGAATATTTTTTCCATCCTTTCACTTTCAGTTGGCAACTATCCTTGAGGGTAAGATGGGTTTTTTGTAGACAGCATACAGATGGATTCCGTTTCCTAATCCATTCTCCCAGTCTATGCCTTTTGATTGGGGAGTTTAGTCATTAATAGTTAAAGTTATAATTGAGAGATGTATGTTGCTTCCTTTCCCTTTATCATCCATTTACATTTTTGGTCTAGGTTTCTACTTTTGTGGTTATGCTTTTAATAATTTCCCTTTCAAGGTGCCTGGGGATAGCTGCTCCTCTCCTCTGCCCTTTGAATTGCTTCTAGTATTCTCTGAAGGTTTGGTTTTCTGAACATGTATCCTTTCATCTTTTTTAGGTTATGGAAGATTTTTCTCTTTCCTTCAACTAGAATCGACATTTTTGCTGGGTATAGTAACATGGGTTGACATTTGTAGTTGTTTAGCGCTGGGAATGCTTTGGTCCACGTTCTTCTTGCTTTCATAGTTTCCACTGAGAAGTCAGCTGTAATTCTAATACGTTTTCCCTTGTATGTAACTTGTTGTTTTTCTCTTGTGACTTTTAGAATTTTGTCTTTGTTTTGGGTGTCTAGTGTTTTAACTATGATATGTCATGAGGAGTTTCTTTTCTGATCTTGTCTATTTGGTGTTCTATGTGCTTCTTGTATTTGTATGGGTTTGTCTTTTTTTAGTTTGGGAAATTTTTCATCTATTATTCTGTTGAAGATCTGATTGACATCATTCTTTTGGGATTCTTCTCCTTCCTCTCTTCCTATGAAGCAGTGGTTTGATCTTTTCATAGTGTCCCACGTTTCTTGGTGATTCCATTCTTGTGCATTTTTAAATTTTTCGTAGTCTTTACTTGAGCTTTTTATTTGTTCTGTGTTATCTTCCATGTCTGATATTCTTTTTTCTGCTTCCTCCATTCTACTTCTGAGGGTTTTTCCCATTCTTTCCTCTTGATTGGATGAGTGTTTCATTTCCTTTTTCATTTTGTCTCGTGTTTTCTTTACTATTTCCACTTCCTTTTTGAGGTTCTCAATCTTTTCTTCTATCTCCTTGAGAAGCTACTTGGTTTCCTTTTTCATTTCAGCATGGGATCTTTTCACTGTTGCCACTTCTGGAGTTTGTCATTTTTCTCCTTTTAGTTCTTTCTGAAGTTTATCATTCTTTCCCTCTAGGTCTTTTCTGAGTTTTTTACTCACTCCTGTTAGTTCCATGATTTCTTTGAATATATCTGTGATTGTTTTACAATCTGTGTCCTGTGGTACCTCCAGGGAGGTCTCATTGTGGGAATCCTCCATAGGTTCCGTAGATTATAGTGTGGAATTGTTCTGGGCTTTTTCCATATTGTTCTTTCTTTGTGCTCTTGGCATGTGGGTTTCCTTTTGCCTGTATTCTGATGCAAATCACAAATGCCTCTCACGGTGTCGAAGGATCACTTTCTCTGATTCATTCTCTTTATCAATGGAGTGTTGGCTTGCCTAGATTTCAGGCTTTCAATTTTGGTTATATTTTGGGAGGTATAGCTTACTCTTTCCTTTCAATTCTCTAGGAATTGGGTAGATAACAGCCATTATGACACCCTCTGAGCCCTGTGTTCCCTCTGCTGCTGCCAGCCAGTTACTCTAGGTTGTTTGTAGGGCTTACTGAACACTCCCTCTTGAATTCCAGTTGGTGGGGGGGTGATGGGATTGACTGCCTGCTTAGTCGGTGCCCTTTTACCCTGCAGTTCAGCTGGTCTGGGCTAGGCAGCTGCCGTGTGCCTGGTGGACCTAGCCTCTCTTTCCCACAATCCCCTACCAGATGCGGTGTGGTCCCTGCAGCTCAGCTGGTCTGGGCCTTGATTTTCTTAACAATATTTTATTTGCCTTTGACCTGGCATTCTTCTCCTTATTCTCCATCTATGATTCATGCGTTTCTTTCTTAATAGTATCCTAGAGTTCATGTATATTTTGTTGCTGTGTTATTTTAAATTAACCATGTTCTTTGATTGAACAATCCAATTCTCCAAGTTTGGCTTCATGATCTGCTATTCTCTCTTCCATTTCCTCCACTTTCATTTTTTAAATACTTTTATTGATGATTTCATACATAATCTTTCAGTCCAATTTAGACATATTCCCCTCTCTCTGCCCCCTCACTTTCATTTTATTCTTTCCTCTAGGCTTTTTATTCGAGTTCCTGAGTTTTTCATATCAAGTTCTATTTCACTATGGGTTTTCTATGGTAATTCTATTTTTACTTGAATTATAATGTCATGTTTCAAAGTGATTTTATTATTTTATTCAACTGTTTGCATGTGCTTTCATGGTTCATGCTCTTCATTTAGTTTTTATTCATACCCACTTTTAGTTCCTTAATGCTATTTTTAATTGCTATTTTGAAGTCATTGACTTGTGCATCTTCTAGGTTACCAGTCTCAGGAAACATTACAGATTTCAATGCTAATTTCTGTAGGATCCATATTATCTTGTTGATTCATGTTCCTAACTTTAAAGGTAGGAATTCGGAAAGGCTGCCCCCTGTCACCACTCCTCTTCAATATAGTGCTTGAAACACTTGCTAGAGCAATAAGGCAAGAAAAGGATATTAAAGGAGTACTAATTGGAAAAGAGGAAGTCAAACTATCCCTATTTGCTGATGATATGATAGTTTATGATAGTTTACCTAGGGGGTGCTAAAACTCCACCAAAAACTCCTCAGAAATGATTAACAGCTTCAGCAAAGTGGCAGGATACAAAATAACTAAAAAAATCAATGGGCCTTTCTTTAACCAACAAACAAGCAACTGGAGAAAGAATTCAAAGAGACCGTCCCACTCACAATAGCCCTCAAAAACAATAAGATACCTAGGAACAAACCTAACCAAGACACCAAAGACCTCTACAACAAAATTTTAACCCTTAAAGAAAGAAATTGAGACAGACTCAGAAGATGGAAAAAAGCTCCCTGCTCATGGATTGAGAAAATATAACATTGTAAAAATGTCCATTTTACCAAAACTCTTGTATAGATTAATGCAATCCCAATCAAAATCTCCAGAGTTTCTTCACAGGCTTGGAAACAAAAGTTCTTAAATTCATTTGGAAAAAACAAAGACCCTGAATAGCCAATCACCCTGAGTGAAAAGAGCTACACAGGAAGTGATCTCTATACCAGATTTCAACTCTATACAGGGCTATAGTCATAAAAACAGCCGTACTGGCACAAAAAACAGACCTGTTGACCAATGGAACAAAACCGAAGATCCAAATCTGAGCAATACAATTCTTCAACATGCTTCATATTTGACAAGGGGGCCAAGAAACACAATGAGAAAGACAAGCATGTCAGCAGTGGTTATGGCAAAACCGGATCAACACTTGTAGAAGAAGCACAATTAACCCCTACCTCTCACCCTGTACAACAAAGTAAACTCCAGATGGATTAAAGCGCTGCACGTGAAACCCCAAACTTGAAGGTGATAGAAGAAAATTTGGCCAGCAGAGCTACACAGCATAGGCGTAGGAAAAGACTTCCTGAAACAGAACAGCAGGCTGCACAAGAATTAAGGTCGGACAATGACAAATGGTGACCTCAATCAAATCTCAACAAGTTCTGTACATCAAAAGAAACAATCAAGGAAGTGAAGAAACCCACAGAGTTGGAGGAGGAAACCTTCATGCAGAAATAATCTGACAAAAGCATTGTTCCAGAATATATAAACACTCAAAAAACAAAGAAAAAAGAAAACCAAAGGCTTCATGTTGTGTGGTTTTTTATTCTATGATTTCTATGAGAGGTAGGTATCTGGACTTGTGTCATTGGTGATGTTCACATAATCCATGGCAGGTCTAGAGAAGCTCCCAGATCTGAAGGTGCACAAAGTTCCTAGCAGAGTAGAGGTCTTGTTTTGATTTTATTACATTTATTTATTTATTTATTTATTTATTTATTTATTTATTTATTTATATGAGTGTACTGTCTGCATATATGTTTGAGTACCCATGTCGTGCAGTGCTGAAGAGGTCAGAAGAGGATGTCGGATTCCCTTGGAACTGGAGTTAAAGATGGTTATCAGCCGCCACATGGGTCCTGGGGATCGAACCCCTGTCCTGTGCAAGAGCAGTCAGCACTCTTAACCACTAGGCCATCTCTCCAGCCCTGGTTTTGATTTTTGACAACACATTTAAATTTTTTTTTCTTCTATATTGAAAAGTCAGTTGTTCTTGCAGTTTTTCTTCCTTGTGAATATCATTAGGTGGTACTGACTGTAAGTCTGTGTTAGCTACAGGAAATAAATTTGTAATCTTACTATTATTTATAGAATACAATAGTGTATATGTTAATTTACATTATATTCTTCTGAATACATCATATATTAGCAGGCATCAAAAAGTAAAAGTATGTAAAAATGTAATATTGAAAATTCTTACTCTTGAGGCAGGAGACATAGCTTGCGGTTAAGAGTACTGTCTCCTCTTGCAGAGGAGCTGAGTTTGATTCCCAGTACCCATATGGCAGCTAACAACCACCTGCAAGTCCAGTTCTATGAGAATCTAATGTCTACTTCTGTTGGGTTTAGGGTTCATTTGTTGTTGTCTCTCAAGTGTTTTTAGCTGCAGTGTTAGATCATTTTATTGTTCCCTTTCTGTTGTTTTTTTTTTTTTTTTAATGTGGGCACTTAGGGCTAAAAATTTCCATCTCAAGACCATGTTTAAAGTATCCCACAAGATTTGTCGTGTTGTATTGTCTTTTTCATTCAGTTCCATGAATACTTTTATTTCACTCTTTATTTCTTTGCTGGCCTATTCATTATTCAGGATGGTGTTGTTTAGTCTCCAAGTGTTCTTGTCACTAGTTGGGCTTATTTTGTTGTTCATATTGACCTCCATAGGCATTGCATGACACAGGTGCACTTACACACAGAGAGGCAAAGCACTCATACACGTAAAATAAAAGTACTAAATAAAATATTTTAAAAAGAATAGTTACTCATAGCCTGTGCCTCCTGTATCTTGAAGGCCTTACAACTGTGCACATTTGTGTTTTGTGAATTCTTCCAGCGATCTTTGTGTAAATAGACACATAGAAATACATATTCATATCCTTACATTTTCTTATACAAAATGCCATCTGTATGATCTAAAATTTACTTTGTTTTCTCACTTAATATGTAATTGGGGTTTCTTCCATCTGAGTAAAGCCATCTTCCTCATTAGTCCGAAATGTATTTATTTATTCTCTGTTCAATATATATTGAAACAAACTCCAGCAGCTGGTTATTACAAATCATGTTTCATCACATAACTGTACATAATATATTTATTATTTGTACAAGTGTATTTATGAGACAAATTCTCTGACATAGGGCTCTATTATCAAAAATAAAGCATTCAAAATTTGGGTAGCTGTTGTTAAGCCCTGATTGTATGTAGAGTATAATTTTTTATTTGGAGAAGCATTGCATTAGGAGATGGCCTATTCTTCCCACATCTTGGAAAATGCTGAAGGTGCTCTATCAGTTTATCTATGTTATGTTCTGGATTGCAACTTTGCAGCTGTTAGAGCAATTCTGCAGAGTTGAATGCCACAGATTCTAACCAGGTATTCTTCCTGAGCCTGAGTGGAATGAGAAAATTTTTTTTAAAAAGATAGGAAAGGTGCCTTTTAACACAAAGCAAGACACTTTCCTCACGTTGTGGAAGCAAAAGAATATATATGTGCTTTATCTGAAGTTTAATTTAATGCTTTGAACAAACCTGAAATTTATTAGGCACTAAAGTGATCAGTTTTATACAAAGATAACTACTTGTGTATTTTATTATATTTAAATCAGTTGGTGATTTTAACTTTTCAAAATTTTCATACTGCTTTCTTGTAGTATGTACTTTCTAGTTTGGTTAAACTAATTTGGCACGGTTGGAGTTGGAAAATAGAATGGAAATAAACTTTCAACAAGTAGTCAATAATTATTTCAATAAGTATTAGAATAATCATTTCACTGTTGTTTTCATGTGTTCATGTCATTACTTAATATACTTTATGAGATTTCAAGCTGTGAGATTTGGCTAAGATTTTTTTCCCTGATTAATTCAAATTTGAAAGACATTTCCATATTATGTTACTTCTCAGAAGCTCATATCCAATCAATTTACAAGTCTCAATAAGTCATGTCTCATAACCTTCTTTGCTAATTCCTCCAGCTCTCTACTTAATTTAGACACTTTTTTATCTTTAGGTAGGTGTTCAAAAAGAGTGGACTCAGTAGCATTGATTTCCTCAAAACACTGCAATACACCCACTGGTATCTTCCACAAAGCATCCTCCAAAATACGAAGCCTATATTTAGCCTTGCTATTTTTTTTATTTATTTGTTATGTGTATGAGTGTACTATGTGCATGTAGGTTGGTGCACCCATATTTTGCAATGCTGCAGAGGTCAGAAGAGGGGGTCGGATTCCCTTGGAACTGGAGTTAAAGACGGTTCTCAGCCACCATGTGGGTCCTGGGGATTGAACCCACATCCTCTGCAAGATCAGTCAGTGCTCTTAACCACTAGGCCATCTCTCCAGCCCCTATTTTTTATTTTGTAATATTTTATTGAGTTTTTATACATTTCATATATCATATTCAAATTTAGATCCCTTTTCCTTTCTCCACCTCCTACATCTCCCTCACCACATTTTAAGTATTCTGTCATATGTTAATTCCTATCTGGTCAAGGTCAAACATTTCTTTTTTTTCTGGTCTTTTTGAGACAGGGTCTCCATGTAGCCCCAGCTGTCCTGGAACTCACTCTGGAGACCAGGCTGGCCTTGAACTCACAAAGATCCAACTGCCTCTGCCTCCTGAGTGCTAGGATTAAAGGCATGCGCCACCACGTCAGGATGGCTGAGCTGTCTAAGGTGCTCTCTTCCAGTCAAGCATTTCTATCTGTGTATCTCTAGGTGCAAGTTCATCCACTGGAGTCTAGTCAGCCCATCTAGAGTCACTCCCTTAAAGAAAGAAGTTCTCTCTCTCTCTCTCTCTCTCTCTCTCTCTCTCTCACACACACACACACACACACACACATACACACATAGAGTAATCATTTTCCGATAGTTCCTTGGTTAGGGTGGGGGACTGCTGCTCATTTCCCTCATTCTGTGCTGGGCTTTCCTCTGACTGAGTGAGCACGAGTCACGTGCATGCTGGAACCATTGTTGCAAGTTCATAGGCCAAGTTTCCAGTGACCTGAAAGATTTTTCTTTCCTTTTGTTCATGCACCAAACATGGCACTTACAATATTTTTAACACTTTTTCTGCAATGGTCCCAAAGCTGTGGGTGAGTGAGGTTTAATATAGCAATCTTATCTGGGGACATACACCTAAACCTTTTTTTTTTTTTTTTCGGTATTTTTTTTTGAGACACAGTCTCCCTTTAGTACCAGCTGGCCTGGAGCTCACTCTGTAGACCAGGCTGGCCTTAAACTCACAGAAATCCACCTGCCTCTGCCTCCTGAGTGCTGGGATTAAAGGCGTGCACCATCATGCCAGGTCCAAACCAAGTTTTTAAAATCATGTTGGTCCCAGAAGTCCCAGTTCATGCTCCAGACAGGCACATGGAGTCAGTAGGTACTAGTGAGGCAAGGCAGATCTGCCTTGACCTTGGGGGGCTGGACACCCCCTCAGAAGTCCAAGCTGGAGCTGCAGAGAAGCTCATGGAGTCAGTGAGATGCCGGTGAGGCAAGGCGGACCTGGCTTGACTCTTGGGGGTCTGGACACCCTCCCCTGGATGTCCAAGCTCATGCTCTAGACAGGCGCACAGAGTCAATGAGGTGCCAGTGAGACAAGGTGGACCTGCCTTGACCCTTGGGGAGCTTGACACCCGCCCCCTAAAAGTCCCAGCTATGGTTCCAGACAGGTGCACAGAATCAGTGAGATGCCAGTGAGGCAAGGCAGACCTGCCTTGACTCTTGGGGGTCTGGACACCTGCTCCCAGAAGTTCCAGCTCGGGCTCCACACAGGTGCACAGAGTCAGTGAGGTGTCAGTGAGGCAAGGTGGACCTGAATTGATCCTTATGGGGGCTGGACACCCACCCCTGGGAATCCGAGCTCAGGCTCCAGACAGGTGCAAAGAGTCAGTGAGTTGCCAGTGATGCAAGGTGAACCTTCCTTGACCATTGGGGGGCTGTACACCTGCTCCTTAAAATCTCAGCTAAGGCTCCAGACAGGAACACAGAGTCACCGAGGTGCCGGTGAGGCAAGGAGGAGTTGCCTTGACCCTTGGGGTCCTACCGGCACACGGGGACAACACCCCCCCAACTCCGTCAACCTGGTTGAGCTCTGGTGCAGAGGACCTAACAGGTGGAGGATTGGTGATTATAGTCTGTGCAGCCAACGTTGAGGTGCCAGAATCCAGCAAAACAAATAAACAGACAAATCCACATGCCAAAGACTCAAAGAAAAACCAACATGGAAAAAGCTCATAATAAATCCACACTGAACTCTACCAACCCTACAGAAGATCCCTACAATGAGATCTCCAAGGAAAGAAGCAAAGACATCGACCTTATACGATCAATTGTAGACATATGCAAAGAAATTAGAGAACTAAGGGAAGAGAATGAAAAACTCAAGAAGGACCTAGAGGGAGATAATGACAAAAGAACTAAGGGGAGAGATTGAAAAACTCAAGAAGGACCTAGAGGGAGAAAATGACAAACTCTGGAAGGAAGTGGAAACAATGAATAGATCCCAGGCCAAAATGAAAAAAGAAAATGACCAATGAACCAAGGAGCTACGAGATGAGAATGACAACAGGCTCCAGAGGGAAGTGGAAAAATCTAAAGAAATCGCAGGATGAAATTAAAAAGGATATTGAACATTCATACAACCACCAGGAAAGGATGAGAAAAAGCCTCAGAAGGAGAATGGAAGAAGCAGAAAAAAGAATATCAGACTTGCAGGATAATATGGAGCAACTAGAAAGCTCAAGTAAAGATTGTAACAAATTAAAAACAAACAAACAAACAAACAAGAGTGGAACAATGCAGAAATGTGGGACACTATGAAAAGACCAAACCTCCACTTCATAGAGATAGAGGAAGGAGAAGAATCCCAAGACAACACTATTGACAAGATTTTCAACAGGATAATAGAAGAAAATTTCCCCAGACTGAAAAAAAGATAATCCCACACAAATACAAGAAGCACATATAATGCCAAATAGACAAGTCGAGAAAAGAAACTCCCCAAGCCATATAATTGTTAAAGCGCTAGATGCTCAAAACAAAGACTAAATATTGAAAGCCACAACAAGTTATACATAAAGGAAAAACCAAATCAGAATCACAGATGACTTCTCAGTCCAAACTATGAAAGCTAGAAGAACATGGACCAAAAGACTCCCTGTGCTAAACGACTTTAGAAGCCAACCCAGACTAATATATCCAGCAAAATGTCAGTTATAGTTGAAAGAGAAAGAAAAATCTTTCATGACAAGAACAAGATGAAAAAATACATGTCTAAGAAACCTGCCATGCCTCCCGCCACAATGGACTCTAATTCCCTGGAACCACCAATCGTAAGCTCAAATAAACTCTTCCTTTTATAAGTTCCTTGGTCATGGTGCTTTATCACAGCAACAGAAAAGTGACTAATACAGTTATTGGTACCGAGAGTGGGGTTGTTGGCTATGAAGAACTTGACCATGTGTATGTTTGGAGAAGTGTGGAAGACTTTGGAACTTTGGGCTGGAAAGGCTGTTGACTATTGTAAGCAGAGCTTAAAGGGCCATTCTAGTGGAGGCCTGGAAGAAAGCATGGCTGCAAAAGATGTAGTTCCAGGGGAAAATAAAGACTTAGGCAGCAACCAGGATAAAGAGTCTGGCAGCAGTTTGCCCACAGCCCAAATGCTTGCCTGATGCTAAGTTGAAAAGCAATGGACTGATGTCTTTGGCGGAGGATATTTCAAGACAGCCTAATGTAGAAATGGTGGAGTGGCTTTTAATGGTGAATATTGTGCAGATCTACAGTGAAGAAGAGCAGATGGGGCAGAAAGAAATGCAAAATGTACAGTTTGGATCTGAAAACTGCACTAGGAAGATTAAAGGTGGGGCCAAGGCATGTGAAGGAGAGGCTCCCTTTCATAAGGAGATTAAAGCTATTAAGGAGAGGCCTGGAGATTTACAAGTAAACAAAAGAATCAATACCTTCAGGGCAAGACCACACCCAGCTAATCCTCCAACAAGTCCAGGACAGAGAAAAGTTGCAAATGTGGTTGAAATAGGCCAGGGTCCATCCCAAAATTGCAGCCAAACTCGGCAGTTTCATTCATGATGTAACTTTACTGCATCTAACCTCTCCTGGATAAACTGTATGACCTTATTAACAATGCATGGGCCAAAGGTGAGAAGAAGGAAAAGCGTAAGGAGGGGTCCAAGCAGGGGGAGTAAGTAGGGCAGGAGGCCGTGTAGTCCAGTCCAAAATGGGTCCTCTAGCAGTTGCTTTCTTCTTTCTTCCAGGTCTTCCTGTAATTTTCTTATCTTGTCATGCACAATTCCAGATCGATTAGCGTGGAAGCAGCACTTCTCCTCTAGTCACTTTGTAGCCCTGTTGGGGTTTCTGAATCCCCTGTCACTAGGTGGGACAAGAGCCAGGAGGAGCAGCGCCAATTTCATCCTAGGCCGATCCTGAGGGAAGAACAGAAGGGCAATCCTCAGGGGTGTCACATCTCCTGGAGGGGTCATTATCATTGTTCCCCTGTTGGGGGAGGTATTTGAGGTTTCTAGATGGTATCCGAATTTGGGCTTCTTCCCCTATGGGGAATACACAGCCGAAGCCCCTCCCCATTGTGAGCAGTGGGTCTGGGCCCCTCCATTGATACATCAATGAGTCTGTCCATTTGACCTTTACCTGGGGGCTGAGGCTCATATGCCCCCAGTGTTTTTGCAATCTTGATTCAGTCATTTCTTTAGAAAAAATTTAAAATATTTACAGTAAACAGGGCCTCTGCCAGCTGCAGGTGGGGGTTTATTCCCCCTTTTTGTTTTTGTAATTGTTCCTTAAGGTATTGGTGGTATCTTTCAACAATGGCTTGTCTCTGGGGATTGTAAGGGATTCCTGTAGCATGTTTAATGCCCCATCTCTCGAAAAAGCCTGCAAGAGCCTTCAAGGTGAAGCAAGGTCCATTGTCTGTTTTCACCTGGCGGGGCAGCCCTAAAGTTGTGATTGCAGAAAATGGGGTTGGGCATGGTTGGCCTTCTCTCCAGAATGGGCTGTAGCCCAGCAGGCTCTGGAGTAAGTATCAATGGATACAAAAACATATTTAAGTTTACCAAAGACAGTGAAGTGGGTGACATCTGATTGCCAGAGGGCATTAGGTTTCAGGCCCTGAGGATTGACTCCTGGGGGTTGAAGCAGGGGTACTCTGATAAAGGGTTGGCAAGATTTACATGTTTGGACAATTTTTTCAATTCCTTTACAGGCACTTGGGGGAACCTTTGGTGCAGCCCTCTCCAATTTACATGGGTTAGCTCACGAAAGTTTGCAGCTTCAAGAACTGTTAAGATGTTAGGCCCTGAGGTCAGCTGGTCTGCTAAGGCGTTTCCCATAGATAAGAAGCCAAGGAGGCCCAAGTGTCTTCTAAGGTGCTGGAGATATGTCGGGGCACTCCTTCCTTCCAAGAGGGCTTTAAGCTCTACCATAAGGGGGGAGATTGGGTTACTGTCAAGCCTGATATGGGCCTGCAGTAAGTGAGGCAGGAGATTAGTAACATATAGACTGTCAGAAAAGAGGTTACATGGCTCACAAATGTCCTGCAATGCCATTATTACCGCCAACAGCTCTTTATTTTGAGCAGATCCTTGGCTCGGTTGGAATCTCTGGCTGGTTGGAGTGGGACTGTTCCCTCCGAAGGCTACATAGGCCAAGCTGGCTTTCCCTCCATCAGTGAAAATGCACAGTGCATGTGGTATAGGTATCTTAGAAAGCAAGGAGAGCATCGTGAGCACTAGAGTATTTCTGTAAGAAGGTGGCCCACTTAGAGGGCCCAAAGTGGCAGTCTACTCTTCCCATGAACCCTTCCAAGGAGATGGTCAGGCACGAGTGATTGCAGGATAGTATAGCCATTCAATATCTGATGTCCTATATGGGAGGATAATGTGATGGGGGTCTGTCCCATAATGCTTCTGTCTCTGTGTCCTCCCCCATATTATAGCATCTGCCAACTGGTCTATCTGAGAGTACACCCAAGGCGTGCCAGCTGTAGATAGATGTATGTATCCATTCCAGGGGTCCTTCTTCTTGAGTGATCACTGCTGTAGCTAAGCCAGGTCCTGCAAACACCCATAGGGATAGAGGGTATTCTCTGGAGTACCTAGCTAAGGACCAGCCATGCAAAGCCTCTTGAAAAGCCCTGAAGATCTCACAATGCTCTTATATGATAGGGATCTCCTCTTGGGGACTCCTATCTCTCATTAAGTCAAACAGTGATGTTAATGTCTCTGTGGGGACAGCCGCCCAGGGCCTAAGCCAGTTAATCTCACCGAGCAGACTTTGGAGCTGTGTCAGGGTGAGTTGTTCTGGTACTTCTATGTTAGGTTTTACAGGACTGACCTTTGTGAGGGAGAGATGGGTGCCTAATACCTTAAAACGGGGGACTCGTTGGATCTTTTCAGGTGCCACCATGAATTCCCCCTGTATTAGCATTTGCAATATTATGTTGAGGAATCCTTGCAACTCTTGAGGATTCTGGTGGCCGATAATAAGATCATCCATATAGAGGTATAATAGGGAATCTTTCTGTGACAGCATGGGGGCCAGGAGGATGGCGAGGTACTGTTGGCAGAATGCAGGGCTGTTGGCCATACCTTGGGGTAGCACTAACCACTCATATTGGCAATCTGGCCAAGAGTAGTTGAGAGATGGCAATGAAAAGGCAAACTTACCACAGTCTTCTGGGTGCAGGGGATTTAGAAAAAATAATTTTGCAAATCTCTGTGAAACATGGGTTTTATTAAATATGAATTTACTTAAAAAAGAAAAATAATCTTTAAGGTCGATTACTGCAATCAAGAAGTCTGTGGGGATTTCGGGAGTCCAGGGAATGCTCTATAAGGGGGTTCTGACCAGCTCTATCCTATCATTTACCTTCCTTAAGTCCTGGAGCATGCGCCATGACGCTGAGGCTTTGCGGTATAATAAAGACGGGTATGTTCCAGGGACTCATGGTTGGGCAAATATGCCTGAGCCTCAGTTCTTCCTCCACTAGCTGGTGTAAGGCTTCTAACTTTGTTTGTGCTAATGGCCACTGCTCTACCCAGACAGGCTTACCCAGCTTCCATCTAATAGGAGGAACCCAGGGAGAAGTGGCCCCTATGATTGGGGATAGATTTTTACTTGTTTCCCCTTTTCCGAGTAGGGGAGGCTCATTCAGGGGATCCTGAAAAAACATCTTATAATCAGTGGTCAGCACTGCATCCATCTGCCCCAGTAAGTCCTGGCCTAGTAGGTTGGATGTGAGGCCCCGGGCTACTAGTGGTCTAATCTTACCCTGGTCCCAATCTGTACCCACCTATCACATGAGGGTGGAGGTCTCTTTTGTTCTGGAATTCCCTCTCACCCTCAAAACTATGGGCCCAGGTGTTAGGGACCAGGTGGCAGGCACCTTTTTTCTTAAAACTGTCCTGTCTGCTCTGGTATCTATTAAGCACTGGAATCTGCCACCCCCCAATGATGACTGACATTTGGGGATGCAGGCCCTCAGTTAAGGGGATCATCCAGTGAGCCTGGGTTCTCACATTTTCATGCCTAGCACCTCGTTTTTCTGGACATGCTCCTCCTTGGTGTGACGGGGCTGGAGGCCACCCTGAGGCTAGTTTAATGGCTTGACTTCCAGGTCAAACTTTGATCTGCAGTCCCTTTTCCAATGGAAGCCCTTCTTTCACTGGGGACACAGGGTGGCAGGAGGCCTTGTCCCCACCCCCAACCCTGCCCCGGTCCCCCCTTGAGGGCAGTCCCTTCTGACATGGCCCTCTTGCCTACACCTAAAGCAGGCCCCCACCCCCCTTTTTTGTGGAGCTTCTCCTCCCTCACTGCCAAAGCTCGTGTAGGAGCCTCAGTCATTGCAGCTGTCTGGGCCTGTAGGGCAAGGGCCAGGGACTGAGGCTGGTGGTGCTGGGTGCCCACATCTTGCGATGCAATCACACAGCTACTCATAGACTAGTCCTTCAAGCCTGCACATGCCATGCGGTGGTCATTGTTCATCCCTTCCCATACCAACAGCCTTACAAAATTGTCTCTAAACTCCCCCTCAGGGAGCTTTCGATGGATGCTTTGTTGAACCCTACCAATGAAATCTGGCAGTGGTTCCCCGGGCTTTTGCCTCACCCTAGCAATCAGTGACTCAGTAGGGCCCTCGTTTAGTTTCCCCCAAGTGTCCAATCCACATTGTCTCACCTGGTCCCTGTAAGGGCCAGTGATGGCTGCTTGTTGGATCCCTATGCGGTACCTGTCCCCTGTCCCTGAAAGTATCCTGAATGTAATAGGGATGGGAGGGTTGGCTCCCCAATTCTCTTCTGCCCTAAGTCTACGCTCCTCCTTGCAAAAGGCAGTTCATTTGATGAACATAGGACTAGGGAGAACAGCCTTAGCAACATCAATCCAGTCCTTAAAGATGCAGGGATGGTAGGCAATGTCTTGCAACAGCGTCGTGGCCCAGGGAGAATTGGGGTCGTCTTCTGCCACTGCCTTGTCGAGCTCTTTGAGGTCTTTGGCTTCCCATGGGTACCAATCTAAAGGCCAGTTTCCTCCAGGTGCCAGGTTTATGGGGAATGACCGTGGCGCCTCCCCGGAGTTGTATGTCATCCCCCTCCATATGAAGGGGGTGTTGATGGGGTCCAGCTGGAGTGGACCCTTACAGGGCCAGGGAGCACTCCCAAAGGAGTCAAGGGAGGGATAGAGGGTTTGGGGCCAGTCCGGTGAATCTATCCCAATGGCCCTGCCCCTGGAGGCTCTTTGGCCTTTGGGGCCAGGACCTCCACCCATCTATTCAGGAGGCAGGGTGAGAAGCACCCCTTCAGAGCTGCCACAGTGGGGAGTGTCCCCAAGGGGGCAATTTCCCCCTTTTCCATTTGAGCTTTTCTGATTAGCTTTTCAACCTTATCCCAAGTGTCCCAATAAAAAGGTTGCCCTCCAGTAATCAAGGGGCGAATTTCAACAAACAGTCCCAGGCCTGGTGGGCCTAGTTATCAGAGAGGTCTAAACCTCTACTCTTGAGGAGGATCCTAAGGGATTCTGAAGAGGGATCAGTATTTGAATTGAACTTCCCCATATCTTAAGGGGGTACACTCACCTGTAGACCAATTGGCCGGTCAGCAAACTTCCAAAGGTAACCGGGTAGAAACACCAGTCTGTGGGTGTCTCCTGAAGAGAGACAGGGGAGAAGATTTCATTTATTTGTTCTCTTTCTGGGTTTTGTTTGTTTGTTTGTTTGTTTTTGTCTTTTCGAGAGAGGGTCTCCCTGTAGCCTCAGCTGTCCTGGAAATCACTCTGTAGGCCAGGCTGGCCTTGAACTCACAAAGATCCACCTGTCTCTGCCTCCCAAGTGCTAGGATTAAAGGCGTGTGCCACCACACCCGGCCTCTTTCTGTTTTCTTATTGTAGGCATTTAGGGCTATGAATTTCCCTCTCAGTACTGTTTTAAGGAGTCCCATAGGTTTTGCTGTGGTGTATCATCCTTTTCATTTAGTACCAGTAATACTCTCCTTGGACTCATTAATTATTCAGTAGTGTGTTGTTTAGCCTCTATGTGTTCTTGTAGCTAGTAGGGTTCTTTCTGTTGTTGATATTAAGCTTTGTTGCACTGTGGTATGAAAAGATGCATGAAGTTATTTCAGTTTTTTTGTATTTGATGAGGTTTGCTCTGTGTCCCAGTATATGGTCAATTTTGGAGAATGTTCCAATGCTGAGTAGAAAGTATATTCTTTGGTGTTTGGGTAAAATATTCATTAGATGTCTGTTAGGTCCATTTGATGTATCGTATTGTTCAGTTCAGATGTCTGTATGTTTATTCTTTATCCAATTGACCTGCCCAATGGGCTCAGTGGGATTTTGAAGTCTCCCACTCTTAATGTGCTGGGATGGATCTGTGCCTTGAAGTCCTTCAGAATTGTGTTTATGAAGTTTGGTGCACCATGTTTGGTGCATCTGTATTTATGGTTGTGAGATCTTCAAAGTTGATTGATCCTTTGATAAGGATGTAGTGACCCTCTTCTTCTCTTGTGATTAGTCTTACTTTGAAAGTTATTTGGTCTTATATTAAAATAGCAACCCCTGCTTGCTTTTTGGTACCATTTGCTTGAAATATTTTTTCCATCCTTTGACCTTAAGATGATGCCTGTCCTTGAAGGTAAGGGGTGTTTCTTGTAGACAGCAGAAAGTTGGATTCATTTTCTTAATCCATTCTCCCAGTCTGTTTCTCTTGACTGGGGAGTTTAGACCGTTAATATTTAGGGCTAATACTGAGAGATGTATATTGCTTCCCTTCAGTTTATTTTTGGTCTATGTATTTCTAGGTTTATACCTTCATTAATTACTCTCTCTTGCCGCTTGGGGATTGCTGCTCCTTTCCTCTGTCCTCTGAACTGTCTCGCATATTTTCTACAGGGTTGGTTTTCTAGACGTGTTTTTTCCTTCTTGTTTATGTCATGGAACATTTTCCTTTCTGCTTCGATTTTAATTGACATTTTTTGCTGGGTAGAGTAACCTGGGTTGGCATCTGTAGTCATTTAGTACTGGAAATACTTTGTTTTAAGCTCTTCTGCCTTTCATTGTTTGTGTTGAGAAGTGAGCTATAATTCAAATGGGTTTTCCTCTATATGTAACTTCTTGTTTTTTTCTTGTGGCTTTCAGTATTCTGTCTTTGTTTTGAGCATGTAGAGTTTTGATTATGATATGGTGTGGGGAGTTTATTTGCTGATCTTGTCTATTTGGTGATCTATGTGCTTCTTGTATTTGTAGGGGTGTGTCTTTTTTCAATTTGGGGAAATTTTCTTCTATAATTCTGTTGAAGAGCACTGGCAGCATCATGATGAAAGCTTTTGTGGATTATTTTATTTATGATGAACCTCGTGATAAACCTATGTGGAGATGTAATACACTCCATCTTCTAGGTGTTCAGACTGCATATGCAGAGGGCACAGAGCCAGGAGACAACCACGCCCAAATATCACCCAGGAATTGTGCTGACTTTCAGCCACTGCGTCCTGACTCCAATTTCAACCTCAATGTTGCATAGTTTTAATGAGGATACATTTCCAGAAACACTCACACTTAGATGGCCCATACCATCATCCTGGGATTCTTCTCCTTCCTTTATATTTATGATTATGATGCAGAGGTATGGCACTTCATGGTGCCCCACAATTCCTGATTAATTCCGCTCTTGTGTTTTTTTTAATTTATAATCATTGCTTGAGCTCTTCAGTTCTTCCATGTTATCTTCTAGGGTTGATATTCTCTTTTCTGCTTCATTCATTCTGTTACTGAGGGTTTCTCTTGCCTTTTCCTGTTGACTGGATGAGTGCTCAATTTCCTTTTTCATTTCAGCCTGAGATTCCTTTAGTATTTCCATTTCCTTCCAGAGTTGACCATTCTCCCCTTTTAGTTTTGCAATTAGTTTGCTTTTTCATTTCAGCCTGAGATTTTTTTCACTGTTTCCATTTCCTTCCGGAGTTGGTAATTTTCTCCCTTAGGTCATTAATTTCTATGAGTTTATCTATGATTTTTCTTTTAAGATATGTGTCCTGGGTTACCTCCAGAGAGTTCTCATTATTGGAGTCCTCTATAAGACTGATAGTGTTTGGTGGGGATTTTCTTATTTGCTTTTCCCATGTTGTTGATTTTTCTTTGTGCTTTTGGCATGTGAATTTCATTCTTTTGGTCTGTAATCTGATGTGAAATTCAGGTGTTTCTTCATTGGACTGTAGGCTGTTCCTTTAGTTTGACTGGGGCAGAGGGGGGGGTCTGATTTAGCCCATGCACCGGCAAGCTGGCTGTGGCCTCAGTTTCCCAAATATCCAGGTTCACAGTGAGTTGGGCCAGCCTTACTGGCCTGTGGTAGAAGTGGACAGGCATCTGACTGCTGCCTCAGTATCCCTGAGGACCCGAGCCTCCAGCCAGGTCGTTCATCTTTTACCTGTCCTGTGGCCCTGTGGCAGAAGCAGAGGTGCCACTGGCTGCTGCCTCAGTTTCCCTGAAGATCTAAACTCCCAGCTGGGTAGGCTAGCCACTACCCCACCTGCAGTGGAAGCTGGAAGCTGAGGTGCCATTGGCTGCTGCCTCAATGTCCCTGAAGACCCACAGTCCCAGCAGAATGGGCCTGCTTTTACCCTGCCTGAAGCAGAAGCCAAGGTGCCACTGGCTTCTGCCTCAGTGTTCCTGAAGACCCAAGGACCCAACGGGGTGGGCCTGCTTTTGTAAATATTTGTTATGTCCATTTCATGTAACATGGTATTTGATTGATATGTCTGTTTATTCCTTGTCCAGTTGACCTCTCTATTGAAGATAGTGGGGTATTGAAGTCACCTCCTGTTCGAGTTAATCTGTGTTTTACAGCCCTTAAGTAGTGACTTTATGAAATTGGCTGCTCCAGAATTTGTTGCATGTATGTTCATGATTATAACATCTTCTGGATCAATTGTACATTTGATTAAAATAAAGTGATCCTTTTTATCTCTTATGCTTATATTTAATTTGAAGTCTATTTTGTCAGGCATTAGAATTGCAACACATGCTTGCTTCTTAGAGCTATTTCCTTGGAATATTTTTTTTCCATTCTTTCACTCTAAAGTAGTATCTATTCTTGACAGTGCAATGAATTACTTGAAGACAAAAAAATATTTATTTTCTTCCTGGATCCATTCCAATAGTCTGTGTCTTTTGACAGGGAAGTTGAGTCCACTGATTTTTAGTGTTATTTAAATATGTACATTGGATTCTGTAATTTTAATTTCTTTTTGTGGCCCCATTTTGTTTCCGTTATTATATCTTTCTCTCTTTTCTTAATGTAGCTTTTTGAGTATACTCATTCCTTTCTTCAGTCCTTTGCTGCCGCAGGCCAGCCCAGCCGGAATTTCTTTCTCCCAGCTGGATATCTTTCACCTGCAGGAAATCAGTTTCTGTACAGGAGGGCACAGAGTCAGGCGAGAAAAATAACTGGACTGGACACCAGAGAATTTTGGATCTAGTGCGTTTTTACTGAAATCAAGTGAGGCTTTTATAATAGGCAAGTAACACAAGCAACGCAGGCAGGGGGAGGGGGAAGGGTCGAGCTGACAGGCAGGTAACGCAGGCAGGAGATTTGCTTTCCTCGGGAACAAAGAGATTTACAGCTGGATTTGCAAGGCTAACAAGATAAACCAAAGTAAGCTTTTAGCTTACCCAGTGTCAATAAAACAGCAGCCCTAAACTCACAAACCATAAAAAGTCATTGTCTCTTTTGAAGTTTCAATTAGAGGTTTCTCATCCTTCCTGGGGTTGTTTGCTATCTCTTTTGTTTGTTGTCTTTAGGTTGTGTTTTAACTACAAGCCCGGAGAAGAGGGCTTTTAGCTCTTTTACAAATTACACAGAGTTTTTCTTAAAGGAGAAATCTCCGCCATGTGCCTTTAACTAAGTGTTACACTTTAACATGTATAGCTGTAGTTAAACTCTAACTTTATTAGATGTAGCTTTCTACTTAAAGGACTAAGTCTTTTTTGTTAAGTTTGGAAGGACACTTTTATTATTATTAACTAACCTATGATCTCACTCAGTGTAATGTCTACAATATCTTTGTGGGGACTTTTAGGACAAAGGAGCTTTTAGATGTTGTATCTCTGTATGATTTTACTTAGGTGCATCAGGCTGTTTGCCTGAATTGTTTTTAAGCATGTTTAACTGTCCCTTATCTGGGACTGAGGTTGTGCTGCACTTAAGAGGAGAGTCAAAAGACAATGTACAAAGTCCAACACTCATGAAGCATAACATCTTTGTAATGCATCGTGATCTTAGAAGCTGAGACCGGGTACTCTGTCACTGACCACCAGGGAGCTTAACCTCGAAAGGCTCTTTATCTCCTCGTCCATTGTTACACAGACGACTCCGGAGTTGGTGTAACACTTTGCATTGCTTCAAGTATTTTCTGTAGGGTTGGTTTGGTGGACATGAATTTTTTAGCCTATTCTTGTCATGAAATTTTCCATTGTGGTTTGACCATAATAGGTAGTTAATCTGGATAAATCGTTCAGGGCTTGTATCATAGTCATTTAGAACTTGGCATTCTTTGGTTCAGGTTCTTCTGGCTTTCATAGAATTGAAAAAATTCAGCTGTACTTCTGTTGGGTTTTCCTTTATATGTCACTTGTTACTTAACTTTAAAGTTTTCAGTACACTCTTTGTACTGAACATTTAATTTTTTAAATAAAATATTTTATTGGTGTTTTGTGTGTTTCATACATCATTTCTCAGTACAGTTTAGACACACTCCCTTTTCCATGCCCCCCACTCCAACCCAATTCATGCATTCTACCATACATGTCTTGCATCTGTTTCTCAGTCTTTTTATTAAAGTTTTGCTCTGCAGAGTATTGTTTGGGCAGAAGTTGTTTCCGTCAGTTTTTTGATCCAGTCATTTTATTGTTGTTGTTCCCTCCCATTTGTATTGCTCCAAAGTATACACACACACACACACACACACACACACACACACACACACATATATATATATATATATATATATATATGGCACATATATAATAAAATTATGACCTTTGAAAATAAACTGTATGCTAATTCCAAAATATGTTTAGGAGTTCACATTTTTCCCTTTAATTTTATATTACTCTAATATATGAATACATACCCTCCATACATTTACCACAATTACAAAGTCTGAAAATAAGTGATGAGTTAATTCTAGAGCCCATTACAGGAATCACATTATAACAGCATATTTGCTTTCAGATAAAAAGAAACATAACATTAACTTTGCTCACCTTGCCTTTCAACTAGGGATTTGGTGTTAGCATCCACAAAGGAAGGATATCATTTGTGGGAAACTGAAAATGAGCCTACCACCTGACCCAGATATTTATTTTTTTTACTGTGATATGACATGGGGGTTTTCTGTTCTTGTCATGTCTAATTGGTGCTCTATGTTCTTCTTGAATCTCTATAGGCAAGTCTTTCCTCAATTTAGAAAAGTTTTAGTCTATAATCCTATTGAAGATCTGTTCAATGTCATTGGCCTGAGTTTCTTCTCCTTCCTGTATACCTATAATTCATAGTTTTTTTTTTTCTCTTCATGCTGTCCTACATTTCCTGAGCATTCCATTACTAGTTTTTTTATTTATTTTTATTTATTTTTTTATTTTACATAGTCTTTGCTTGAGGAATTCAGGCCCTTAACTTTGTCATCCAGTGTTGATATACTGTTTCATTTATTCTGCTTATGGTGCTTTCTGCCTTTGTTTCCAATTGGCTTGTTGAGTTTTCCCATCCTGTATTAATTTCCATTTGGGTTTTCTTCACTATTTTATCTCTTTGTGAATTTACTTTTCAAGTCATGAATTGTTTATGATATTTCATAAAGCAAATTATATGTATATTCTTGGATATCATCACAATTTTATGTCATTCTTCCTTGAGTTCCTTGAGTTGTTTGTATGTGTATTCTTTATGATTTTTGATCATGTTTATGATTGTTCTTTTAAATTATTTGTTCTGGGGTTCCTCAGAGCAGTTCTCATTATAATGTACTTCTGTACAATTAGTGGGTTTTTTTGAGGGGGGGACATTCTCTTTTGTTTTCATATTATTTGTGTTTTTGAGCTGCCATTTGGGCATGTGGATGTTCTTTGTTGATTAAGTGTCCAGTAGGAACATCTACTCTGCTTCTATTTAATTTAATTTTTATTTTGTTTTTATTGTTTACGTTGGTTGGTTGATTTTTGTTCAAGTACGGGAACTAAATTGGTACATGTTTCAGGGTCTTGCAGGGTAGTAGAATGGTCTGGGTGGATGGTGGAAGAGCCTATTAGATAGACGGGTCAAGTTAGTAGGAGGGCTGGTCTATGTCAGACAAATCAGGAGCCAGTGGAGTCTATACCAGGGAGTTTAGGTAGTCTGGGTGAGTCAGGTAGTCCAGATAACTGAGGCAGAGGATTGGAAGACTTCCCTGGATCTAAGACTGTCAGGGAACAGGGTGGGAGTGGGGAATTGGAATGGAATAGAGATGCAGTGATCAAGATCTAACTAACAAGAGTTCTGGCTGGGCAGGCGTCTTGGGTTGGTTAGGAGCCAGGAGAGATGGGGGATAGAGGAAGCACCTCAGGAATTGGAGTCCACATGAGTCCAAGGCTGGCAATGGATAGGTGGAGGTGGGTAAAAATAATGGAATAGAGAAGAACTGGTCAGGTAGGTGACTTACCAGAGTCTTGGCTGGGCAGGTCTTTCTGGCTGATATGGAGGCAGGGGATATGGGAGGGGTATGGGGAATAATCTACTCTAGAGTGTTTAGCTAGTCTGGGCTGGGAAGCTTATTCAGAAATCTGAAATAGATGAATTGGACCCTGCATGGGTCCAAGGCTGGCAGGGAGACCTGAGAATTTTTTTTCTGGGCACACATATGTGTCTGGGATAAGTTCATGATATTGTCTCATTTTCCCACATATACCTGCAGTTTGTTCACAAGTTAAGGTCAGAGTAATGGAGAAAGGAGAAATGTAGGAGTGGGTTTTTGAAAATGTATTTTAATCAATCAATTAATTAATTAATTAATTAATTTTTTGGAGACACGGTCTCCATATAGCCCCAGCTAGCCTGGAACTCACTTTGTAGACCAGGCTGGCCTTGAACTCTGCTTCCTGAGTACAAGGATTAAAGGCGTGTGCCACCATGTCTGGCTTAAAGACAGTTGTTAGCTGCCATGTGGGTGCTGGGAAACAAACCCAGGTCCTCTGCAAGAATAGTTGGCATTCTTAACCTCTGAGCCATCTCTCCAGCCCCAGGAATGGTGTTTAAAGCCTCAGTTTTCAACAAGTTTCAGGAGTAAAGAAAATACCACGGACAATAATAATGTAAGTGTATGACAAAACACTTGGATAAAAGAGGAAGCTATTAGATACTAAACGATAAGTTAATTGGCTATAATAAAAAATATGAGGAGAAAATGAAATGCATATGCTTTAATGTAGTAAGTGTAGTTAGGGAAGACTTATATGAAGAGAAATGAAGGAAAGACACAAAATTTTTCCCTTAAAATTATAAAGATAAACAGTGAACAATTCTAGCTATAAGTTGGCTTCATTTTTAATATGTTATTCTATTCTTCCACAATTTGAAACATGCATATAATGTATTCCTATATCACCTTTTTGTAAATTTTCACAAAGTGGAAATCTATCTATCTATCTATCTATCTATCTATCTATCTATCATCTATCATGATGTGAATTTTCACTGTCCTCCATGTATATGGTCTTTTGATAATTCTGAATTTATTCTTCCATCTTAGTCACTTTAACATTTCTAAACACGAAGAATAAATACATTTTAAATTATTTGTAAAAATAATTTATTGATTCTTTGAGAATTTCATCCAATGTATTCTGATATTTCAGTGTGGTGTTACAATGCAGCATTACAGTTAATACTTTTTTTCTCTTTTATTTGTTTATATTTTAAGGGATTATACAATATAATAGCAAAGTTATTTTCAGATAACTTGACATTACTCAGTTTGCTGTACAATTAGGTAATTGGTGCATTTTTTGAAGTGAGCCAAATTACTAAGCATAAGCAATGAATGTAACATTCATGTAAAAACCATTTGCAAGTATCTATGTCCAAATTTTGAACAATCCAAGGTTCCCATAGTCCAGTTGGAGAAGCTTGTATGCACAAGCATATAGATCATATAGGAGTCCAGTCTATATTGCCGTAGTCTCACGACTCACCACAATCTCTCCATGGCCCTCACATTCTACCACACCTCCTCTTCCGCAAGTTGTTCCCTAGGCTTTGGGAAAGGGGTACACGTGGGTAAGAAACAAAACAGTCTATTTTCTCTGGAGATGTCATTTTGGAATCTAGTCTGTTCAGGTTGTTCCCCTTCATGGGTTGACAGCTTATCCAGGGATACCTTTTTAATCCTACTAACAAAGCACAAGCAATTAGATGTACAGGAATTTAAGCAGTACTAATTATTATGGCAAGCTAAGCTGTGAGCATAGACACAGATGCTTGGATGGTATGCTAATCCACAAACTGTGGTTTATCTATAAAAGGTGGCAAGTTCTTATTGTGGCTTATAACATCTCCTAACCACTAGAGGACATAAGCTTGTGACATCTGCTGTGAGTTATTTCTCCAAGGAGAGAGCTAATAGCCAATTAGATTTGGGATATATATATGGCTCACTGTTGCACAGTATCTCCAGGCAGTTGAGGTGTAGCTGATACTGATGGAGGAGTCTTGCTTGTCTCAAGGAGACCAATATTTTGCTGTATTGCTTTAATGGCCTTTGGTAATGCTCTCTGGCATTTCAGAGGCCACTTTTACATTAGCAAGTGATGTCTCAAAACATTTTTTCATGCTCATACCAGTTCTTCAACAACAGGGACTTACTGCATTTCTCCTTGCATATATCCCACTTATAGGCAAAAGGCCTTTAAAATTTGGGGGGCTTGGATCTACTAGCCAACATCTCTTAGGCAGAATAATTCATTGCTGATATCAGAGCTTTCCTGTACTAATATATTTTGCTTAATTACACAGCTTATAAAGACTACTATTGAATTTGGCTCTAAATAGAAAATTATCCTTTCACAGTTCCCATGCCTATCAGTCAATTAAAAAAGGGTAGTTATACCTATTTTATAAGAAATTACCACTATAACAGTTGGCTCTAATTTACAGTTAGGGAATGACTACAGTACAATCATGTTTTACTTTTTCCTATAAAGGGGAGAGGTAGGAAGGTTTCTCAGCATCTGGAAGGTAAAATTCATTAGGGCCCATTATAAACAGTTAACCCCAATAGAATTCAGAGAGATGCTCAGTTTCTGTGACTCAGGCAGTCTGAGGTTCCTCTTTCTTTAATGTTCAGATGGGTCAGCCTCTCTGCTGGCATTTCCCAGTCCATCCTGCACAGCCAAAAGTTGTATGTTTTCAGGAATTTAGATTGTTTTTTTTTACCTGTGGGAACATACAAATCTCCTCCCATTGTTAGTTTCAAGATCTCAAAATTGAAAATTTATCAATAGGTTGGGAACACAGAGTTTTCCATTTGTATCCCAGAAGGGATACTACACCACCTCCCACCTCCCTCTTTTTGTTTTTTAAATTTTTATGTTTTGACCTATAGATGCCTAGGTTGTATTATACATACCCATAAACAGGAGCCAAGGCATAAGTTTTCATTAAATTTACCCAAACTGTTTCTCATTGACTGTATGCTACTTATTTGGGAAGTAAACTTAAACTTAATTCCTTTAAATTGTCCTACAAGTAAAAGGAAGTGTTAAAATGTGATATTGTATAAGTAAGAAAAATATAGAGACCATTTGTGTACCTTAACCCCAAAGTTATTGTTGGAAGTTCAGTACAAATTATAAATAAAACAATTAACATTTTATATTCCCAATTAGTTCAAATGTATTACTATTTTCACCAAAACCTACAACCAAATTTAACTAATCTAAACATTTCACTAAGCCTTAAAATATCCTATAATATTTGGACAAAGCTTGGGCAGAGTTGAGTATGTGCCAAATAAATTTTACCCAATATACACTTTGCTCTTTAAAGCTATCTGATTAGACTATGACTTCAGAAAAATCAAGTCCATTAACTTATATGGTTTATTTTGTATTTCTGTGTAAATCTTTCCTGAAATATCTCTCTATATAAATATGTTATTTTTAAGTATACCCTTTTAAACTGCAAACCTTACAGAGTGGATTTTAATGACTATCTTCCTCCAAGCTCTTGGCCTTCTTCAGGCCTGGCATGACAACCTGATTTAAAGACTTTTAAGTATCTAGCTCTTTTTTAAATTTTTTTAATGAGTACAAGCGTCCTTCATGTAAAACCAATTTGCAAGCACTTGTGCTCAAACCCACACAGCCCAAGGCTCCCACCATCCAGCTGGAGGGGCTTGTATGTACAATAAAGTTGATCAAATAGGTGTCCAGTCTATATTTCTGTAGTTTTACCATTCACCCCAATCGCAGCCCTTACATTCTACCATGCCCCCTCTTCAGCAGATTGTTCCCTAGTCTGAGAAAAGGGGCACAGGTGGACGAGAAGTAGAACAGTAGTTAATACTTTTTAATATAATACTTTTATTAGTGTTTTGTGTATTTCAGATATCATTTTCAGTTCACTTTAGACATATTCCACCTTTCCCTTACTCCCACCCCACCCCAGATCATGAACTCTGCCATACATGTCCTACATCTTTTTCTCAGTCTTTTAAAAGTTTTTTCTGTACAAAGCTTTATTGTTCGGGGGCAGAATTTAACTATATAAGTCCATTCTTTGACCCAGTCCTTATGTTGTTTTGGTTCCTCCCAATTGTATTGCTCCAAAGTATGCCTATATACACGTCATATATATCCCAGAATTATGTCCTCCTGGAATAAACTGTATGTTAACTCTGATATAGGTTTAAGAGTTCACATTTTTTCCTTCTAATATATTATTACTCTAAAATATGAATATATACCTTCTGCACATACACATTAATTTCCATGTCTGAAAGTAAGTGGTAAGCTAATTCTGGGGCTCATTAAGGGATCCACATTATAATATCACAGTTGCTTTCAGATAGAAATATAACAACATAGCTCAGCTTGCCTTTCAATTGGGGATTTGGTATTAGCATGCACAAATAAGGGAATCCATCCCCTGCTTGGTTTTTTGGGACTGTGTTACTTCACTTAGCATAAGGGCTTTGAGTTCCATCCATTTACCTGCAAAGTTCTTGATGTCATGTTTCTTTACCGCTGCATAGATCTCCATTGTGTAGATGTACCACATTTTTGTTATCCACTGGTCAGTTGAGGGGCATTTGGGTTGGTTCCAACTCTTTGATATTGTTAAAAGACCTACAATAAACATAGATGTGCATATATCTTTGCAGTAGGATGAGTCTTGTGGGTATATACCCAGGAGCGGTATGGCTGTGGCAGGTGGTAGGCTCATTTTGAATCTTTTAAGGGTTCTCTACATTGCTTTCCACAGTGGTTGTACAAGTTTACATTGCCACCAGCAGTGGATGAGTGTTCCCCTTTCCCCACAACCTCTCCAGAATTTGATGTCTTTTGTTTTCTTGATCTTAGCCAGTTTTATTGGAGTGAGATGATATCTTAGAGTGGTTTTAATTTGTATTTCCTTAATTATTAATGATGTTGAACACGTTTAAGATATCTCTCAGCCATCTTTACTTCCTCACTGGTGAAGTCTCTGTTCAGATCTTTACTCCATCTTTTGAGTGAGTCATTTGATTGCTTTCTTCTTTGTTTTTTGAGTAGTTTATATATTCTGGATGTTAATGGTCTGTCAGATGTATCACTGGTGAAAGCTTCCTCCTACTCTGTGGGTTTTCTCTTCACTTCCTTGATTGTTTCTTTCACTCTACAGAAGCTTTTGAGTTTGATGAGGTCTTATTTGTCAGCTGTTGACCTTTTTTACTCCATAGCTGCTGTTTGTTTTAGAATGTTTTTTCCTACTCCTATGACTTGTAGATTGCTACCAACTTTTTCTTTTATCACCTTCAGAGTTTCAGGTTTCATGTTGAGTTCTTTGATCCATTTAGATTTGACTTTTGTATAGGGTAAGTGGTAAGTATTTATTTTTGTTCTTCTACATATGGTGATACTGTTTTGCCAGCACTATTTGCTGAAGATGCTATCTTTCCTCCAATGAGATTTTTTTGGCCCCTTTATCGAATATGAGGTGGCTAAAATTGTATGAGCTCAAGTTTGGATTGTCAATTTTGTTCCATTGCTCAATGGGTCTGTTTTAGTGCCACTACCAGGCTGTCTTTATGACTAGAGCCCTGTAGTATAGGTTGAAGTCTGGTAAAGTGATCCTCCTGTATTGCCTTTTTTCACTCAGGGTTGCTTTAGTTATTTGGAGTCTTTTGTCTTTCCGTATAAATTTAAGGTGTTTTTTTCCAAGTCTGTGAATGAATTAATAGGGATTTTAATTAGGATTGCATTTAATTTGTGTATTAATTTGGGTAGAATGGACTTTTTTGGTGTTTTTGAGACAGAGTGTCCCTATAGCCCCAACTGGGCTGCAACTAGCCCTGTAGATTTGGCTGGCCTTGAACTCACAGAGAACTGCCTGCCTTTGCCTCCAGAGTGCTGAGATTAAAGGCCTGTGCCACCCAGCTTAAAGAAAGTTCTTAGTTACCATGTGCGGGCTGGGAATCGAACCTAGGTCCTCTGCAAGAACAATTGGTGCTCTTAATCACTGAGCCATCTCCCCAGCCCCAGAATGGACATTTTTACAATATTAATTTTTCCAATCCTTGAATGTGGGAGGTTTTTCCATCTTTTGATGTCATCTTCAATCTCCTGTTACAGAGATCTTTGGTGTCTTTGGTTAGGTTTGATCCCAGATATTTTATTATTTTTTGAGGCTATTGTGAGGGGGAAGGTCTCCTTATATTCCTTCTCCAGTTGCTTGTTGCTTGTTGTAAAGAAAGGCTACTGATTTTTTCTAGGTTAATTTTGTATCCTGCCAGTTTACTGAAACTCATAATTGTTTCTAGGAGTTTTCTGGTGGAGATTTTAGCATCCCTCAGGTAAACTATCATATCATCTGCAAACAGACATAGTTTGACTTCCTCTTTTCCAATTAGTACTCCTCTAAATTCCTTTTCTTGCCTTATTGCCTTGGTAATCATTTCAAACACTGTATTGAAGAGGAGTGGTGATAGGGGGCAGCTTTGCTGTTTTTCTGTCTTTAAGGGGAATGCTTCTAATTTTTATCCATTTAGGATAATGTTGGTTGAGGGTTTGTTGTATATGTCTTTGATTATGTTTAGCAATGTTCCCTTCAGTCCAAGTCCCTCTAGAACTTTAAACATGAAGGGATGCTGGATCCTGTCAAAGACTTTTTATGCATCAATTGAGATGATTGGTGTGATTTTTGTCTCTCAGTCCATTTATGTGTTTTATGATATTTACTGATTTACGTGTGTTGAACCATCCCTGCATCTCTGGTATGAATCCAACTTGGTCATGATGGATGATATTTTTGATGTTGGTCTGTATGCGATTTGCAAGTATTTTGTTGAGAACTTTTGCATCCCTGTTCATTAATGACATGGGTCTATAGTTTTCTCTTTTGGTTGTGTCTTTTCCTGGATTTGGTAATAGAGTGATGCTGGCTTCATAGAAGGAGTTTGGGAGATTTCCATACATTTGTATCCTTCTAAATAATTTGAGTAGTAATGTTTGTAAGACCTCTTTAAATGTTTTATTGAATTCTGCTGTGAAACACTTTAATTAAATGGCACATTAACTTTAGTTATTTAGGTTTTTTTATTGAAGTTTTGTGTATTTCATACAGCATTTCTTAATAAAGTTTAGATCCAATTCCCTTTCCTTGCCCTTTCCTTGCCAGAGCTCATGCATTCTGCCATGTATTTCATCTTTTATTCAGTCATTTTTAAATTTTTTGATGCTGAAGTTTACTGTATTGGGGATAAGTTTCCTGCTTCAGTCAGTACAGATTCCATGTGATCCCAATTAAAATCCCCATGCCCTTCTTCATAGACCTAGAAAAAATATCCTAAAATTACATGGAGAAACAAAAGATCCTGGAGAGTCAAAGAACCCCTGAGCAAAAAGAGCAATGCAGAGTGTGTTACCATACCAGACTTCAAGCTATATTACAGGGCTATAGTCATAAAAACAACCTGGTGTTGGAACAAAACAGACACATAGATCAATGGAAGAAAATTGACGATCCAAACCTGAGCACATCCAACTTCAGCCAACTCATTCAACAAAGGGGCCAAGGAGACTCAATGGAGGAAAGACAGCATCTTCAGCAAATGGTGTTGGCATAACTGGATCACCACTTGTAAAAGAATAAAACTAACCCTCTGTCCCTCACCATGTACAAAAATTACCTCCAAATGGATTAAAGACATCAGTGTGAAGCCCGAAACTCTGAAAATGATAGAAGAAAACATTGTTAGTAACCTGAAAGACATTGTCATAGGAAAGACTTTCTAAATCAGACAGTAGCTGCACAAAACCAAGGTCAACAATTGACAAATGGGACCCTATTAAACTCAAGAGCTTCTGTACAGTTAAAAAAACAATCAAAGAAGTGAAGAGAAAACCCACAGAGTGAGAGGAAAACTTCACCAGTGATACATCTGATAGAGCATTAACATACAGAGTATATAAACTACTCAAAAAACAAAGGAGGAAGAAAATAAATGACCCACTCAAAAGATGGAGTAAAGAACTAAGCAGAGATTTCACCAGTGAGGCAGTAAAGATGGCTGGGAAACATCTTTAAAATTGTTAAACATCGCAAATAATTAAGGAAATGCAAATTAAAACCACCTTAAGGTTTCATCTTACTCTGGTAAGAGAGCTATGATCCAGAAAACAAAGGATAAAGAATGCTAGATAGGTTGTGGGTAAAGGGGAACATTCATCCAGTGCTGGTGGGAATGCAAACTCACGTAACCCCTATGGGAAGCAGTGTGGACATCTCTTAAGAAACTGAAAATTAGCCTACCACCTGACCCAGTCATACCACTCCTGGGTATATACCCAGAAGACCTATCCTATTGCAGACATACTATGTTTATTGTGACTCTGCTCACAAAAGTGAAGAGCTGGAAGCAACACAAGAGAAAATGTGTTACATCTACACAATGGAATTCTATGCAGCAGTAAAGAAAGATGGAGTCATGAACTTTGCAGGTCAATGGAAGGAACTAGAAGTCATTATGCTAAGTGAAGTAACACAGTCCCAGAAAAACAAATAATGTATGGTGCCTCTCATTTTTGGATCGTAGCACCAATTCTCTCTTGAGAAGGCAAACCAAATAATTCCTGTTAATTTTTTTTTTTTTTAGTAAATATAATACCCGATGTTACTAATCTACTTGCTATGTAATGTAGAAAAGTAACATAACAACCGGGCGTGGTGGCACATGCCTTTAATCCTAGCACTTGGGAGGCAGAGGCAGGCGGTTCTTTGTGAGTTCAAGGCCAGCCTGGTCTACAGAATGAGTCCCAGGACAGCTGGGACTACAGGGAGACCCTGTCTCAAAAAGACCAAAAAAATAAATACTATGCCTTTTTTGTTGTTTATTTAGACAGGGTCTCAGCCCAGGCTGGCCTCAAACACATTGAGGATGGTCTTAAATCCTTCCTCATCCTATTGCATCCACCTCCCTAGCACTGGGCTTACTAGTATATTTATACCAGTATAAAATGGTATATTTTCTTTTTGGTCTTTTTGAGACAAGGTCTCCCTGTAGCTCTGGCTGTCCTGGAACTCACTCTGTAGACCAGGCTGGCCTTGAACTCACAGAGATCTGCCTGCCTCTGCCTCCCAAGTGCTAGGATTAANTCCCAATGTCTATTAGAACTGTGCTCTGGAACTATGTTCTTGAGCTAATCTTCACACATAATTTTATTCAAAACAATTCCTCCAGAATCAACTATAGAACTGCAAACTTAGATCCACAGTTATTTTATCAGACAATCTTGACTTTTCATCTCTAGTCCTAAAACACATCATATACACAATGTCAAGTATTCTTTGCCAGTATTCATCATTTTAATGAAGATTGGGATAGCGAATTTCAGCAATTTAATATGTTAATTCATAACCATATCCACATACATTCATTATCTTTGGGTGGAATAGCAAATTGCAATTCTGTGAAATCAAGGTCAGGTGCTCAGGTCACAAGACCACATGGTTCAGTTATTTCGTAGTTTTTAATTGCAATGTTAAAAGTCATTAATTCAGATTCTGTCCATTTTATAAAAGTTATTCTACAGTTCATATCCTCTCCTGAAAGTCCTCTAAGATATACCTACAAATCTCTACACCTGTCATTTAAAAAATTTAGAAATATACTTTGATATTATTCTCTAAAACTTGAGGATATATATATATATATATATATATATATATATATATTCCTCTCCCTGTGTCAATGCTTTTTACAAATTTTAGCATATATATAATTCATATTTCTACTCCTTGTCTAAAAAAAGTTGATTTTTTAATACCGTTCCATGTCAAAAGAAGATACTATTTCTACTTATTCCTCTACATTTCGGCCACTTCCCATCTTCCAAGGCCTTAGTTTGAAGCTGCCAAATTTATATTATTTTAAAATAATTTTAGTGATTGGACAATTTCATACAATATATTTTGATTGTATTCAGACTCTGTCCTTCTCTCCACTCCTATCTTACTATGGCCTGATTTCATGTCCTCTGCTATTACTTATCCTTTATTAGTAGTATTTGTAAGGTAATATAAAACCCATCAATTAAAATCTGCATTTCTCAAATTGAGATAGAAAATTATTGGTGCAGTAATGACACTTTGATGTAAGGCTAAGCAACAACTATCTAATTGGACTTAAAGCCTTCATAATGAGAGGGAACTCATGGTTGGTACTATAAATACAGCCAATACACCTGGGCAGAGGGGTCATAGATCCTAGAGAAAACCCTGTCTCTGGGGAAGAGGATGTAAATTTGATTAAGTTCTATAATATGAAATGCACAAAACAATAAAAATATTTGTTAAAAATATAGGAAATCTCAGACTCCATAAAATTTTATGAAAATGTAAAAAAATAAGACAAGGAGAATGAAAGTGAGTCAAAATAAAGAATGGCTGAATGGAATGAAAAATAAGCTTGTTTAATTGATGTGTATATGGTAATAATGACCTGTTGTTAGAAGCTGAGATGTCTCCTTCCATATAGTCTCTGACACTGACTATATTAAAATGAATACATAGGGGCTGGAGAGATGGCCTAGAGGTTAAGAGCACCGACCGCTCTTACAGAGGACCCGGGTTCGATCCCCAGCACCCACATGGCGGCCGAGAGCCATCTGAAACTCCAATTCCAGGAGAACTCCAGCTCCAGGGGAATCCGAGACCCTCTTCTGACCTCCGCGGCATTGCACCACACGGGTGCACAGACCTGCATGCAGACAGTACATTGATACACAAACAGAAATAAATAAAAAAATATATAAAAAAATAAAATGAATACATAGGTTTTATCTAACATTTTTTTTGTTTATAAAAGTAAAATATATGAAATACATATCATTTGGGAAGTAGAGATATTGGGTGAAATATAAGAAATATTTCTTTTTGCCGGGTGTGGTGGTGCAGATCTCTGTGAGTTCAAGGCCAGCCTGATCTACAGAGTGAGTTCCAGGTCAGCTGGGACTAAAGGGAGACCCTGTCTCAAAAATACCAAAAAAAATTCTTTTTGAGAAAAAAAATGCATTGAAAAGTAAATCCATTACCTTGCTAACACTTACAAAGGATAAATTTTGGAGTAAAGTGATCACTAAGAGTATTTCTAAATGTTATGTCATGTTGAACATGTACTCTCTTTCCTTATGTATATGAGTTTATTTGTATAAACCAAAATTTTTCAAAGTTTCATTGCATGAGTATTGAATACATATTGCTAAGCTTTGTTTATTTAAAATTTTGATGCCATCAATTCATCAAAGGTACATTTATATTTCAAAGAAAGAATCTTATATCTGATTAATGTGTTGTGTATGCTCAACACATAGCCCCTTCTAGATTGAAGTGTGTGTTCATAGCTCCATGCACTAAGAAAAGGCTGGATAAATCGAAGTTCAAATATCTGTCTTTGGTTCAATCAGATTCTCTCTCATAATTTGACAGTAGAAAAGACATTGCCAGTCTGTAATTTTGAGTTACTGAGCTGAAAGATTTGTAAGCTTGATGTTGAAACTCAGATCACTTTTTAATCTGATTTTTGAACAAGAATAGCCAGTCATCAGAGAGCAAAGAAGAGACATTTGAAATGAAGCAGAAATAAGAGAGACTCTGAGAGATAGAAAAGAATTTGAGTTTCTAAATTTCCATTTCTTGCAGACTCATTTTCACCTTTTGTATACCAATCAAATTGTCCACTCATAAGTGTCCCTTTTTTCTTTTGCATATGTGATGTCCATACATATCTGCATGTGTATAAGAATGTGCATGCTTGCACGAGTGTGTACATGGATGTGTGTGTGTGTGTGTGTGTGTGCATGCTTGCACGAGTGTGTACATGGATGTGTGTGTGTGTGTGTGTGTGTGTGTGTGTGTGTGTGTGTTTTCATGTTGAGTGCCTGGGACTGATGTAAATAAAGAGTTTTCCTCAGTTGCTTTCCACTTTATTCATGGGGAAGCCTCTCAATTGAATCCAGAGTTTGCAGTAAATCTAGCCTAGCTAGATTCCCTGTCTGTGTCTTCCAAACACTGGAATTACAGAATACTGCCAAACCTACCCAGCATTTACATGAATTCTGGCGCCCCAAACTCCAGTCCTCACATTTGTGCAGCAAAAGCTTTAACCACTGAGCCATCTTTCCCAAACTCAAGTTGTCTTTATAGAAAATGTTTTGGTGCAATAAAAATATTCAGTAAAGTTTTATAAAGCTTTCATTGATCTGCAATCAAGCTCAGGATTGCAATATATGGTCAGCATCTGTAAGGCCTCATTTCAGTCCCCAACATCAAAATTGTCCTATCATTTAAGGCCAGGGAGTAACATACTAGCTATATTTATTGTACTATATGTCATTCTAGTTAGTTATAAAGGTCAAACCTTCAATGTATCAGAGAAGGGGAAGCTGATACTTTCAGGAATTTCAGTACTTTGTCCAATGTTTTATACCAAATGATGGGCTTAAGCCAAACCATAAACCAAGGTAATCTGATTCTAGGATCTTACTATTTTCTGCCCCATTCTTTGATCATATCCTGTAATTTTCATTTATCTTTAGAATTTACAATTTTACAATTTTCCTTCTATTAAAGGAAATTTTTCTTACACTCATTAGTCAAGTTGCTGAAATTGGAATGGACAATTATAATCAAATAAAATATGTTGCCTGAGCTCTGTGTAAAGAAAATGTTGGAGACATGATTTACCAAATGACGTAGCAGTTTCTGAGTCCCTATCTTTTACCACGTTAGCAGCTTTTGTTACATCCCACCAACAAAATTTAGGCTTTAATAATATTGTAACTTTATTTTTCTGTTTGAATCCAAGGTTATGTTTATGAAAACAATTCTCTGGAAGGATTCTCTCTTTTGTCCTTGAAGAGAAACTTGCAAAGCTCTGCCAGACCAGTATTGATTACTTTGGTACAGTTTAGATTATTTAAACACAAGAAAGGCTGAATTAAAGGTATCTTCCCTGGCTAAGAGAATATTATCCACTTAGACCTCAATCCTTTTTGTATTTTTCCACTTCTATAACAGTGTCCCATGATCTGCTGTTTTCACTATCCCATATAATTAATGAAATCAGTATCCATAGTTTTTCTCTTTGCTTTCATCTACCTCACACTGAAATTCAATCAATCAATCACCACATCTAGCAACTTAAACTTCAAAGCACATGGCTTTGATCCATCTGCTTCCCTTCATGACTCCTACCCTTTGCCATCAGCCTAGACAAAACACCATTTTATCTTTCAAAGATTTCTGTTCCTATCTTCCTGCTATACTTGCATCCAGTTCTTTCTGCATAGAACTCAGACATCTATCTAAAATGTAATTCCTGACAGGCACTTATTTTACTTGAAATAGTTTGGTAACTGCCACTCATGTAGACAAAGTTTAAAATTCCATAATTTCTCCCGTAACTTATGACTTTGTTTATGCCCTAAATAATTCTGTAATTCACATCATGCCACAATTATCTACAATTATTTTTAGATTGTTATATATCACATACATATTTTGGACTTCTACTTTCCTTATTCCTTCTGTCTGCAATGTCATTATCTATTAAGGTGGAATATTGCTCCTAAGACTCAGTGAATATATCAATGAACCACAAAATATCTTTCCCTGATGATCTCTTGTAGCTTAATCAAGAATTAATGGGCAAGAGTACTTGCAAAGCATATACAAGGAATCAAGTTCTAGCCTAGTACTGAAAATATAATAATGGAATCCCATTTTCTGAGCCACTTGGCGCTATCTAACATACAATATATTAGAGAATAGTTATGGGTTTATACTTGTAGTATATATATATATAATAGTATATATATTATAATGGCTATCCTGTAAAGAGAGATAGCCTTTGTACCTCCAAACTTACCATACATATAAGATTCCCTGGCACATGTACACGCTTAATAAAGTGATAAAGAATGAATAGTATAATGAATAGATTTAATGGAACAATAAAGTACACAAGCTTGATAAAGATATACTGTTGAAAGAGAAAAGAGCTAAAATCTTATATCATAAATGTTTCGATAAAATTTGACTTCCTAGGAAAGCACCACATTGTACCAATATGACTTCTAAGAGATATGATAAATTTAGACTTATTCAAGTCTATATTGTCTAGTTCAGGTGGCCATAGGGGTATACTGTTTGTGAATTCATTGTTTTCTTCATACTGGTTAAAAACAGCTTTACGTAAATAACACCAGAAATGTTTAGGGAAAAAAAGCCACGCCTGTGTTCTCTCTAGGGATGTGTTCAGCTGAGCACTAAAGAGAAATGATTCCCTGTGATTATGAAGAGTCTTGGCATTAAGAATACAATGTAATACCCCATACCTAAATATAAAATACTAAACTTTATATAATAAATCAGCAAATTGGAATGGTTTCAGTTGTTAAAACTTGTTGCCATATAATCTCATTTAGAATAATAAAAAGTTTTCTGAGTATGAGGTATCATTGCTTTAAAAAATGGCACTTAATAAAATCTAACTGTAATTCAATAACATTTAATATGAACAAAAGAGTTTCCTTTATTTAATAGGATTCACTTATTTAATAAGTCAAATCATTAATGTTATACTATTAATATATATATATCATTTCAAGTCAATTTTCAGTGCCAGTGTAACACAATAAAATACTGGCATTTTACCCAAAGAATGATTCTGTGTGATGATACATTTTGTGCTGATGACACTACGATTACATCAAATGAATCACAAAGCCGTTTATTTTTCTTTTGCACAATTAGCATCTAGTTCTAAGTTATTGATGCTTATTTGGATAACTGAAATTATTCAATTATACCTATCTTGTTTTCATTTGTTTTTTCCAGTTAAACATTGATCTATGTTTGATTTTGGTTCTAAAAGTAAACCATTATTACTCTGTCGTGCTAATTAACACTGGGTCACATTTTGTCCTGGCACTTCAAGTATAATGGACTCAAAAGATAACTACATTCAGAGAGACAGTAGCTCTTATGCAAGTTTACACCTTGGCAAACTGATGATTCAGAGATATTTAAAAATATTAAGCCAAAGAATTATTTTTGACTGGAACCAACCCAAATGCCCCTCAACTGATGAGTGGATAGAGAAAATGTGGTACATCTACACAATGGAGTTCTATGCAGCAATAAAGAAAGACAACATCATGAGCTTTGCAGGAAAATGGCTGGAGCTAGAGGACATCATGCTGAGTGAAGTAACACAGTCCCAGAAAAACAAACGACGAATGGTATCCCTCATCTGTGGATGCTAGTGCCAATTACCCAGTTGTAAGTATTTTCTGTGTATGGCCCCTTGAGCTTTTGTCCAAAGCATTTGGGAGTGATGCATATTGGAAACAACAACAACAACAGAAAGAACTGCATCAAAGAATTGACTGAAACAGTGAACTTCTGCTCAAAACAGTCAACTTCCACATGCAGAATATTGAGAAAGAGATGAAATGCATGTTTGGCAGAATACATGAGCTCTGGAGGGGTGGGGGGATGGGGGGACAAAGGTCTAGATTTGATAAAAATATATGTATAAATAAATAAATAAATAAATAAATAAACAAAACGAAACAAAAAAAACCCAACCCCAAATAAATAACCCTCACTTTTTGTGAATAATGGCCCCAAGATACAAGAGTAGGGATGCTGGCAATTTATGTATGCTGCAAAGAAGATAGTATTTCCTGTAAGTGTAAAGGTGAAAGACATTCACTTGAGAAGAAAAAAATAGTCTATTTTGTGAATGATAAGATCTACTACTGTAAGAATGAACCTTCTGTGAAATTATGGGGGAAAAAAAGAATTATTTTTGACATACATTTAAAAATAAAAATAAGTAATATTTGCTACATTTATATTAATAGACTAAAATCTATCTATGTAAACCACAGATGACAAATGTGATATTGTAAATCTGTTAATGAATTCAACTTGGTCTCATTTTTTAATATGCACTGCAATTTTTGGTTAATTATTTTCTTCAGAAGTTTTATATCTGGCCAGCGTGGGTCTCCCTGACTTTAATCACACCGTAGAGGCAGAGGCAAGTGGATTTCTGTGAGTTCATGGACAGCCTGGTCTATATAGGAAGTTCTGAGACAGCCAGGGTACAGAGTGAGACACTGTTTCAAAAAACAAGAAAAAATATTTTGCATCTTTGTTCACAATATTTTTCTATATCATCCATTTCATACATATCTAGTTGGGTTTGGGTATTATTTTATTAATATTGAATGCATTAGTATTATTTATCTTTTTTATATACTCTAAAACTTTGTGAAATATTAGAATTATGTATTCTAAGTAGAGCACACATTCTCATAAAACCATAGAAAAGTTTTTTTTCTATATGTAGTATTTTAAATTGTTGACTTTATTTTTAATGGAATTATGAAAATATGTCTTTTTGAATAAATTTAGTAAATAATATCTTTATAGGTATCTTATATTTACTTTTTAAATTCATTTGCAGAAGTATATTCTTAATACCACCTTGTTACTCTTTTATTTTAGGATCTCATTATATAGTCCTGGTTTGCCTTGAACTCACTATGTGGTACAGACTGGTCTCATGCTCACGCCCAGGCTAGTGTGCAACTCACTATGTAGTACAGACTGGTCTCACCGTGTCACCCAGGCTAGTGTGCACCTCACTATGTGGTACAGACTGGCTTGGAACTTATGATTCTCCTACCATGGCCTCCCAAGTGTTGAGATTACAAATGGATGTCACTAAGTCCAGGAACCTCTTGTTATATTGAAAAAATGTAATGGCTATGGTACCAGTGTCATATTTTGTGGTGCTGGGAGTCAAATTCCTGGCTTTGTACCTTACTTTCTTACACAGATGCAGTGTTACTAAGCTATACCTGCAGCACATTACTGTTGTCTCTAATGCCATCAAAACAGCAGGGGACTCTGACAATTATTCTTAAGTTCACTCATTTAAATATTTCATTAAAAACTCTGATGGCCATGATCCAGAGAATGAATTTATTTTTATATATTTATAAAAGGATACAGTGGTAAAAAATTAAGTTTCTATATGTCAACACGGATAGAGATAATGAAGATAATGGTGAGTAAAGCAAGTTCCTCAAGTTCATAATGTTTTCCTTCTTAAAGATATTCCCAGTCAAAATGAATATTCATTCAAATATGATACTTTATCTTTTAATAAAATTAGAATGTATTGGCAGACAGATCAATGAGAAAAAGCACTTGCCACCAAGCCTGACTACCTGTGTTCAATACATGAAACCCACATGGTGGAAGGAGAGAACTAATTCCTGCAAGTTGTCCTATGACCTCCACACATATACCTTGGTACATACACTCACAGACACAAACAAAGGAAAATAAATACTAATAATATGACAAAAAAACAAAGGTAACATGTTAGAAAACAAGTTGTTCAGAATCATCCTAATTTTTAAAAAAGAATCTTCCTAATTGAGGGAACACAGAGGCAGGACCACAAACACGATCTCTTTCATAAGTAGAAGGAAACCTTCCAACTTTAGATGGTGTGTTTTAATTAGAAAATCCTTATAGATTAGGAAACTAGTAAGGCACCATGGAGTGTTTCTCATGGGAGGGGGAATAGAATGGAGTTATATAAATGGGAAAGTGGAATAATGGATAAGGTAGGTTTAATAGGGTGGGGAATGGGAAGGCAGGTCAGAAGAGGGAGTAACAGGAGGGGTAACTAACACAAAAGTCCTTTCAAAAGAGTCATATGTGAACCGACTGAAGCTTCTTTCAATGTGTTATTATGCAATATAAAAAGAGTATAAATACAGATACCCTTTAACACTGATTCATTAACCCTAGTAGACAATACGTCCTAGCAAATGAAAAACCCAGTGGCAGGAATTTCCTCCATTCATTTGGAATTTTTGACCAGAAAGATCCCATAGATGCTCAAATAACACTGGTTGTTACCTCTGCACTCAGCTATGCACAAGAGCTTGACAGTAAGACACTATTGCTGATGACAAGACATGCCCATGTTACTGAACAAATGAAGAGAACTCAAGCTGATACTGAACTTGAAGCTACCTCTCTTCTGGCTAGCTTCTAGAAGATACTATGGATGTTACCAGCAGAGAAAGGTAATCATCAACATTACACAGTGGTGAAACCTCCAAGCTACTTTAATAACTGGCTTGGAAAAAATATGCTCATTTGTACAATAGTGGCACCAATCTTAAGGAAGTAACAAACCACCATCTAATTGGATTTAAGGTCAGCTTCACAACTGGGAGTTCACACCTGACACTGATATGAGTACAAGAACTTGTGCATAGACAAATCAAAGGGGATGGGGGAGAAACCACTACTATCATTTTGCTAGAAGGAAGTAATGTTAAATTGACTCACATTGACATATCATTATACCCATTGATTAGTACATCCCTCAACTCTCACCAGAGAAGCTTCTTCTTGCAGCAGATGACAATTATCCTAGAGACCCCTAAATAATCAACATGTAAAAAATAAAAGACTGTGGATACTCAGGCCTAAATGGGACACCTATATTACAATTTTTCTCCCAAGGCTCATGGAAGATTATGGAAATAGTGGCAGAAAAATTGTAAGAACAAAAGGTGGTAGATGCATACAAAGAAACTGTGTTGTCTGGACACCTCAGGAGAGTTACACAAGTCCTCTGCAAATCCAAGCCAGACAGAGAGCCCAGCCTACATGGGGGAGAGTCGCATGAATCCCCTACCCTAGCTAAGGATTTATTTGGTAATGGATGGATGCTGGGAATAGAGGAGAGTCAATTTTACTTGATTTTGTGATGTCTGGTAGGTTCACCAGACTCCAGGGCATGGACCCATACCTAGGAGCACTTAAGAGGTGCTGGTTGGAATAGATAGTTCTTGAAAAACAAAAATTTTTAAATAAGAAAAAAAGAAAAAGAAAAATTTAAGAAAAGTAAAGCAATGGGCAAATAGTAATGGAGGACATGAAATTAATAAAGGTATCTGGACAGTGCAGGAGAGGGTGAGGGGTCGAAATGTGCTAAAATCACATTGTTTGAAGTTCTAGAATCAATAAAAATATAATCTTAAATCATCCTGTGTGATTATAATGAAATTAGGGAAGGATAGATGATTATGAGAAATGGTTTTAGAGCTAAAAAGTCAGCAATTCATGCAGGTGCTTAAAGCCATGAAGAATACATTATCTTTTATTTTATTTGATTCACAGAGGAAGCAGCCATACCATATGAAGTATAACCTTATCTCCGAGATATAGATATGTCGTTCCACCCTACTACACCAGTGCAAATACTGCAATAAAGTGAGTCACAATATTTTATTTCTTTTATTTTTACTTAAAATTTTATATATTTCTGTCTGTGTATGAATGTACTGTCTGCATGCAAGTCTGTGCACCTGTGTCATGCAATGCCGCGGAGGTCAGAAGAGGGTGTTGGATTCCCCTGGAACTGGAGTTCTCCTGGAATTGGAGTTTCAGACAGTTCTTGGCCGCCATGTGGGTGCTGGGGATCGGACCTGGAGCCTCTGTAAGAGCGGTTGGCTCTCTTAACTGCTAGGTCATCTCTCCAGCCCAATATTTTATTTCTTGATGCATATGAATGTTACACTTGCAATGTACTGTAGCCTATTTAAAGTATTAATATTGTATATTTAAAACAATATTTAAAATATGTTGAAATATTTTATTGTTAAAGTGCTATTGATCTTCAGTCTTTTGTTATCAATTATTTCACAGATGCAAATCTTTCTGTAGGTTTAGCCTATGATTGCTAAATTAAATTAGAATTAAGAATTTCCAACAAATAGAACCCTATTTGAATCCTAAGACCAACATGGCAGCTAACAGCTGTCTTTAACTCCAGTTTAAGGGGAAAAATTAAAATAATAAAATATTAAAAAAAATAGAATCCTAGGGGCTGGAGAGATGGCCTAGCGGTTAAGAGCATTGACTGCTCTTGAAGAGGACCCGGGTTTGATCTCCAGCACCTACATGGTGGCTGAGAACCCTCTTTAACTTCAGTTCCAGGGGAATCCGACACCCTCTTCTGACCTCCGCGGCTTTGCATGACACAGGTGCACAAACGTACATGCAGACAGTACATTAAAAAAAAGAAAAAAAAAATAGAATCCTAAAACAACTGGAAAAGCAACTCATGAAATTGAGTGTTAAATTTACAACATGTATTATTAATGAAAAATGCCAGGTCTTTTTCATGAATATGTAAAAAAAATTAATTTAGCCCAGATTTTTAAAGGTCTGAAAATTATTTTTCATGAGTAAAATTTTAATTTTTAGAATTTCCCATCTTTGCTCCCTCTAGCTTCTCTAGTAATGCCCCAAGTCACTAAATTTTATGACATCTTCAATTATTATTATTATGCACACACACACACACACACACACACCTACTAAGGTCACTTAATTTTGCTTGTGTGTTCTTGTGTTTAGGGCTGAGCACTGGGGAGTGGATCGTCTTTTTTTTAAATGTGGGTGAGTGTACTGTCTGCATGTAGTTTGGTGCACCCATGTCGTGCAAGGCTGTGGAAGTCAGAAGAGGGAGTCGGATTCCCTTGGAACTGGAGTCAAAGACGGTTCTTAGCCCCCATGTGGGTGCTGGGAATCGAACCCCGGTCCTCTGCAAGAGCAGTCAGTGCTCCTAACTGCTGAGCTATCTCTCCAGCCCCCGGGATTGGATAATCTAACGTGGTGCTAGACTCTGTAGAAGGTTTATTCCTCTCTCAGCAGCCATTGATAGATAGCCTGTAGCTCTTCATCAAGAAGAAAGATCTTCTGAAATTTCTTCCATCCTCATGGGCATGTGGAATGTGTCATTATACAGGTCTTATTCAGGCAGCCATATAATAAAGACTTCATAAGTACAGCATCCCTGTCATGTCTAGAAAACTCTACCCTCCTTCCCCTGGACTCCTGATCTACCTGACACTATCTCATGACTGGCATCATACTCATCTGTTTTTTATGGTCTTTCTTCCACCTCTTCTTCAATGGTCCATGAGTACTATGTGTAGGAATTACATTGTAGATATATTAATTAATTAATCCATTAATATATTAATGGAGCTAGTCTTCATGTAGTTTTTCATTCTCTCTGTTTTGGCAGTAGATATCTGTGCAATAGCTTCTATCTGCTACAATCATTCTGGTTGTTAAGGGTCTCATCTTGATGTTAATAGTCACTGAATTATCAGGTTAGTGGCTGCTAAAGGATAGGGTATTGGTGGCAATTTCTTGAAGGTCATAACAAAACATTTCTCATCCATTAAGTCTTCCTTTTTATTTTTGAGAGTGTTTTCTGTATCCCCATCTGGCCTGGAACTCTATATAAACTTGAACTCGCAGAGCTCTGCCTGCCTCTTCCTCCTGAGGGTTGGGATTAAAGAGGTGTATTATCGTATTTAACCTTAACTCCTCCTTTCTGGAAAGAATTCTCTGTGGCATGTGATGTTGCTTGATAGCATTTTACATATAGCAAAATCTCTTTCAAAATTGAAATCAATTCTTTCAACACTTTTTTATTAACTAAGTTTAGTTAGTTGTGAATCATTTTTGTCATTTTGACAATATATGGATTTCACTTAAAAAAAAAAAAAAAAACATTTTCTTGGTTTCCTAAAGCATAGGAAGCAACTTCTCAGCTGTTAAATTTTCATCTGGAGCTTGGAGAAGTTCAGTCACAAATAGTCTCAGGCTATTTTCCCAATCCTAGTTCTCTTGCTATTGGGGAATCCGAGACCCTCTTCTGACCTCCGCGGCATTGCACGACACGGGTGCACAGACCTGCATGCGGATAGTACATTGATACACATACAGAAATAAATAAAAATATTAAAAAAAATTTAAAAAAAGAAGTCTTGATCCCCCTCCCCCACTCTCAATGACATCCAAGAGAGTAAGAATACAAACGGTGAATGGTTTCCCTCATTTGTGGATGCTAACACCAAATCCCCAGAAGAAAGGCAAGCTGAACATTATTGTTATACTCTGCTTATCTGAAAGCAACTATGTTGTTATAATGTAAATCTCTCAAGGGGCTCTACAATCCACCCCCAATTATTTTCAGACTCTGTAATTACTGTATATGGGTGGAGAGTATGTATCCATATTTTAGAGCAATGTAAAATTAATGGAGGGGGATGGAGAGATAGCTCAGCAGTTAAGAGCACCGGCTGCTCTTGCAGATGACCCGGGTTCGATTCCCAGCACCCACATGGTGGCTAAGAACCATCTTTAACTCCAATTTCAGGGGAATCCGGCATTGCATGACATGGGTGCACCAACTTACATGCAAACATGCAGACATTACACTCATACATATAAAAAATAATAATAAAAACCCCAAAGATTTAAAAAGAAAAAAAAGAATGGGATAATTTTTGTTAATATTGATGTTATGATGGCTTTTCATGAATCACAAATATTGTTAATGACATCTAGAATGTTGAAACATTTCCTGAAGTATTTCAGTTGACTTTTCCCAGATCCACAAGAGAAATTATGCCTATGGCTGTGACAGTCATACCATTTTGAAGTGTATTTCTTAAATAATAAGACCTGAGAGTCAACATGATTCCTTTATTCATGGGCTGCAGAATTGAAATTATATTAGCCACCATGGAAATAACGTCTATCTTGCACATTTTTACCAGAGCTCTTGGGCAACTAGGTGCACTGACAATGAGCTGTGATATTTTAAATATATTTTCCCAGACATTTTTCTCACCAATGGCATTAAAATATTCAGCAAACCATATTGTAAACACATGTGCTGCCATCCCATCTCTATTCTTGTATTTATAGAACACAGGAAAGATAGATTTAGTCTAAGTATGAAAATCCCTAAAATATTTGAATCACTGGCTACATCTTAATGTCACCAGCTGCATTAGTCCTTACCAAAATTTTGGCCCATCCTAGGAAGGTTTAAAGCCAAGAACTGACTTTTCCTCCGTAGTTATGGAAATCTTACATGGTATCTTCTTCCAACAGAAGGCTGTTTTGTGTACATTGAAAATCTGCTTGCTGTAGCCACCATTGTCATTTGTCTACATATTCTGAAAACTGGATGCTGCTCCAATGTCAATACCTGCTTTTCACTTGCTCATTTATGCTATGGTGATGACTTCTTTCTTCAAGACTCGTGAACCAATTTGCTTGTTTCAAACTCTTCTTCCATAGTTTGCTCATGTCACTCCACCTTTGTAAGATTAAAGATAGATCTTATTTTCCAACTGGATATGGCTCTGGCTTGGGGGCATATTTAACCTAGTTTTATCATTTTTCCAGCATACTAAAGCTTTTTTACATTTTAGAAATAAGGCAATTTTACTTTGTCAATACTCGCTATTTACTGGAGGAAGCTTGTAAATTTCCTTAAAATTTTTTCTTGAGTTCACAGGCAGCCTCTATGATTAATCTTGGTTGTCAACTGGACACACTTGGAAATAGGGAATCTCATTTGTGAAATACATCAGACCTCCTATCCACTTGTCTGTGGTACATTTTTCTAGTTGCAAATTGATGTACTAGTGTACTAGGGACCAGCCTATTGTGGCTGTTGCTATCTCTGAGCCAGTGAGCCTTAGCTGCTTAAGAACCTGGGAGCAAAGCAGTAAGCAGTTTCTATACTCTTGCTGATCAATTCTTGACTCCAGGAGCCTACATGAGTTCCTACCCTGATTTTGTTTCGTGATGGACTGTGACATGGGGATTTTATGATGGAAAATTCTTTCCTCCCTAAGTTGCTTTCGGTATTGGTGTTTATCGCAGCAACAGAAAGGAAACTGGTATACAGACTGAGTTTAAAAAAGCCTGTTCTGGGGCTGGAGAGATAGCCTAGCGGTTAAGAGCACCGACGCTCTTGCAGAGGACCCGGGTTCGATCCCCAGCACCCACATGGCGGCTAAGAACCGTCTGTAACTCCAATTCCAGGAGAACTCCAGTTCCAGGGGAATCCGAGACCCTCTTCTGACCTCCGCGGCATTGCACGACACGGGTGCACAGACCTGCATGCAGACAATACATTCATACACATACAAAAATAAATAATAAAAAAAAAATTTTTTTTTAAAAAATTAAAAAAAAAAGCCTGTTCTAAAAAATACTAATGGTTTCATATGAGAGGTTAGTTTTTACTATAGATTTTTGACATTTGAATCTTAATCTTGTTTGTTCTTACCTTTTGTAATCTTATAAATTTCACTTGAATCTTTAGAAGTATGAGGACCAAAGAAGAGTGAGCTAAATGTATAGATTGCCAGTTGGTAGAACAGTCATAAATATATGGTATTTATTGACTAAACTTGTTGTTTTATATGCACATGATCCATGGGTCTTGAAAAAATTTTATAACACTAACATTAAATTAAATGATTACAGACCACAGTAGGGGATTAATAACAGTGAGAAGACTTGAAATATTTTAACAATTTGCAAATGTCCAAAGAAACAGAGTGCATACTATTAGAAAATTGCCCTAATAGATATACTATGTAGAGTTTTCCCAACTCTTCAATTTGTTTTTAAAAGTCTGTTAAATAGCATACATCAAAACATGATACACAAGAAAGGCATATTTGATATTTTGGCAATAAAACCCTATGGCCAGTAGCAGAAACAGTAATAGATGTTCCGCTTACCATATAAGAGAGTGAGATTCAATTTGTTTCCTTGCCCATTGCTCTAAATGTATTCTCAGTAACTAAAACAGAAAAGAAAAAAGAAATAGAATGATGAGGCATGCGTGAATAAATAGTTAAGGACATATGTATAGTAGGAACCTTAAGTTCAAAGTCTCAGCCATACTCTCTATTATTATGTACCTTTGTATGAGTTAAAGTAATTTTTCAATTTTCTTCTCTAAAAGTGGAGTCAAATGGTGTTTTAAAAATGCCTCAAATGGTGTTTTAAGCACTAAAATATGCATCATGTGTAAAAATACCTAATATAGTATGTAAACATAACAATCACCCCAAACATGCCAAAGGTAGGCCAGTAGTGAGGGCATGTGTTCATAATCCCAACATCATGGAGACTGAAAGAGTCAGAGTGCAAGTTTGAACTCAGCCTGGCCTGGATGACATAAATGAGTTAAAGGTTACGAGCCTGTGCTATACAGGGAACTCCTGTTCCTTTCTACCAAAAGACCAGATACAGCTATTGTTCAGTAAGAACTCCAGAGTTTCACAGCAAATGGTGGCTACGCTCGGTGAAAAGGATAGTGTCAGATTAGCAGGGAAGTTCCCCAGGGCTGTAAGCCACTGTTCTGGAAGAAGCAAGCAGCAGCTGAGTCTTGAGCATCCCTGTGCTATGTCCTGGAGCTAAGAAAGAGGATTGCTGCTCAGGGAAGAAAAAGTCTAGGATCCGGTCTGGTGTATCCACGGTAGGTAAATAAAAGAGTGGCAGGATGAGGGTGGAGTTGAGCGGTGTTAGAGGCAGGGAGATGGGATTTCTTCTTCTTTTTTGTAAAAATTGCATGTGTCTTTCCATATATTTCTAGGAGGCCACTCCTTCTTTCCCTCCTGCCCTTCACAACTGGCATAATCCAGGGTCTCAAGTTAATATTCTTGGACCTGGCTGGCTCTAAGTAGTTATTGCCTCCTCAATATTTCAACTTTATTGTTCAACATCATCTTATTATTAACCATTTTCTTGTCTTTTTGAGATAGGATTTCCCTGTAGCCCCAGATGTCCTGGAACCGTATATAGACCAGGCTGGCGTTTGTTTACTAGTTTATGATTGCTATGTAGCTCTTTTGTTATTTTCTTTTGTTTATATATAAATCTGTCTCCATATTTTGATTACCTAATATGGTTGTATGCTTTGCTTCCTCTTTAAAATTTGTATTTGCCATACATTTTAGGTTTTTGGTCTCTGAGGGGCTTACAATAAAGCATCATAGAGTAATAAGTCTATGTTAACCTAATAGCAACTTACCCTATATAAATATAAAACTCTACACATTTGTTCCCAACATATATCAATGTCAAAATTTACATTTTGTATATTAAATGACAACTGATAAATTATTACATCTAAGTTATTTTATAATATTGCCTTTTAATTTTGAAGGATATGTGATTTACATACTACCATTATTAATATTTGACTGTATATTTAACTTTATCTATATATTTTATAGTTATCTATCTATCTATCTATCTATCTATCTATCTATCTATCTATCTGGAGTATTTGATGGGAGGAGCTAAGTTTGCAGCCCTTCTGTGCACCCAGTTTTCCTCAGAACTGACAATCACAAGATGCTGACATTCTCATGGAAAGTGCAAGGGACTATGGAATTCTGGGACTTTGGGAGGGGCGGTAATGTATAAAAAGCCCACCACGTGCTGCTGGACTCTCACCACATACCCTAAGGCGGAGGGCACAGAGTTGTCGCACTGGAACGCTAGGCTGCCGTGTTGATCTGTGGCTACAGTGAGTGTTCCCAATAAATTCTGGTCTAGTCTTAAATGGGAAAGTTCTTTCCCTTAATTTGCCTAGCAACCAAAGACAAGAAGCTGGCAGAGGCAGGGCTGGGATGTGGGACTCTGCATGCATAGCTGTGCACTATGACACTTCCCACCAGGAGATGAAAATTCCTCTGTGACAACAGCATATTTAGCAAATGGTGCTGGTCAAACTGGATAGCTGCATGTAGAAGAATATAAGTTGATACCTGTCTCTTACCATGCTCAAAGTCAACTCCAAATGGTTCAGTGACTTCAACATTAGACTTCATTTCCTGAATCCATTAGAGAAGAAAGTAAGTAATTCACTGGAACTTATAGTCACAGGAAAGGACTTTCTGAACAGGACACTTATAGCACAAGCATTAAGTCCAAAAGCTAACAAATGAAACTTTATGAAACTAAAAGGCTTCTGTACAGTAAGGGACAATACCATTCGCGTGAAGAGGGAATATACAGAATGAGAAAAAATATCGTTCCCACCTATACTGTTGGCAGAGGGCTACTATCTAAAATATACAAAGAACCTAAAAAATTAAACTTAAAAAATCAACTAAATATGGGGCAAGAAGGTGAACTGGGAGTTCTCCAAAGATGAAACACAAATGGCTGAGAAGTAATTTTAAAATGTTTAAACAGCTTTAGTCATCCAGGAAATGCAAATTAAAATCACTTTAAGATTTCACCTTACCAAGCTCAGAAAGGCAAAGACCAAAGAAACAAACATTATCAAATGCTGCTGAGGATGAGTGAAAGGGAAATAGGGCAGAGGAAGGGGTACGGGGGGAATAACTAACACTGAAGGCATTTTGAGAAAATCACATGGACACCTGTCACTACAGAAGCTTCTTAAAGTATATACAACTGTATTATAAAAAAATTTGAAAAGTTACATTATAACAGGGGGCATTGACTGTACTGGAAACAATAGGCTAGCAAAGTAAAAAGCCTGATTCCAGAACTAGAGCCCCTTTTTGAAACTGTTCACGAGGGATCCATAGAGCCTCAGGCACTGAGTATTTTTTTTTATTTTTTATATTTTATTCTTTAAAAAATATTTTACTGAGCCTTTCTACATTTTATATAATAGTTATTATTCAAATTTAGATCCTCTACCTCATTCATGTCCCTGATCCCTCCACACCTGGCCTCATGGACTCTGCCATACATGCTAAGTCCCATTTGGTCAGTCATTTTATCCAGATGACCTTCAGTGAAAGTTCATCCACTAGGATTTATTCAGTCTATTTAGAGATGTTGAGGAATTGTCAGCAACTTCACCCAGCTATAATCAGTTTCCAACAGTTCTCAGGCTAGGGCAGGCCCACCACCCATTTTCTTTGCACCACTCTGGGCCCTTGTCTGATTGAGTTGGCATGAGTTTTATGCTCAGTGTCACAACTGCCAGAAGTTCATGTGAGCAGTGAACTTTTCAGTGGCCTGTTCCCTTATGTTCATGGATCAATCCTGGCTCTTACAATCTTTTCATGTCCTCTTCCTTAATGGTCCCTGAGTCGTGGGTGGGTGAGGTTTAACAAAAGAGTCCTATCCAAGGACACACACTCTGCAGTCTCTTATTTTCTAAAACTTGGCTAGTTGTGGCGTTCTGTATGCATTGCACTCTGCTGTATAAGGGAACTTTGCTGGTAAGAGTTGAGGGATGCAGTAGTATTCTCTCCACTTCCCTGTTCCACTATGTTCTGTGAGCCTTAGGTGTAGAGGTTCCACTATAGATATGTCACCTATGGGTAGGAATCTCTCAGACATATATTCTCTGTGACCAGTTCTGGAACTCTCCGTTAGCCTCCATCTATTGGAAAAAGAAACTTCTTTCATAAGTGGTGTATTATATAGTTGTCTATCAATATAAGAACTCATATTTAGGATATTGTAACATTTTCATTTGTCTAGGCCAAGAGAATCTCCCCAAAACACAGGCTATTGCCTGAGCCCATGATTATCTTTTAGAACTAGAAGGTAAAACCGTGCTGTTGAAGACAGGACATAAATCATACATACTACTTGGAGCAATGCAGCAAGAACCGACCTGGAAGCATTTTCCCTGAAGACTAGATCTCATAGTTCTAGAGGATACTATATGCAAGTTACTAAAGAAGAAAAATCAATGACTGACACAGCAAACTACCTCTATTGGTGCAGTAGTGTCACTGTTATCTGGGGAGTAATCTATAGCATAACAGAACAAATAAATACCTAGACCAATAATGCAAATTAAAAATAAATTGAAAGGACACAACACACATCTCTCAATAATAACCTTAAACATTAATGTGCTAAACTCTCCAATCAAAAGACATAGACTGGGAGAATTGACTAGGAAACAGAATCCATCTATATGCTTCCTCCATGAAACACATCTCACCTTCAAGGACAGAGAGCACCTTAGAGTGAAGGGATGGAAAAAAAAATATTCCAAGCAAATGGTACCAAAAAGGAAGCAGGAGTGGCTATTCTAATATCAGACAAAATAAACCTCAGAGTAAAATTAATCAGAAAAGACAAAGAGGGCCATTATATCCTTATCAATGGAACAATTAACCAAGAAGATTTCACAATCTTAAATAGTTATGCACCAAACTCTGGTGCACCGAACTTTATAAACACAATCCTTCAGGACTTCAAGATACAGATTAATCCCAGCATGCTAATAGTGGGGGATTTCAATACCCCACTGAGCCACCTGGATAGGTCAACTGGACAAAAAAATAGAGAGACATCAGAACTGAACAATATAGTACACCAAATGGACCTCACACATATCTACAGAATATTCCACCCAAACACCAGAGAATATACTTTCTACTCAGCACCCCATGGAACATTCTCCAAAGTTGACCAAATACTGGGACACAAAAGAAACCTCAACAAATATAAAAGGATTGAAATTATTCCATGCATTCTATCAGAACACAGTGCAGTAAAGCTCAATATTAACACCAGGGTAAACTCTACTAATTATAAGAATACATGGAGACTAAATGACACAATCCTGAACAATGAGTGGGTCAGAGAAGAAATAAAGAATGAAATAAAAGCATTCCTGGAACTAAACAAAAATGACAATACAACAAAACAAAACCTGTGGGATACATTAATGACAGTCCTAAGAGGGAAATTTATAGCCCTAAGTGCCCACATTAAAAAAAATAGAAAGAAAACAAATAAACAATCTAACACTGCAGCTAAAAACACTTGAAAGACAAAAACAAATGAACCCTAAACCCGACAGGAAGAAATAACAAAATTCAGAGCAGAAATCAATGAAATAGAAACAAAGAAAACAATATAAAAATCAATGAATCCAAAAGCTGGTTCTTTGAAAAGATAAACAAAATAGACCTCTAGCCCAGTTAACCAAGAGAAAGAAAGAGCAACTCCAAATCAATAGCATTTGTGATGAAAGGGGAAACATCACAAAGGATAAAGAAAAAAATCCAGACAATCATATGAGAATACTTCAAAAACCTATACTCTACTAAATTTGAAAACCCAAGAGAAATGGATAAATATCTGAAATCCTGGACTTCGCCAAAGCTTAAGCAAGAAGAGATTGACAGCTTAAACAGACCCATAATACTTGAGGAAATTGAAGCTGTAATAAAAAGTCTACCAACTGAAAAAAGCCCAGGCCCAGATGGTTTCACAGCAGAATTCTATAAAACCTTTAAAGAGGTCTTACAACCATTACTACTCAAACTTTTCAGAAGGATACAGACAGAGGGAAATATCCAAAATTCCTTCTATGAAACCAGCATCACTCTCATACCAATACCAGGCGAAGTCACAAACAAGAAAGAAAACTATAGACCCATATCATTAATGAACACAGATGGAAAAATTCTCAACAAAATACTTGCAAATCACATACAGACCTACATCAAAAAGCAAACTGAGCAACTTTATTATTATATTTCATTGTATCTGAAAGCAACTGTGCTATTCCAATTTGAATCTCTAAATGGGATCTAGAATTATCCTACCACTTATATTCACACACTGTAATAACCATATATGGATGGAAGATTCATAGTCATATTCTAAAAAAAAATGTAAAGTTACACGTCTTTATACCTGCATGCAAATTTACTGTTAAAATGTGAATCTCTAAATGTGCTTAGGAATCAACCTATAGTTTATTTTCAGAATTTATAATTTTGACTTATGTGTGGAGTGTATATATGCATATTTTGGAATAATAAAAAATAAAAAAATTTAAAAATAAATAAATAAAACAAATAAAGAATAACAACTCTCCCTCACTCAGCAGATAATTCCCAAGCTAAGACTGAGGCTTCTTCCTCATTTCCCCACTTCAATGCTGGGTTTTGTCTGATTTGAATTTGCATGAATCTTGTGCATGTTGTCGCCATTGGTGTAATTTCATAGGATCAAGTTCCCAGCTACCTGGAAAACTCTTTTTCCTTATGTTCATCTGCTACCTCTGAATATTGCAGTCTTTCTAACACTGCTTTCATGGTGGTCCCTGAACCCTGGGTGGCAGTGGTTTAATATAGTAGTCCTATCCAGGAACATGCACTCTGCAGTCTCTTATTTTCTACATTATGGCCAGTTATGGATTTCCATGTTCAACATCATCTGTTTTGTGGGGAGATTCACTGGCAAGAGCTGAGAGATACATTAATAGACTCTCTTCCCACAGTTTTGTTTTGTTCCATGTGCCTTAGGTATAAAGATTTCAGTGTAGATATGTCACTTAAGGTTAGGCATTTCACAGACATTTATTGTCTATGTTTTACCAGTTGAACACTGTAATAGTCTCCATCTGTTACAAAAAGAAGCTTCTTTGATGAGTGATGAGAGGTATACTTGTCTGAAAATATAAGAATAGATATTTAGAATAGAAATAATTACATATTTCTAGGAACATATCAGACTTGGCTTTTTCTTTATTTTTAATTTTATTTATTTTCCTATGTGTATGAATGTACTGTCTGCACATAGGTTTGTGCACCCATGTCGTGCAATGCCACGGAGGTCAGAAGAGGGTATCAGACTCCCCTGGAGCTGGAGATAAAGACAGTTCTCAGCTGCCATGTGGGTGCTAGGGATCGAACCCGGGTCCTCTGCAAGAGCAGTCAGTGCTCTTAACCACTAGGCCATCTCTCCAGCCCAGACTTGGCTTTTTCTCTAGGATCTATGTCTTCTCTGGCCATTTGCATTTGGCTATATTTACAGTACTATGCATGAGTTCCCTCTCAGTGAGTAGGCCTTAAGTTCAATTAGATAACTGTTGATCACCCCCAAGATACAAGTGATACTACTGCACCAATAGTGATAGTTCGCTTCTCTGGTGGTGGTTGTTATCTTTTTAGACAAATTCATATATTTCCATGGTTTCTTAGAGTTGGTTAGTCAAATATTATTTTGTACACCTAGTGATGTCATATTATGTTGGATTTTTATATTTTCCTAAAAGTCTTAAAACACTTTGAAGAAACATTAACATACTTTAATCTTTTCTGGCTAATGTCATGAAAAACACACTTTCTTCAAAGATACTAGCCAAGTGTGGGCAGTTTTTCATAATTTCTCTGTGGATATCCATGAGTTACAAAATTTGTACTCTCTCTGAGAGAAGAGCAAATTCATGAGATTGCAGTATACTTTAACTTAACTCTATGCATCAGGGCAGGTAGTGAATGGCTCCGGTTTTGTTTTGCTATGGTAATTCTTTTAAATGGTCAAGATTTTGTTCCATTTTCCAATCCTACATATGTGTGAGATATTTTATTTTTTGAATATTTTATTTATTATTTTTATTTTATGTGTGTGTATTGCCTGCATGTATGCAAGTGCATACATGTCATACAATCTTCCAGAGTCAGAAGAAGGCATTGGATTACCCCGGAACTGGAGTTATGGATGGTGCTAGCTGTCATGGGGGTGCCAATAATCAAACTTGAGTCCTCTGCAAGAGCAGGTGGTGCTCTTAACTGATGATCCATCGAATCATCCCTGTGAGATATGTTCACATCATCTTCAGTTATGAGCTTGGAGAATCTTCCTGAACAATGGGGAGGAAATGCATGCAGTGTGTTCCTAAGTGATCATGAGTTTATTGAATTATGCCCAAATATAAGGCATGCTAAGTTTCTATGGGTGGTCTTATAATGGAGTCTCTGTAGTAGCTAAAGGGGACCAATAAACTCTTCCTTATTTTCTATCTTCTAGCCACTGAATTGTGCTGATATCTCAATATCCTGAGTAAGATAAAGATGTGGGCCTATGGACAAACATTCCACACAACCTCCAGAGCTAAGACCTCATTCACTGACCCTCAGGGGGGCAATCTCTGGTTAAGTTTTTCTTCTGGCACTGACAAATGTTACCTAGGGAAAAAAAATGATGTGTGGGCAAAGTGAAACCCTCCTACATTCTCTTTTCTATATATCTATTTTAAGACTTTTTGTTCTAAAAGTATGTTCAAACTTCTACATGATGCTCTTGGGAACAAAGGTAAACTTGGTGCATAGACAGTCGTCAAAACCAGAATGTCATCTTAATTCATTTTCTTACTCTGTTCAGAATAAAGCCACTAATTAATTGACATATTGATGGACTCTCAATGTATATATCGTTATTTCTAACTTGATCAAAGGCATCAATCTCCTTGCATAATGATGGACCAAATCAATGGTAAAAAACAAAGAGGTGGGGAATTTTTAAATAATGACTGTAAAATGCTATATAATTATTTGTGAAAAACAAAAATAAACTCATTTTCACATGTTATAAAAACTTATCTTCCAGAAAGAATTACTCTGGACTATTTCAAAAGAGTATAAAAAGTAAATTTTTAAATTAAATAGATTAAGGTCTCCAGTCAAGTATATTGAGTACTCGAATAGATGGTACTTAAATAAGATGCAACTATGTGAACACCTATACCATACAAGCATTTCACCTGCAAAGATGAAAAATAAAGAGATTGAAAAGGAGGACTGGAGAGATGACAAAGGCTAAGGTTAACAATGAAAATATCAAAAAGATGGAAAAAGATATTCCTACCAAATGAAAATGAACAAGTATATAATATATAGACTACTAATTGACAAAATAAAATTTATGTCAAAAGTCAATGAGAATATTAATGTCATTAGAAGATAATAAAATATTGAACTCATTAAGATTACAGAATAGGTGCATATCTGTGCATACAACATGGGGGCATCTCAAAATCAAAATATGCAAATTTTCAAGGACTAATACAAGCAGTCATTTGCCAACAAATTGAATAACATGGAAGAAATGGACAAATCCCTAGAATTTACATGTTTCCAAAACCAAACCTGGAAATAACAACTAATGGGAACCATTTAAAATTGGAAAAAAAAAAAAAGCCAGGCATGATCGCTAATGCCTTTAATCCTAGCACTCAGGAGGCAGAGGCAGGCGGATCTTTGTGAATTCAAGGCCAACCTGGTCTACAGAGTGAGTTCCAGGCCAGCTGGGGCTACAGAGAGACCCTATCTCAAAAAGACCAAAAATAAAATAAAATAAAATTATAAAATAAAATAAAATAAAATACATGTTAATAGAAATAAAAGGGAAAGTAAACAGTAATGGATAATATTGTAGGATTTCAGTACCCTACTTTAAATAAATGAGTATAGAGCTGGGCGTGGTGGCGCACACCTTTAATCCTAGCACTCGGGGGGCAGAGGCAGGTGGATCTTTGTGAGTTCAAGGCCAGTCTGGTCTACAGAGCGAATTCCAGGACAGCTGGGGCTATGGGGAGACCCTGTCTCGAAAAGACCAAAAAAAGAAAAAAAAAAAAAAAAAAAAAAAGAATAATTGTCCTGGTGTGGTGGCACATGCCTTTAATCCTAGCACTGGGAGGCAGAGGAGAGAGAATCTCTGTAAGTTCAAGGCCAGCCTGATCTACATAGTGAGTTCCAGGACAGCCAGAGCTACAGTGAGACCCCATCTCAAAAAGACCAAAAAAAAAAAAAAAAGAATATATTGTAAAAACCAAAATTCATAGAGGAAATAAGGCATGAATTACAATTCATAGCAAATAGACCTAATATATGTACACAAAATAATCCATTTAATAACAAAAAGGTAAATTTCTCTGAAACGCAAAGCATTCTCCATGATAGAATCTGTGTTACTCTACATATTATAATAAATGTAAGCAGATAATACTTACTTACATTGAGCATCTTTTCTGAGTGCAATAGCAGGAATGTAGAATTAACAATAAGAAGAAATTTTACAAATATATGGAAATTAAAACACACAGGAACAACCAGTGATTTAGAGAAGAAATAATAATGTCCCAAGGTATTTAAATGTTAAAATTTAAACAGAACATATCAAAGCCTACGAAATGTAGAGAAAGTTCTAGAAAGGATGTTTAAAGTCATAAGTGTTAGAGCTGAAGGGAGCAAGGCACCCTAAGACAGAAATCTCAAGCAAGCTAATTTATAACTAAAGGCATTAAAAAATAATGAAGGGTGAAGATAGGAGAAATTGTAAAACAGACATAAAAATAAAATAAATGGGGCTGGAGAGATGGCCTAGCGGTTAAGAACGCCGATTGCTCTTGCAGAGGACCCGGGTTCGATCCCCAGCACCCACATGGTGGCTAAGAACCGTCTGAAACTCCAATTCCAGGAGAACTCCAGTTCCAGGGGAATCCGACACCCTCTTCTGACCTCCGCGGCATTGCACGACATGGGTGCACACACCTGCATGCAGACAGTGCATTCATACACATACCGAAATAAATAAAATTAAAAATAAAATAAAATAAAATAAAATAAATGATTACCAAACCTAAGGTGGTAATATTTTGAAAATTTAAATGAATTTGAAAAGAAAACCCAATAGCCTTTAGGGAAAAAAGACAACAATACTTGTAAATGAAAGAAAATACTGACAATATCCAAAGGTTCAAGAACGAATACAAGTAATCACTTGCCAACAAATTGAATAACATGGAAGAAATGGAAAAATTCCTAGAGATTTACCGGTTGCCAAGACCAAACCTTGAAAGAACATCTAATGGGAATGAAGATTTAAATTTAGAAAATAAAGTAAAAAAATCCTGATAAAGAGTATAGAACATTTAACCAGGTGTAGTAAAAGGGAGAGAGTGGTCACAAACTTACTTTTCATTATATCACAAATTCTGAAGTCATAATATACAGAATGGCACTGTAATTGTTCCTGTATTGTGTTCTTGAAGCTTTCTTAGTAGAACTTAAGTAGTCTTATTATTCAAAAGACAACAGGTGAGATGAGGAATATTTGCATTAGATTTATTTTGATAATCATTTCACAATAACATTCTTGAAGTAAATATCTTAAATATATATGATTATTTGTCAGTATTATTTAATAAGGCAGGATAAAATAACATTAAAATTTATATTCTCTAGTAGAGAAAGCTCCAGGATATTTAATACTTGTTAAGTAGCTAAGAAATCACACCATGCTTGGCATATCACAAACTGTCAGCACGCACACATGGATATAGCCACATCAGAAATGCTATTTTTGGCAACGGAATATATTTTGGCTAATAGGTGGGATGTTCTTCTAGAAAGTTAGTATTACTCAAATGCCAAAAACAGGGAAAGACACAACAAAAATAAGAAAACTACGGGCCAATATTCCTAATGAATATAGATGAAAAAATTCTCAGTAAAATACATGCAAACCACATATAGGCACACATCAAAAAGATCATCCACCATGATCAAGTTGGCTTTATTCCAGAGATGTAGGAATGGTTCAACATATGTCAGTCAACAAATATAAAATATCATATAAACAGACCCAAGACAAAAATCACATGATCATCTCAATAGATGCAGACAAAACTTTTGACAAAAATCCAACATGATTTCATAATAAAAATCATAGAGGAAATTAGACTGGAGGGAACATACCTCAATGTAAGTAAATGTATAGATGGCAAACTCACAGCCAGTATCATTCCAAATATTCCTATCGTGATGTCAATATTCTAACACTAGCATCTTCTTCCTTGTGCAATTGTGAACCAATTGACTTTCAGTTTTGGAATGTCTTAGGTTTTGAAGATACATTTGTCTCAGTGCCTTTTAATCATATTGCCCTGGATAATCTAGACAGTGATCTTTATAACGTTCAAACACTTTCATAATCTCTTAGTAACTAGCTATTTATTATAGGCTTTGTATCTCATCAAAGTAATTCTCTTACAGCAGTAAACCCCCTTTCTACATCTGTTTATAAAGCTGTTTTCAACTTAATTTGGAAGCATATCACTGACAGATTAGAAGCTGTTAACTATAATTTCTATAAATTTGTACTGTCCAAATTGTATATTAAAAAGCTGCCAATATTTTTGCTTATGTAGATATCACAATGTCCAGATTTCAAGGAAGAGTTAGGGCTGGACAAGGGTATTTTCACAAAGCTAACTTGATAGTTTGGTCTTGTTCTCAAACAGATTCATTTTTGTCATCACCCACTAGTACTGAGCATGTGTGTTTAGCTTTGAGTAAAGGTAATAGTAAATGACCTCATCTTATTGCTAAGATGAATTGCAAGCAATGGAATGGTAAATAAGCTATTTAGGAGAACATGGGAAATATGGTAAAAGAAATTGTATTGGGTAGACATTTGTTGGGTAAAATGGGGAGAAGAACATTTTAATAATAAGGAATGAATATTATATTCATGATATATTAGGGACCAAAAGTATGTCATTTGGACTTCTGTACCTTCAGCCATAATATTTAGTAATTTGTGGTGAAACTGATGCTGCAACAATTTAAACATTACTTAATTCAAAGGACAGATAGGATAATAGCTTATAGTTTAGCAACTCAGGGTGGAAAGAGGCCTAAGTAAGTTAAGTTGCTTGCTGTATAAGCTTGACAGCCTGAGGAAACCACATTAAGTTCAAAGGAGAGAACTGACTGTACGAAAACTGTCCTTTGACCTTCACATATGTGTATGTACGCATTCACACACAGTGACAAATACTAAGTAAAATTTAAGAAGTAGAACTTGCTAACCAACACTACTTATCTAATAAGTATAGCCATATCATGTACTGTAGGTGAACAGCCGTGTTACTGGACCAAAAGATATAGATATTGTTTCATTGCATGATATCAACACATTTTAATCACATTGATTCGTTTATTAATGATGACAGTGAAAGTATATTTCAAGTGCACTTCTCAGACTATTAATTCTTTTTTTAAAATAACTTGTATTTATTTTTTTATGTGTATGAATGTACTGTCTGCATGTAAGTTTGTGCACCTGTGTCATGCAATGCCGCAGAGGTCAGAAGAGGGTGTTGGATTCCACTGGAACTGCAGTTAAAGACTGTTTTCAACTGCCATGTGGGTTCTGGGGATCGAACCCGGGTCCTCTGCAAGAGCAGTCGGCACTCTTAACCACTAGGCCATCTCTCCAGCCCCGAGAATACTAATTCTTAAAACAACATTATATAACCGAGCTGTGTTTCTGATTCTCTGAATGGAGGGAAATGGCAGGCAAGACAAGTGTAGCCTTATCTGCCCTTGAAGGAACTAAGAGGATTTGAAATTATCACCAAACTTTCCAGTGTGGTCTGTTTAGGTATTGAACTTATGGGAAAAAAATGGACAATTCCTGTTGTTCTACATGTTTAGAGGAAACAATAACAGTTCTTGAGAGGGGTAAATTGTTCTATCGTCTGTCAGTACCACATAGGAATAGATTCTTATAGGTTCCTTGAACCTTGCTCATATGAACTTACAGCAATAATCCATGTGAAGTAAAGCAGAAAAAATAGCATGGAATTGTGGAAATGGGCAGCAGGCCCCAATCTTAACTGAAGAACAATTGGGCAGCTGATTCCTACTGCTGAGGAAGAACTGATCTTTAAGGGAGTGACTCTAGATAAGCTGTCTAGACCCCAGTGGATGAACTTGTACTGAGGGATGCTAGGGGACACTAACTTTATTCACTAGCTGCTTTTATAAATAAAGTATTATCAGAATGTGCAGTCAAATAATCAGTTTGTGTCATGTCTATTGCAGTTTCTCATCCTCAGTGAGTATATATCTAAATGAAAGTTGAGAGTAAGCATTTTGGAAACTTGAATTACAACTTGACAAATTAATTGCAAGTCTTTGTATTTAACAACAACAACAAAAATATGTTGCTGGGCATGGTGGCACACACTTGTAATCCCAGCCCTTGGGAGGCAGAGGCAGGCAGGTCTCTGTGAGTTCCAGGCCAGCCAGGTCTACATAGTGAGTTCCAGGACTGCTGGGCTACAAGGTGACCATGTCTAAAAAAGGCCAAAAATATGCTAACAAAAGAAGTGAGAAGTTTAGGGAAGTGGCTTTCAATAATCTGTAATGAAATGTGTCCTTCACAACTTGATGCCAATTAGAGATTGATTCCATCAGCATGTGGAAACTTGAAGTTGACAGTGAGTGCCTTGTTCAGTCACTATCCCACTTTTATTTACTGATGCAAGGTCAATCTCTAAAGTTGAGCATGTCAAGTCTGGATAGTTTAGCCAACTATCTTTCCCTGGGGATCCCCTGTCTTGAGTACTGAGTACTCAGTCCTGGGATTACAGGTAGCTCAGATTTTGTATGGGTTCTGAGAATCTGAACTCTTGTCCTCAAACTTGCACAGGGAAATACATTATCTACTTAGCCATCTTCCCAGGTTCAGTTTCTAGTTATCTCATTTCTTATCTTTTAGACAAATCTATGTAGTAGCAAATGTCATAACTGTGTTCTTTTAAATGACCAAACAATATTTTGCTGTAAACAAGTATATATTCTATGTCTTGTTGGTTTTGTATATTGCTGCAATCAATGCGGGATTACTAATATCAAGAATTTGATTGGAGCTCCTAATTTCCATTCTCTTGGATCAATACCCATAAATATAGTACCTATATTTTCTTTTGAGGCATCGTCACACTATTTTCCATAGTAATTGTAAATTATTACAAAATTCTCCATGTTTTCATGTTAATTTGCTGACGGTTTTGTTTGAAGGACATGCTAATTATGCAGTGATATTTCATTTTATTTTTTACTGTAATTTTTCCTGATGATTGGTGGCATATATATATAGGGAGATGTATATAAAAGTTCATAATGACATGGAATATATTATATGTACCTGCTAGCAATATATATGCATTATCTAGAGAAAGTTTAATTCAAGTCTTTTGATCATTTACATTTAGGTTTTATTCTTTTATATAATTTGAGGAATTCTTTACATATTGTGAAAATTAATCCCTTAACATATAAGTAAATTGCAAATATTTTCTATTTTGTTTCTTTAAAATATGTTAATTTAATTATCCAATACACATTATATTTAATATTTTTCTGTTTCTTTTTTAGATTTCTTTTACTTTTTTCTTTTCACAGGAAAACAGAAATAATACAAAGTAACAATAAGAAAACAAAGCAATAAGAACAAATAAGGGGGGATTTCCATTTCTTATTCTGGTGAAATAAAGAATCAATCTATGGGTCTTGGTATATACTTCTCTTTTTTTTTCCTTCCCTCTTTCTTTTCTTTCTACTTTTCCTGCTCTTTCAGGGCTACCAGAAGGATATGTGCTTACTGGTTGGTCCAGGAAGCATTAAGTTCTCAGGTGAAAAAAGTCTGGTTTATTTGAGGGGGAGGGGTGTTTCCTCATCCCTAAACTGCCTAATCAATTTCTAGCTTTTGTTTAGTTATTTTACCCTCTGAAAAGGGTCACCCCAATCCCCAGAAAGGTATCGAGATGCCAACCACTCTGACTTCTTCCATGGTGAAAAGGGATATTAGGTGTGGCAACTGGGGTATCCCCCATTCAGAGGGTCAATCTAAAAGACCCCAAAAAGGATGATTATCGAGGGGAAAAAAATCCTTGACTGGTGCCCAGAAAAGTGCAATGAAGGCAAGAGTAGTTAGGTACAGGATCTAGGCAGGGGATCAGGAGAAGTAAGAGGATGAATTTCAATGTCCAACTTCAAAGTCCATTAGAATTTCTTGACCAGGGGCTTCAAAGCGTCCATTTATTAGGTTTCTCCTTCTGCTCATTTGGCCGTGATGTCTGGACTCAAGATCTAATTTTCAGGCTTTGTAATAGTCAGGATATGAATTTCCACTTAGTTGCTAGAAAGAAAGAGGAAATTTTATTATTGAGCATTAATTAGCAACAATAATGGACTTGTCATTTGGCTGTAGGTGACCCTACTCTGTTAATCAAGGCCACGATCTAAGGATTTTTATGCCTGTTTAACATTATTTCACATAACTTTATGCCCAATATGTGGAGGCACATTTTTTCAGGTTTTAAAAGAAATATATTGACTATTTTATCATTTGGTTATACTTTCTTTTTGGGTGCTTAAGTCCACACAGTTAGCCCAGATAAACCAAACTTTGTTTTCTCAAGGTCATTTGAGGTTTTGGTCTTCAGGGGGCGCTCGGGATTTTTTTTTTGGAGAGGGCAGTGCCTGGCTCCTCCTGGCCACTGTTAACCAGTTCTGTCTACTGAGGACAAGGTCAGGTCTTGCTACACCAGGCTTCCTTTTGGAGCACAAGGCAACTTTCCTCTATATTGAGCTTCCTCTTTATAGACTGGACACTGGCTAGGGTTCTGTTGGTGGATCTCCAAATCCTTCTTGCACAGTAAACCTGGTGACTCACAATTGCAGAACATTTTAACAGATGCCTCCATACAAAATCCCCTGGGACCAATTGACCTCAAAGGGGAAGGAACAAAAATTTCCCTTAAATCCCTTGTCCAAATTGGTATGGGCATTAAGCATCCAATAAAGATAAGTTACACCAATCTGGCACTTTTAATTACTGTACTGTACTTAGATAAAGCTTGAAGAAAAGTTTAAGAAGCTTTGCATAAACACTGACTGAAAGAAATTTAACACCATATGATAAGCAGGGGAAGCTGATAAGAGAAATTTAAACAAATTTAGTCATATCTTAAATACAAACAATTTACTACAAACATAAGTTGTCTATTTCCCAAACCCCATATAATGGTATGTAGTTTTCCAATAACAAACTGTCTCCTTCCAGGGTGCATGCCACGAGTTCAGGGAAGTAAACCTAGCTTTTCTTGAATCAAGATATCTTGAAATGGGCAGAACAGATATCAAAAGTAACAGTTGCATAATAGACAGAGACCAAAAAATATCTTTCAGTAGTCAAAGGTAACCCATTACTTGTATATTCCCTTTTAATTTAAATCTACAACTAAAAGTCCAGTACAAGCCAGGAATGAATGGACCAAAAACCAGCCACAACTCTGTGTGGGTATAATCCCATTTAGACCATTAGTAAACTGGCTTCACTGTTTATACCATTACACTCTAGAAACACTCAACCACTTTAATCCAATACAAGTATTTTCTTTTCTATTAAACTTTGCAATATTTATGCCCATCTAGCCAAATGGGGCAGTTTTCGCAAACACATCACCACAAAATAAAATCCTTAAAGTAACCCTACAAGTCCTGGAGCAGGCTCTGGCCAACCAAATGTTTCCAGATATTTAGAAACACACTACATAGGCCTGGCAAAAAACCTATCTGCCCCAAAGATGTTCCACCTAGTGATCAAATATCTCCCACACAAAACTCAAAGGCCTTGAATTCTATTTTATCTAGTTTTAGTATAGTGACTCCTCCTCCTTTCTTAGTGCCATTTACTTGTATTTTGTTTACCCTCCTTTCACCTTGGAATAATATCTATCTTTAAAGGTGAGGGAAGTTTCTTGGAGACAAGAAAAAAAAAAGATGGGTTTTGTTTCTTAAGCCATTCTTCTAGTCTGTCTCTTAATTAGAGAATTCATTCCATTGATATTTAAAACTCTTGTTGAGAGAATTAAATTGTTTCCAATTATTTTGACTTCTAGTACACTCTTACCCTATTTTTTTTTATTTCCGTTGTGGTAGTATCATTTGTTTTCTAGAGTTGATTGGTTATAGTCATCCTTTCTCTTATAGTCGTCCTTGCTCTCTGCTCTTTGTATTGCTTGAAATATTCTCTGCAGGCATGGCTTATTGGAGTGGAATTCTTTCAACTTATTTATATCATTCAACATTTTCCTTTCTCCTTCAATTATATTAGACATTTTTGCTGGATAAAGTACTCTGGGTTGGCATCTACAGTCTTTTAGAACCAGGAATATTTTAGATCAGGCTCTTGTGGCTTTTATCATCTGCATTGAGAAATAAGCTGTAATTCTGATAGGTTTTCCTTTGTAGGTAACTTGTTTTTCTTTTGCAGCCCTCAGTATTCTTTCTTTGCTTTGAATATTAGTATCTGTACTATGATATGATTTGGAGAATTTCTTTTCTGGTTCTTCTGCTTGGAATTCTATATCCTTCTAATATTTGTATAGGCATCTCTTGCTTTAATTTGGGAAAATTTTTCTCTAAAATTTTGCCGCTTGGAGTTCTATATCCTTCTAATACTTGTATAGGCATCTCTTGCTTTAATTTGGGAAAATTTTTCTCTAAAATTTTGTTGAAGACCTGGGCCATATCATCATCCTGTGAGTTTTCTTCCTCTTCTATCCCTATGATTGATAGGTTTGATATTTTCATAGTATCCCACAGTTCCTAGTTGTTCCATTCTTGTGTTTTTAAAAAATTTTTCATAATCTTTACTTGATTTATCCAATTCTTCAATATTGTCTTCCAATCTTGATCTTCTATTTTCTACTTCATCCTTTCCAAGTTGTTTGTGGAATGTTGCATTTGTTTTTCATTTCATCAACTTGAATTTTTTTCAATGTTTCTATCTCTTTTGTAATTTCATCCTGCAATTTATCATTGTCCTCTTTCAATTTACCCCTGTCTTCTTTTAGATCTCGGTCTTCCTTCTTTATAAGCTCCTTAAATTACCTTAACTCCTTAATATATCTAATCATATTCATAATTGTTCTTTTTCAGATCTGTATCCTGAGCTATATCCAAGGGGTCTTCATTAAAGGATACTTGAATAGGGGTGGAGATCCATCTGAGTCTTTCTTTCCTTGAGCTTCAGGCATTTGGATTGCTTCTGTTGAAAGTGGTTCTAATGTGAAGTTTAGGTGTTTATCAAGCTGACACAATGTTGGTTCTATTCTTCAGGTGTTTGTTGACTTCTTAATTGATGTACAGTTGTGGATACTTTAGACTGCAAAATATCAATTCTATCCTAACCATGAATTGATGTTTTAGACTGCAAAATATCAATTCTATCCTAACCATGTACAGACCAACACCCTTGTTTTAGTTTGTCTTCCATTGCTGTGACAAAACACTCTGACCGACACCAACTTGGGGAGAAAAGGGTTTATTCAGCTTACATCTCCTGGGTCACAGTTCATCACTCATGGAGCCCAAGGCAGGAACTCAGGGCAGGAACCTGGAGGCAGGAGCTGAAGCACAGGCCATGGAGGAATGCTGTTCACTGGCTTGCTCTCCTGGCTCATGCCCAGCCTGCCTTCTTATACGGTACACAACAACCTGCCCAGGGTGGCACCACTCATTGTGGGCTGGGCCCTCCCACACTGCTCGACAATTGGACAGTACTCCACAGATGTGGCCACAGGCCAATCCAATGGAGCCAATTCCTCAACTGAGACTCCCTCAACCCAGGTGTGTCAAGTTGAAACTAAAGCTATCCAGCATAACCCTTCACCCAACCAGCAAATAGTTCATCCAATGGACAAACCCATGCAACACCCAAGCCGGCCTCAACCCCCCCAGGCCTGTGAAACCTGCACCCCAAGGACCCCAGGCACTCCTGGTACTGTGGGCTGGAAGGCCTCAATATTTTTCTAATATTCATATAAACACATAATGTAATTTGAGCAAACCCATCCTCTATTCCCTTCTCTCCAATTACATCTCCCTCCCTCATAGCCGTCACTTCTCACTAGTAGCTGCTTGGATGGGGTGGAGTTTCACGAGCTCCTTGAGCTTCCTTGCTGGAGTTGTGCTGGCTTGATCTTTTTCAGGTCTTATACATGCAGTCACAGCAACTGTGAGTTCCTGTGTGCTACTCCATTATCATGTCTAGCAAATACTGTATACCTGGGCTTACACTCTTACAATCTTCTCCTCCCTCTTTCCATATGATCTTTGAACCCTGGGCAGGAAGACGTGATATAGATGTCTCATTTAGAGCTGAGAACTCCACAGTCTCTTATTCTCTGCATGTGGTCCAGTTGTGAATCTCTGGATTAATCAATGTTTTACACAAAGTGAAGCTCTTATGATGAGGACTGAGAGATACGCTAATCTATGGGTATAAAGATTAGAATTTAGGTAGCAGTAATTATGATGTCCATCTAATGGAGCAATAGTATTAGGGTTACCCCTAGGGTCTGTGATCTAACCAAACATGTTATTATCAACCTTAATATACATCTCTAAAGTCATATGCAGTTCTTTTACAATTATGAATTTTTATTTTTAAAATATTTTTTCTTTGAGCATTTCATGCAATATGTCTTGATCATTTTCAGACACCATCTTTACTTCTGCTGCCCCCCACTTGACTACCCCACCACACTTTATGTCTTCTATGATTTTCAAAGGTATATTGAGTCTAATTACATGCTCTTGGTTGTAAGTCCATGATCTGGAGCCTGATCAACCTACCCTGCATCACAACATTAAAGATAATTCATTCTCCCTCTCCTATCAGATATCAATTGACAGTTTTTACTCAACTAGGGATTTGGCTTGCTGCCCACCTGCCCAATATGTGCTGGCATTTTGTCTGCTTGGGATTTCACAGGTCTTGTGCATGTTGTCACAAGCCAAAAAGATTCATATGTGTAACTTCTTTGTTATGTCAATAAAACAATGTTTCCTTATATGTTATATTCATCTACCACCACTGACTATACACACACACACACACACACACACACACACACACACATCCCACTCCAGCTGACATTTTTCTTCTTCCCAAGTAGTTCTACATCTACTTTCATGTCTTGTTTCTGCATACAGATCTTGGCAAGTTAGTCACAGCAGCTGTGTGCTCATGATTGCAAGGACCATGTCAAATCCAGAAGGCACTATTTCATAGCATGCTTACCCATCCCCTGGCTCTTACATTCTTTACATCATGTCTTCTTTGATGTTTTCTGGGCCTTGAAGTAGGTGATAACATTTTGAAGAGAGTTGTATTAATCTGTCTTTCATAACAATACCACAGCAAATGTGACAATTACAAGTAGAATGATGGGACTATTACTAACTTGCAGACAGTTAATTCTTCACTATATTTTACATGCATTTTCTATGTTTCTAAAGAGAATGGAGGGGATATAGAGAAGGAGAAGTTATTGGCTTTTTTATCTACTGGGTGGCCTTGATTCCATTATGCTAGCAACTTTAGCTACACTTGCATTCTCTAGATGATTAACAACTTCAGTACTGTGTAAGTGCTTAATAAACTTAAAAGTCTAGTCTATGAAAGAGATAACTAATTCAAAGTTATTATATTTATGGTTTTATTCCTACATCTGAGAGTCACCTGTGGAAAGACTATACAATGAGCAATAAGTAGTCTTGGGAAAACCATATTATGTCGTCAACTTGATCTTGAATGTGTGAGTTAAAGCCCTCATTTCTCTGTCATTTCAGGCACAGATGTCCTGGCAGAATATGCCCTGGAATTAAGCACCAAAAGAGATTACAAAATTAAATTTAAAAGGCTTTTTCTTCCTAAATCAAATATGCTCAAATATCATTTTCATACTACCCAGGCTCCCATGTTTTTTAAATAAGGCAATGTGAGAATTATGTGTGGGGATGTCAATATACAACAAAATATAGCAAAAGCATGGGAAGATTTTTAAGCATGAATACTTAGTGTTTGTATCTGCATATCAAATCAGTGGCTCTTTTCAAGTCAAGATAAGATTTATGCTACAGAAAGATATTTGTCAATGTGATGATGCACTGAAGAAGGTAATATTGGTGTCAAAGAGGTTGATGCCATAGACCACTCAATGTTGAGAACACTCTAGAGTCTAATAAGTGGTACTGAAGATTCAGAACAATATATAAAGAAGGGAGATTCATATTTCTGTAGTAGAAGGAAAAGAAAGGAAAAGAATTCCATGTGCTGTGCATATAGACAGATCAGTGGTAAAGAGCTTGGTTAGTATGTGTAAGGATCTATCCTAGAACTCCCACAAAGTTTACATGAATAATTACATGAAGGGTCAAGAGTAGAAGAGGTGTTTAAGATGACCACTGAGTTCAAAATTGTAGAACAGGATAGAGTTGTGAACTGACAATACAGTTTACAAAATAGCTTCTGTGTAGAAAAGACAGTTGTCTGGTTTGGGAGAATAACCACTAAGGTTCTGTAGAACAGATATCTATGATTGAAAAATCTTTAATTGTACATTTCAAAATTATTAGTACAGATAATTTTAATGTTTTCCAAGATCAAGTAATAATAAATGCTTAGGGTGATGGGTATAGCAATTACTTAAATCTTGTCATGATGAGAAAAATCTTATCTGTAGCTTGAAAATACAGGTCATAGGTCAACAACTTTCTAAAACTTAAAAATTAAGCATATTTCAGGTATGTAAGTTTCATATGTATAATATTTATTTAATATATATCCTCTTCTAGTACAGATTTTTGAAATGGGTGTGCTCATTTATCTATTAATTTTTGTTTGTTTAAATACAATTGTGAATTTGTGAGAATTGTTACATTAATATTTTATATTACTTATTTCCACCCCCTCTCATTTCCCTCTAGGTCCTCCTCCCATGTCCCCACTCTGCTTCACAATTTCTTTTTTTTCTTTAAATTTTAATTTTTATTTATTTCTGTATGTGTATGAATGTACTGTCTGCATGCAAGTCGGTGCACCGGTGTCGTGCAATGCAGCGGAAGTCAGAAGAGGGTGTCGGATTCCCCTGGAACTGGAGTTCTCCTGGAATTTCTTATTTCCTCTCTTTTTATTATTGCAACATATACGTCCAACCATTTACACACACATATATATATATATATATATAATATATATATATATATATGATATAATAAAGAGAGAGAGAGAACTGATTTAATTAGTGGGTTCTCACGTGTTACATTTTTAGATAGCCCAATGTGGAATTAGATAACCTTTCAGGAGGCTAGTCCCTGTGGAAATTTGTTTCTCTCTCCCTTAGCATCCATTGATTGCTTATAGCTTTTCATCTTGTGAATTTTCCCCCTGTCCATCTTGCCATATCAACTCATTTTATCATTATGCAAATCTTGTTAAGCTAACATACTGTGCATATTTCATGGGTGTGGTATCCTTTCTCATGTCTAGAATTCGTTAAATAGGTGCAAGCATCCTGTCCCTCTGGCCTTAGGTGTAGAAACTGCATTATAGATGTATCAGTGAGGACTGGGGATTCCACAGAAAATTATTGTCTGCTATTTGATCAGTTGTTGAACTTTGTAATGGTCTTTATCTGTTGCAAAGAGATGTTCCTTTGATAAGTGGTAAAAGCTACACTCTGGGGCTGGAGAGATAGCCTAGCGGTTAAGAGCGCTGACTGCTCTTGCACAGGACCTGGGTTCAATCCCCAGCACCCACATGGCGGCTGAGAACGTCTGTAACTCCAATTCCAGGAGAACTCCAGCTCCAGGGGAATCCGACACCCTCTTCTGACCTCCGCGGCATTGCACGACACGGGTGCACAAACCTGCATGCAGACAGTACATTAGTACACATAGAAAATAAATAAATAATTTTTTTAAAAGCTACACTTTTCTGTGAATAATATATATATATATATATATATATATATGTGTGTGTGTGTGTGTGTGTGTGTGTGTGTGTATTTAGAATATAATAAGAAATGACACTGGTCTAGGAAGCTGACTGTAGTGGGTTCTTCTATAGGTTCTATGACCTCTCCAGTCATATATACTTGGCTATATTTATAATACTGAGCATGAGTTCTCTCCCACTGAGTGGGCCTTAAGTCCAATCAGACAGCTGTTGATTACCCACAAGCTAAAAGTGCCACTATTGCATCAGTAGTCATCATTGGTGTCATTCATATACTTTAGAGCTGAAATGAATCACTGTTTGGTTTTTCTTCCTTGATACCTTGGAGAGGGCTGTGAGTGTGGAGATATCAGCGAGGTGGACAAGGTTATGGCTAACTCATCAGGCTGGTCCTGAGGATGAACATGAGGATCTGAGCCTATATTTACAAACCACGCACAGACAAATGCAAGATACTACCTGATAACAAATTGTTCTGAGGAAAGCACATGAAAAACGTATCTTATGGATAAGACTTGGCCATTCTAATTAGGAAAGGCAGCAGTTGTAGGTACCTGTACAATACCTGCATGCGCATGTACACACACACACACACACACACACACACACACACATACACACACACACGCACGCAAACACACACACATGCACAGACATGTAAGCAGAATGGAGAGTAGTTAGGAAGAAGAGGGACAACAGGAGTGGAAGTTATATAAGATAGTATAATGTGGGTGAATATGGTCACAATGTGTTGTATACATGTATGAAATTTTCAAAAATAAAAATAATATAAAAAACGCATGGCTGATCTGCAGGTGAAAACAGAGGAAAGCCACAAGGAATTAGGTCAGAAAAGAAATGCAATTTTGCCAACAGTCTTCTATGGAATCTGTTAGATGCAGTCATTTATTTTGGATAACCAGTTCTTTTCCATGTACACCCCTAACATTCTTGGATACTGAATTAATTTTAGAAGAAATATACTCTGAGAAGGTAACATGATCACCTGGTACCTAGATGGCTCCAAAATATTGGACTTGGTTATCTTTCCTTCTCAAGTAATCAACTGTTTTGATTTGTGATCATTTATTATCCTAAAGATACTATTTTCTAAATTTAGCTTTTCATTATAACAAAAAAAACATATCTTTGACCAGCAAAATGATATGCTTTGGCTAGAATATGTTGTTTTCATTTTAAATAGTACTAGTTTATTATTGGCTAAATCAAAACAGGGAGCAAAGTAGGTGCTAGGACATTGAGAAGGTGCCTGGTTGACTTGTCTCCCTCTTGAGTTTTTGGCAGTAATTTCATCCTTATCCCCTCTCAGGAGGCACAGCATGTCTATTTACAAATCCAAGACATGTAAGGGCAAGTTTGTGGTTTTTTGTTAAGGAAAGCGAAGCTAGAGGATATTCTGAATAATTCATGTTTATGAAAAAAGCCTTACTGTGTCATGATACCACCCCTCATCGTTTTGTATAATGCATGCCAATAAACATGTAAAAAGAGAACCAGATAAGCCAATATACAAATATCTTACTCATCTATCTACATCGGGCATAATTTGAAGTAAATAATATGAATAACTTTCATACCACTTCATATATTGTTGTGTGTGAGACAGATGCATTTCTTTTCATTTAGCTTCATTTTATTTTGGGAAATGCTGTATTCTTTGAATATGTGGTTGAAAATCTGAAAGTCTCTTCTAATTTCCCAATTTCAACTTCACTCAACAAACATTTATTTAATGCCTACTCTGTGCCAGGGACGGTATTTTAAAATTTGAATGAGTCAGATTTAATATTTCAGTAGTGTATCTTCATGACTTTGTACCTTTGTCAAACAATTAGAAAGGCACACATTTAGTTGAAAGGCTGATGGCATTGTAAATAGGAAATGATTCTAACACAGCTGCATGACAATTAAAGCAACTGTTGTGATTGTTCAAACTTGGCTCTCAGATGTGGAGTCATTTTCATGCTAGCATATATGCCAGAGCTAAATCTACTAGTTCTGGGCTTGCTTTCCTCAGAAATAGTTGAAAATCTGGCCTTCTGTCTGAAGCTCTAGAGTCAACTTTATTATTGAACGAATCGTGACATATATTTGTCTGAAAGCTCATGTCGGTATGCCACAACTAACAAAAATAGATGAAGGAAAGCACATTTTATGTCTGACACAATTTAGGTGCTTGCACCAGGCTTTCAACTTGTGAATGATTTACTGTAAGTATTTCTGATATTTATTGATTCCATAATGTCCTATGTTCCACAATTGCTAGGTATTTTCTGCAATTTTGAGATTTCTTTTCATTCAATAGTTTTATGATCTATGCCCTTCATGGTTACATCTGTTCATTGAGTCCTCTGACCAGTTTCATTTAGATGTTTTCCAAATGCTCTCTGCTTTGATTGAGGCCCTTCTCAAACTTATATCATCAGGACCACAAAGTAACTAATACCTGGATTTTCAGTGAATTAATTTGAAGTATCCTGTCAATTCTTATAATATTATATAGAGAAAATAAGTGGAGTTTACTATTTTCTTGGTATTTTGTTGCTACTAATTATTTTACTTTGTTATCTCATTCCTTCATGTTCATGCATAGATACCGCATATTGTAAGCCTGTTGAAGGGACAAAGGATAGTTTCATTCATCTTCAGGTAAGAGAGCCATCGGTGTGTAATTCTCTTAGGCAAGTTTCTATCTTAAATAAAGTGTAGGAATTAGAAGATTGCCAAAAGAGAAAATATTTTATTTCTTTCCTTATTTTAGAACTTTGTAAATTAAATACATGTATGAAATGTATTTTAATTATATTCAAGCCTAATACCTATCTCTTATTCCCCCAGAGGTCTTACTGACTCCCCTATTCCTGATTAGTCCCCTTCCTAGTCCTTCCTCTGTTTTTGTGAAGGTTCTTTGATGATAGCCACAGCTGCTGTATGTTCATAATTGTGATGACCATGCCAGGTGCAGATCATGACTTCTCCCCAGTCCTCCAGCACTGTCAATACCAATGCCCTTTCTTCCATGATGCTCCCTGAGTCTTTCAGAGATGATGAAATATACTTTTTTAATTAGCACACAATGGATTAGGTTTCATTATGCCATTTTCAAACAAATTTGGTTTTAGTCAATTCTCCTTCACAGCTAATCACCCCCATTATTCTGCTCCCACATTGCAAACTTCCTCCAGGCCCCTCCTTTCTGTTTTCATGTGACATGTGTTACAATGGCTTCCCTTATTTCCTTAACTGATCTTTTACATGTCTTGAGGACTCATTTCTAGTCTCATAACATATATCCACATTCAAACCTACTTATACAAATCCAAATAAACTTCAAAAAATAGTATCTGTATATGAGATCACATATGTGTTATTTGTATTCTGAGTCTGAGTTATTCCATTTAATACCAGAGCCATCCACTGTTCTGCATGTTTCCTAATTTAATTTTTCCTTATGATCTAATAAAGTTTCATTGTATATACATCCATCTGGTGATAGGTATCTAAGATGGTTCCATTTATTTATTATTGTGAAAAATTAGCAGAAAATATCGATGTACAAGTATTGTGTGATAGTATATAGAGTCTTTTGGGAATATGCCCAGGAGTGGTAAAGCTCAGTCAACAGAGTAAACTAGAGCACCCACCTGGCTAGATATCTAATTTCTGTTTTTAATATGTAAGAAACCTACACATTGATTACCTTTGTGACTGTATCAGTGTACGTTCTTACCAGAAATGAAGAAATGTTCCTCTTTTTCCCACATTCTTATGTTTGCTAGCATTTATTTTCATTAATTATAATTTTAATTTTGTTTTATTTTAATATATCCAAAATGTACAAATAACTCACAAAACGAAGAAGCAAGAAAACAAATCATCCAATGAAAAATGGGCTATAGGGCTGGAGAGATGGCCTAGCGGTTAAGAGCGCCGACCGCTCTTACAGAGGACCCGGGTTCGATCCCCAGCACCCACATGGCGGCCGAGAACCGTCTGAAACTCCAATTCCAGGAGAACTCCAGCTCCAGGGGAATCCGACGCCCACTTCTGACCTCCGCGGCATTGCACTACACGGGTGCACAGACTTGCATGCAGACAGTACATTCGTACACATACAGAAATAAATAAAAAAATTTAAAAAAAAAATTTAAAAAAAAAAAAAGAAAAATGGGCTATAAATCTGAATAGATATTTCTCAAAAGAAAAAAAAAAAAACTTGATGGAGTTTAGATCCCCATCCACACCTCTCCCCATTGCCTCATGCCCAATTCAGTGTACTTCACTATATATAACACAGCCAACAGAGTCTGACTTGTGCCCTCACATGATCCTCTAAATGGGTCCATCTGCTGGAACCTATCCAATCCCTCAAGAGTTCCATCCCTGTGAAAGTCTATCTTTCTTCCTCAAAGCAGCCATCCATTAGCAAGAGTTCCTTAGGTTAATTTGGGATTTCTTATCCACTTCCCCATACCTATGCAGGGATTTTATAGGGTTAAGATAGCGTGGGATTTATGCATGCTGTCACCATTGCTATAGAACTCATATGTGTAACTGACCAGTTGTTTGGAAAATTCTGTTTCCTTTTGGACATCCGTCACCTCTGGCTCTTACAATATTTCCAACCCCTTTCTACAATATCTTCTAGTCTTCAGATGCAGAATATTGAAAGACCTTCAACAAATGGTCTTAGCAAAATTGGGATGCAGAAGAAGGAAAGACCATCAACAAATGATCCTAGCAAAATTGGATCTCCACATGTAGAAGAATGACATTAGATCCATACTTATGACCTTGCACAGAAGTCAACTCCGAATGGATCAAAGACCTCAATGAGAACCCTGAAACAATGAAACTGCTAAAAAACATAGGGATTACCCTATAAGATATAGATGCAGGAAAAGACTTTCTAAATCAAACATCAGTCACTCAGTAATTAAGGTCACCAACTGACTAATGAGACCTCATTTAACTAAAAAAATCTGGGCTGGAGAGATGGCCTAGTGGTTAAGAGCGTCGACTGCTCTTGCAGAGGACCCGGGTTCGATCCCCAGCACCCACATGGCGGCTGAGAACCGTCTGAAGCTCCAGTTCCAGGAGAACTCCAGTTTCAGGGGAATCCGAGACCCTCTTCTGAACTCCGCGGCGTTGTTGCACGACACGGGTGCACAGACTTGCATGCAGACAGTGCATTCATGCACATACAGAAATAAATAAAATTAATAAAAAAGTTAAAAAAATCTATACAGCAAAAGAAATAACCAATTCAGTGAGAAGCACATAGAGTGCAACAAAATCTTCAGCAGCTGTACATGCAACAGAAGTTTAATATCTGGAATATACCAGTAACCAGGAGAACTCCAGTTCCGGGGGAATCCGACACCATCTTCTGACTTCCACGGCATTGCACGACACAGGTGTACAGACTTGCATGCAGACAGTACATTCATACACATACATACATAAATAAAATTAATAAAAAAAATTTAAAAAACACAAAAAACCCAAAAACTAAGATGCAAGGAAACAAATGACCCAATTAAAAATGGGCTATAGATCTAAATAAAGAGTTCTCAAAAGAAAAAAAAAATTAAAAATGGCTAAGAAACATGATAAAAAGTGTTCAATATCCTAGTCATTAAGGGCATGAAAATCAACACTACTTTAGGATACTATGTTACCCCAGTCATAATGTGTAAGATCAAGAGTACAAATGACTGAAATTGCATATGCTCAGGTTCAGAACCTCGGTTTTGTTCCATTGATCTATGTGCCTGTTTTTGTGCCAATACCAGTCTGTTTTTATGACTATAGCCCTGTAATACAGTGTGAAGTCTGGCATGGTAATCCCCCCTGTATTGCTTTTTTTTCTCGGGGTTGCTTTGCTATCCAGGGTCTTTTATTTCTCCATATGAACTTTAGGATGTTTTTCTCTAGGTCTGTGAAGAAGATAGTGGGGATTTTAATTGGGATTGCATTGAATCTGTATATTACTTTGGGTAGGATCGTCATTTCTACTATATTGATTCTTCCAATCCATGAGCATGGGAGGTTTGTCCATCTTCTGATGTCTTGTTCAATTTCCTTCTTCAGAGGTTTAAAGTTTTTGTTGTAGAGATCCTTGGTGTGTTTGGTTCGGTTTGTTCCTAGATAATTTATTTTTTGGAGGCTATTGTGAGTGGACAAGAAGACTCAATGGAGGAAAGACAGCATCTTCAGCAAATGGTGTTGGCAAAACTGGATCACCACTTGTAGAAGAATAAAACTAAACCCCTACCTCTCACCGTGTACAAAAATCAACTCCATATGGATCAAAGACATCAATGTGAAACCTGAAACTCCGAAAATGATAGAAAAAAATGTTGGTCAAAGGCGTGGGGAAAGACCTTCTAAATCAGATAGTAGCTGCACAAAAAAATAAGGCCAACAATTGACATATGGGACCTATGATCAAGAAAACAAAGGATACCAAATGCTGGAGAGGTTGTGGGGAAAGGTGAACCCTCATCCACTGCTGGTGGGAATGCAAACTTGTGCAACCCCTCTGGAAGGTAACTGACCCAGTCATAGCTCTCCTGAGTATATGGCCACAAGACTCATCCTATTGCAGAGATACATGTACATCTATGTTTATTGCAGCTCTCTTCACAATATGGAAGAGCTGGAACCAACCCAGGTATCCTTCAACCAACGAGTGGATAGAGAAAATGTGGTACATCTACACAATGGAATTCTATGCAACGGTAAAGAAAGATGACATCATGAACTTTGCTGGTAAATGGATGGAACTCAAAGCCATTATGCTAAGTGAAGTAACACAGCCCCCCCCCAAAAAAAAAAAACATAGAATTGTATCCCTCATTTGTGGATTCTAGCATCAAATCCCTAGTCAAAAGGCAAGCTGAGCAATGTTAATCTTATATTTCTTTTTATTTGAAAGTAACTGTGCTGTTATAATGTGAATCCCTTGATGGGTTTTAGAATTAACCTGGCACTTATTTTCAGACTTTGTAATTGTGGTATATAGATGGAGGATATGTATTCATATTTTAGAGTAATATAAAATTAAAGGAAACAATGTGAACTCCTTATTTTGGAATTAACATATAGGTTATTTTCAAAGGTCAAAATTTTGGTATATATGTGATGTATATATAGGCATATTTTGGAGCAATACAAATGGGAGAGAACAACAATGACGAAAGGACTGACTGGGTCAAAGAACTGGCTGAAAGAGTTAACATCTCCCCAAACAATAAACGACTGCAGAGAAAAAATTTAAAAAGACTGAGAAAAAGATATAAGATGTACTGCAGAATGCCTGAACTGGGGTGGGGTGATGGATATGGCGAAGGGAATATGTCTAAATTTGACTGAGAAATGATGTATTAAATACACACAACATCGATAAAAATATTTTATAAAAAAAAAAAGAGTACAAATGACACAAAGTGATATCATGCATACTGGGAAAGGTGAACTCTCATTCACTGCTGGTGGGATTGCACACTGGTGCAACCACTGTGGAAATCATTATGAAGAACACTTAAGGGGTTAAAAATGTAATTCATGGATTAACATATCAGCCAAACATATGTGTCTATGCCAAAGTAACCTACCATAACTATTAGTGCTGTTTAAATACCTATATATCTAATTGCTTGTGCTTCATTAGTAGGATCGAAAGGTTACTCCTGAACAAACTGTCAGCCCATGAAAGGAAACAGCCAGAATTGACCAGAATCCAAGTCAACAGCTCCAGAGAGAGAGGACAGTTTTACTTCTCATCCACCTGTGCCCCTTTTCTAAGCCTAGGGAACAATCTNTTTTTTTTTTTTTTTTGTAGGCACTTAGAGCTATAAACTTCACTCTCAGGACTGCTTTTAAAGTGTCTCATAGGTTTTGCTGTGTTGTATTATCATTGTCATTCAGTTCCAGGAATGTTTTTATTTCTTTCTTTATTTCTTCCTTGACCCATTCATTATTCACGAGAGTGTTGTTTAGTCTCCATGTGTTCTTGTAGGCTGTAGGGTTTATCCTGGTGTTGATATTGAGTTTTATTGCACTGTGGTCTGATAGAATACATGAGATTACTTCAATCTTTTTGTATTTGTTGAGTTTTTCCCTGTGTCTCAGAATATGATCTATTTTGGAGAATGTTCCGTGGGGTGCTGAGTACAATGTGTATTCTCTGGTGTTAGGGTGGAATATTCGATAGATGTCTGTGAGGCCCATTTGGTGTATTGTATCATTCAGTTCAGATGTCTCTGTTTATCCTTTGTCCTGTTGTGTGATGCTGATACTATTTGCCTTTTGTAAAGATTATTTTTTATTGAAGTTTTGTACATTTTATTGAAGTTTTGTACATTTTGTACATTTCTGCCATACATGTCTTGCATCTTTTTCTGTCTTTTTTTTTTAATTTTTTGATGCAGAACTTTACTATTTCAGTCTGTACTTTGACCCAAGGCAAACTGAGTAAGTCTTTTCTTTAAAATACCTGATGTTACTTATCAACTTGCTATGTAATGTAGGAATGAATGTAAAGTCATATTTTTCTTTACCTGCATACAACTCAATTGTTAAAATGTGAATCCCTAAACATGTTTTGGAATTGACCTATAGTTTATTTTCAGAAGTCATAAATTTTTATGTGTATGGCATGTGTATATATACGTATTTTGGACCGATCCAAATTGGAAGGAACAGCAACAGAAATTTTGACTTTTTCAGAGCCTTAGATCAGCATAATTCCTTACTGTATTCTAAATGTGGATCCTTTCTTTACAGACAAGGATATTTCTCACCACCAACTGAAGCAGTTTCTTTTTGCAATAGTTAGAGACTAACAGTTTCATAACTGGTCAAATGCAGAGAATAATTATCTATAGGATACTTAGCTTTAAGTGCCACATTTTCGGTACAACCTCTACATATAAAATGATTGTATATTTCAACTCTCACCAGAGACTAATAACCTGAATTGCATATTCAACCTGACCAATATTTTCTGTAATAGTTTCACAATATTCAAGTGTGTTTCTTAAGATGTGCAGTTTAATATTTATATCTTAGAATTTTATAATTAGATGCATTCATTACATGTACTTCGGATATTTTTTTTTTTTTTTGGTCTTTTCGAGACAGGGGCTCCCTGTAGTCCCAGCTGTCCTGGAACTCATTCTGTAGACCAGGCTGGCCTTGACCTCACAATGATCCACCTGCCTCTGCCTCCCAAGTGCTAGGATTAAAGGTGTATGCCACTACACCTGGCCCAAGATTTTTTATAGTTTCATTTAACTCATTTTTTTTTTTTTTGCCACATAAAAATCCATCATGTGGTCATATAACTTCTCTAAAATTCCTGTTAAAACTTGATAATTAGGGGCTGGAGAGATGGACTAGCAGTTAAGAGCACTGACCACTCTTACAGAGGACCCAGGTTGGAACCCCAGCACCCACATGGCGGCCGAGAAACGTCTGAAACTCCAATTCCAGGATAACTCCAGTTCCAGGGGAATCTGACACCCTCTTCTGACCTCCGTGGCATTGCACCACATGGGTGCACAGACCTGCATGCAGACAGTACATTCATACACATACAAAAATAAATAAAATAAAAAAAATAAAAAAAATTGATAATTAGCATCATAGTGTTACATAAAGCCATGAGTGTAAGGATCCCCTGAATGAAATGTGGTGCTCTTATATATCCCAAATCTAATTGGCTATTAGTTCTCTCCTTGGAGGAATAATTCATGGCGGATGCCACAAGCTTACATCCTCTTGTGTTTAGGAGAAGTTATAAGCCACAGTAAGACCTTGTCGTCTTTTACAGAAAAAATATAATTCATGGATTAGCATACCATCCAAACATCTGTGTCTATACCAAAGTAACCTACCATAATAATTAGTACTGTTTAAATACCTATATGTGTAATTGCTTGTGCTTCATTAGTAGGATTGAGAGGTTATACCTGGATAAACTGTCAGCCCATGAAAGGAAACAGCCAGAATTGACCAGAGTCCAAAATGACATCTCCAGAGAAAGTAGACTGTTTTGCTTCTCGTCCACCAGTACCCCTTTTCTAAGCCTAGGGAACAATCTGCGGAAGAGGGGGCGTGATAGAATGTAAGGGCTGCAATTGGGGTGAATGGTGAAACTACAGCAACATAGTCTGGACACTTATTTGATCAACATGATTGTAGATAAAAGCCCCACCAGCTGGATGGTGGGAGACATGGGCTCTGTGGGTTTGGGCATAGCTGCTTGCAAATTGGTTTTACATGAAGGATGCTTGTACTCATAACTTATTTCTTATTGTTAAAAAATAAAAATAAAAAAATTGAAAAGAAAAATCATGGTGGACAGAGTTTCTCCTGTTTATCCTCACATCACATGACAACATGAATGTTCCTCACCCCTGGAGATCATAAGGCACCATCTTGGAAGAAGATGTCATCTTTCACGAGGGAACTGGATCAGCTAGCAGCTTAATTATGTACATCCCATTCTCCAGTGTGGCCAGATAATAAATTTACGCTCTTAACAAATTATCCAATCTCATTATTTTCAAATATTTAACTTAATATTCACACATGCAAATAATATGTTTTGATTATAACACCACCCATTCCCATCCTTTCAAATTTTATGCACCATGAAATTCATGTGTTGAATGAATCTCAGTCACCAATGTATGGTAGTCAGAGTAAGAACATTCAGGGAGTGATTTAGTCATGAGAATACAGCCCTCATGGATAGAATTACAAACCTTATGCACTGGCTGAAAATTAAGGGATATTTGTTCCTTTTTGGTAATTTGTCCTTTAGCCATGTAAGGATACAATAGTCTTCTTTTCTGGGGGATATGCCAAAAAAGCACTAGCTTGTAAGCAGAGACCAAGCCTTTCCAAGATATCAAATGTGACAGAATGATCTTGTCTTTTTGGCCAGTAGAACTATGAGTAAACTATTTCTCATATATACATTGATAAATTACCTAAAATTTTAAATCAGGTAGTGAATGCACAGCTATATAACGTATTGTTTTTTGCAAGTTCATTTGAATTTTTCTTTAAAAGTCTTCATTTAAGCCGGGCGTGGTGGCGCATGCCTTTAATCCTAGCACTTGGGAGGCAGAGGCAGGCGGATCTTTGTGAGTTCAAGGCCAGCCTGGTCTACAGAGTGAGTTCCAGGACAGCTAGGACTACAGGGAGACCCTGTCTCAAAAAGACCAAAAAAAAAAATAAATAAATAAAAAATAAAAGTCTTCATTTAAATGTATACATATTTGGCATAAAATAAAAAGCACACAAGTAAATGCTTATATACCATATATGAAATGCTTATATGAGGCTTATTAAATAAAATAATACAAGTACAAATAAAGCACCTTTGTAATACCCTCTGATCTCATTTTCTCTCCAAAAGCAACTTCTCTCCTAAAACTATGTGTATCTTTCCATTGTTTGCACTGTCCTATATTTAGAAGTGTCCATGTATAGTAAGATTATTGATTTTAAAATTAAAATGTGTCAAAATATTGAAGTTTCCCTTTGGTGACATTTTTGTTTTCTTGTCTTTTTCTTTGTTATTTATTGAGGATTTAATACATGCGTATAATATGTTTTGTTCAAGTACACTACCCATTCCTCCCCTTCAATTTCTCTCCTATCCCTACTACCACTATACACTTTTAATTAGAGAAGGCACATCCCTAAAGAAGACACCTATATTCCACACTCCTCACAAACTTCAGGGATCATCACAAAATAGGGAGCAGAAAATAAGAGCCAGAGGCAGTGGATATCTACAGTAAAACAATGTTTTCAGGATACAACATTGTAGTTGCCATCTAAACTCACAGCACCTGTAACTATATGCAGAAGACCTTCACAAATTCAAGCTAGACGAAATTTCAACATGGATTGGGGAAGTTGTCAGAAAATCTCACCTCTAGGTTAGGAAGTAGTACTCCATTTTTTTTAAAGGAATAAAAATGGTGACATATTCTTAATTCAACATTTATATTTGGGCATTTTATGCATGCAGTGTATCATCCCTGTCACTCCTTATATTGTTCCATTATGTGCATAAAGTATAATTTATTTGTTACCCTATTTATGGAGAAGGGTTTTTGTTATTTTCCTAATTTTCATTGTTGTAATCAACACGACAATAAAACGAATTGGAATGCACTTACATAGACACACATACCTGAATGTTTTCAACAGAATACCCAAAAGTGCAATGACGGAGTTGTAAGTTATGAACATTTTCTTTACCAAAAGTTTCTTCATTGTAGTCAAACTTGACTGATACTGTGTACTTTCTCCATGATTATATAAATATTCCTTATTCCTTCTTACTGATACCTTGCTTTCTTTCTAAAAGTATTGATTATGAGAGGACATATAACATAGGAATAGTTAAAAAGTGAGGAATATTTTATCATGAGGTGACGAAGAAGGTACTAGGAATGTTGAAGAATATATGAAGTATTTTTGTAAAAAGAATGTCCTTACAAAATTTTGTGCTATGAAAGACCATAGGTTAGAGTATGTTAGATGTGATGGAAGGACCTTAGAAAATGTAGACAATACTACCAGCATTTTACTCATCTCTTAAATCGGTCTCTTTCTCTCAGAAAAAAAGAACAAAATCACCTTCTAAGATTAAGTGATTTTCTCCTAGTGGTACTTCAAGGTCATGAAGCTATGTTCCAAAGAGAAAGAGAACAGGTTTTGCATCCATTGTTTGGCAGTATTGTAAAGGACACATACTGTGCAGAAGAGACACACAGCCTCTGTCAATCATACAATCCAATAAACACACCTTTATTGTTAATTACCATTTTCTTTTTGTACTACAGTTTGCCAAATGGCATCGAATGCTGAAGCGCAGATGCTCATTAACATCATTTCTGATTTACTAATAATTCAGCACTGACAGTTTAATAAGTTTAGGATGCAAACCAAATATTATTTGTCAACACATTTTGGGGAAATGTTTTTCTTAACTCTTGAACTAAATAGCCTGTCCTTTTAATTATAATTGTACCAATAATATGTGTACTTTTAATTTACATTTAATATCTTAATGAACAGTTCTGAATATGTCTCAACCACTCTTTAGTTTGCCTTTACAATAGAGCATTTTCACTTAAGGAATTAATTGATTTTTTTTTAATTTTTTTTTAATTTTATTTATTTCGGTATGTGTATCAATGTACTGTCTGCATGCAGGTTTGTGCACCCGTGTCGTGCAATGCCGCGGAGTTCAGAAGAGGGTCTCGGATTCCCCTGGAACTGGAGTTCTCTTGGAACTGGAGTTTCAGACGGCTCTCGGCCGCCATGTGGGTGCTGGGGATCGAACCCGGGTCCTCTGCAAGAGCGGTCGGCGCTCTTAACCGCTAGGCCATCGCTCCAGCCCCCAGGAATTAATTGATTTTTAAACTTATCTGATATGTCTGTAAATGAATATGGAGATTAAGCTAAACTGATTTCTTTGAGGCACTATAGAGTCTTTAAATATGGTTTTTCTTGTGTAGAGATATGCTCAGGGAATTAATACTAAATGTGGTATAATGAACACTTCCTAAACTCATCTTAAATGTGTCTAACACTGTGAGACTTCCACATTTGTTCATCTGAAGGATTATGCTAAAGCAGGATGTAGTTTCTTCACCTTGAAGTGCCACTAGAGGAAACAACAAAAGGTTTGTCAGACATAACTAGGAATCCCCCAGGCAAAACTATTACTCTTACTATGCACCGTTATATTCATTTTGTTAGAGACAGGTGGTAGTTTCATGTAGATCGATATGTAAATCTTCTGACATTCTAAAATGCCATATTTTATTATTCAACACATGTCCTTTAACCCCATCTGGATTTGGTCAAAATAAGATTGTTGAACAGATTTATCTGGCGTAGGCTATACCAGAGAATACTAGCAATTCCTCATTGGTAATCTTATCCAATATTTTAAAATACTAAATACGTAATGCAAATGATACAGGCACTCATGTGTACCAGGGTAGGATATTGATGATATTGGGGCGGTCAACTTATAATACAATAGATTCTATAATCAAAGACTTTAGCTGGGATTCTTATTTAGAGAATCTCTTTTTTAATAGTTTTGGTGAAATGAAGTGACAAATAGACAAATACACTATAACCAGCATTGTACACTGAGGGAGAATTTTTTTAAAGCAAGGCTATCAAATTGTTGGTGACATTATTCTTTCCTCAATATTGTTTACACTTAACCTATTGAGGAAATAGATAAGAGTAAGAATGAATGATTCTGTCCCCCTGAAAATTAATCACTGAGAAGATTGTACTAAGGAAACTTTGCTCAAATAATTTGAAGTTAAGAATGAATCATCTTAAAGAATTGTCTTTAAGCCAGGCATGGTGGTGCACACCTTTAATCCTAGCACTCTGGAGGCAGAGGCAGGCGGATCTTTATGAGTTCAAGGCCAGCCTGGTCTACAGAGTGAGCTCCAGGCCAGCTGGGGCTACTAGGAGACCCTGTCTCAAAAAGACCAAAAAAAAAANAAAAAAAAAAAAAAAAAAAAAAAAAAAAAAAAAAAAGAATGAATCTGGCAACAAGTACAGATGATGCTGAAATGAAGTATTCAGAGACTAGTAAACCCATGACAGAAACCATAATGTTTGACAGACAAATGGGCAGATGGGAAATATTCTGCATTCAGGGATAGGAAAATCTTCATTTTAATTTCTTACTGCTCATACTGTGCAAACTAATCCATCAAAAAATTTTATGTACTATATCACAGGTATTTTTATAATTCCTTCATAAATGTTGTCTTATTTAATCACATTAAGAACTCTGGTGGGTATATAGTAAAAATGGTTTATGTAGACTCATATGCTCAGTGATCATTGAAAATTAAATTAGAACCCAAGTCTTCTAGACTTTCAGGGTGATTACTACAATTGGATATCTATATATTTATCAATAGATTGAAAATTACATAACCACCTTGCCAACTCACATGTTAATGAAAAATCAAGTGTGTAGATATGTTCCTTTTAAGTCCTAAAAGTGCTTTTATACAAACTCAAGGCATTTTTTTCTTCTACTTCCATCTTACTATGTATCACTTGTAGTGTATTCCTTACTGTCATTCACCACTTTCAGTGACTGAATAAATAAAATATTGGGCAGGCAAATGTTAAATGTAAGAATAAAAGTCTTCATTACTGTTTTCAAGGATTTCTCCTTCCAACTGAGAAGATATGTCAAACAATAATTTGCTTTCATCATCTCACTAATAAAAAAATAATAAAATATGTGCAATATAAATTGCTTTCTGAAAGTATACTTTGCAATGTTTTCAGAAAAGAGATCAATTTTAGTAGAAAGGATTATGAAGTCTCCAAGAAATATGTGTATAGATGTACAATTGCTAAATTTCATTGTATCTGATAGTTTATTGACTGTGGTGCATTCTCTATCACAACTCAATCTAAATAGCAATAATCATCACAAGGAATATCTGGTGACTAAATTGAGTCATGTCACTGGAATTAAAAATAAATGTGTTCATTTCCTCTCAAAAAGATAAATGTATGTAGTCCATTCAAATTTGTGTGAAACAATTACACTGTACACAGAGCTTAGGTTTTTTATGCTTAGGTCCAGCTGATTTTTGTGAGCATTTTGCCCTAAAACTTATTTGGAAAGTGCTTCTAACAACAGCAAAACATGGCATTTGTGTTCAAAATGAATATGCTCCCATCTCCAAAATTATAAGGCTGATAATGTATTCCAGATATTGAAATTCTATGTTTTATTCATTAATCAAAGAGATAATATAGTTAGCATTATCTGAGTTAAAATTGTCAGCATTATATTCACTTATATGTGTTTGATTATAGACTGGCAACTACAGAAATTAAATAGATACTGTTTTGTTTTGTTTCCTGGTATTTTTATTTTTTGAAGCATGGTCTTAGTATTTATCTCAGGCTCATCTAAAACCCATGATCCCTCTGCCTGGGCCTTCTAAATGCTAGGATTAAAGTCTTGCGCCACTACACATTACTCAAATGTATTCTGTTTGCTAAATCTGAAAAGATATAATAGGTAACTTTCCTTATTTCGCTCATTAGATACCTCTCAAAATTATGAATTGTATGAAAAATAATCCTAAGAAAATGTAAAAGATAGATAGAAGAATATAAACGATTTAAATAAAATGAAAAATTGGAGAAGAACATAGAGGTGAATTTCCTGGGTTTTGGATTTGTTCCCCTGAGTGATACAGAAATTGAAACCGGAGAAATGTCATCAGGTGGAGACACCAAGAGTGCTAATATAAATCTCTCTTCCATCCATAAAATCAGGAAGGGAGCAACCAAGGATCACAGAAAACGACTTTATAACTTTTTTAACTAAAACCAGCACCACAAGCATCCATACCTTTGTATTCATTAATGATTTTTCAATATATTTTATTGAATTTTTGTGCTTTTCAATGCATACATCATGATCATATTCAGATTCCTTCACTTATCTGCACCCCTTATAGCCCTTCACCAGATTTCATGCATTTTCACATATTTGTTGAAGCCTTTTGAGTCAAAGTTTTGTCCCCAGATGGCTGTGCCTCGGTGTGGGTTCAGCCACTGGAGTCTGGTCATTCCCTTAAAGAAGACCAATTCTCCCTTAGCCAGTAGTGTTCATCTGCCAATAGCTCCTCAGCTATGGTTGGAGCTTCTTAACATTTTCCCCAGTTCTATGCTGGGTTTTTGTTTGGTTTGAGTGTGCATAAGTCTTGTGCATGCTGTCACCATTGCTGTAACGCCATCTGATCAAGTTCCCAGAATCCTGGAAAACTCTGTTTCCTGGTAGTCATTGACTGCCCTTGGCTCATCAACAAAATTTGTCTAGGGAGACTGAGCTTTCAACTTCATTTCATTCTAAGGGGATGTCCTTCCTCTTCTCCACCAGGATTGTATCAGAACAGACCTAGTAGATGCTCAACACTTCAATTCTAAGAATCTATAATGCCATTCTCCACTATATCAGTGGAGGCCACTCGAGAAACCAGGAACTTCTACCATCCATGATATAAGGCACTATTCTACTCCAGGGTGTCAATGGGAAGTGAGTATGTAATCTGAAATTCAACAATCATTTCATTGCAGTAAAGTGACACTGTTTCATGGGAATAGAAATAAGTTTGAGCCTTTCAAAACATACCTAAAATGTATTGTATTCAATCAAACATCTATCTTTATTCCAAGGACCAGAAAAATATCAATTTGAATAAGAGAAAATGAATCAAGAAAACATGAATTATATTTTTTTGAATTTTCCATCAGACCTTGTGTTGATTTTTAATGTATTTTTTATTGAATATTTGTGCACATCATACAAAACATCTTAATATTTTTTGTTGTTTTTTTTTGAGACAAGGTCTCCCTGTAACCCCAGCTATCTTGGAACTCACTATGTTGACCAGGCTGGCCTTGAACTCAGAGATCTGCTTGCCACTGCCCCCCAAGTGCTGGGATTAAAGGCATGTGCCATAATCCTCCACCAGATTTCATGCATTTTGTGACATATGTTAAGGCCTATCAAGTCAAATTTGTGTACCCAGATGTCTCTCAGTGCACATTCATACACTGGAGTCTATGTTAATTTTAATGAGCAATTATAAATAATCTTGGAATAATTGTGAGATGTAGAATAATTCCAACGAGGATAAAGAAGGCATAGAAATTCTTGGGGAAATGTTAGAATTCATATTTATCCTTAATAAGTTTTAAAATGCAGTACATGTGTTTAAAAACAAAACGGAAGGAAAAGCATTTAAAAAATGAACTTGATGACAAAATAATTGAAACTACCCATTCAAAACTGGGGAAAAATAAAACAGAGATTCAAAAATATGTGTCAGTATAAAAGAAGGTATTAAGGTATTTAGCATGACATATTGGACAGAGATGATAAAGAGTAAAAAATGTTGAGCTATTAAAATATTTCTAACAATGGCTAAAATAATCCTGAAATTTGGTGAAAGACACAAACCACAAAAGTTCCAAGAAGTAAGTCAGTCTTTAAAATGCTAAAGGTAATGAAGTCCATACCAAGAAGTAAATTTGCACTTCTGAACTCCAAGGAAATAGTCCTTAAACCAATGAGAAAAAGCAAAATCAATACAAATGACAGACAATTTCTTATGAGAAATCCTGGAGACATATTTCAGGCACAAGAGGACTGAAATGCAGAAATCCATAACCAGAGGAATTTCATACTATTTATAAAAAGAGAAAAATATTCTGAAGGAAATTAAAAGAATTAATTTTCAGTAGTAGAAATATTGGTAAATACAATAACCTCCCCCCTATGAAGTTTCTAAATTATATTGGTTGAAGCAAAACTATAATGCTTCACACAACTTGACTTGTTTCTCTGGATTATTAAAAGATTTAAAAGCTAGAGAGTCTTGGCTTTCTGCTCCAGCCCCTGCTACTAAGCCTCTGACCACAATGGACTCTAATTCCCTGGAACCATCAATCTTAACCTTAAATAAACTTTTCCTTTAATAAGTTCCCTTGGTAATGGTGGTTTTCTAAGGACTGGTTTCTCCATGGACTGGATTCTCCATGGACTGGATTCTCCATGGCCTGAGGTTTTCATGGACTGGGTTCTTGATGGGCTCAGGTGTCCATGGACCCAACTTCACCATGGACTGATTTCTCCGTGACCAGTGTTCTTATTGGACTGAGTTCTACATAGACTGAGTTCAGCATGGTCTTGGGTCTCCATGGACCCATGATTCCCATGAGCTGAATTTTCCATGGACTGATGTTTCCATGGACTCAGTTCTCCATGGTCTATGTTCCACATGGAATGATTTCTCCATAGTCTGAGCTCTTCATGGATGGAGGTCCCCCATGGACCTGAATTCTCCATGACTGATTTCTCTGTGGACTGAGTACTCCTGGACTATTGTTTCTATGGGCAGTGAGATTTACCAATACATATGTAATTGAGTGAATTAAATTTGTCTGGGAGTAATAAAGGGAGGTACTATTATGTGAGTGGATCTAAAACATCAAATTACATAGTTTCAAAAATCACAAACATTCAATCAAAAACAAAAAAAGAATGAAATGGACAAAAATATGAATGATAAATATCTGAAAAAAGGATATGAGCAACATAAAAAATACTTAAAAGCTATTAAAGATGGAAGTAGGCAAAGGCGTGCTTAAAGAGTTATGCCTTCTGGGGCTGGAGAGATGGGTCAGAGGTTCAGAGCACCGACTGTTCTTGTAGAGGACCTGGGTTCAATTCCCAGCACCCACATGGTGGCCAAGAACCGCTTTTAAGCTGGGCATGGTGGTACATGCCTTGAATCCTAGTACTTGGGAGGCAGAGGCAGGTGTATCTCTATGAGTTCAAGGCCAGCCTGGTCTACAAAGTGAGTTCCAGGCCAGCTGGGGCTGTAGGGAGACCCTGTCTCAAAAAATATATATACAGGAATACTGCTTTAAGACCAAATATCCACATCAATGTCTGGCACATCATATGACATCACTACAGTAGTGGCACGTTTATCCTGGGGGCAATCAGTGTTTAACTACTTTGGCTTAAAGCCCTCTCAGTGAGAGGAAACTCAAGTGTGATACTCTAAACATAGCCAGATGCACACTGCTGGATAGGTCATAGACGTTAGAGAAGTTACCAAGGTTGTCACATTCCTAGGATAAGGTAACACCTTACTAACTGCAAAATAGGTATCCTTATATCTACAGACAAATATTCCAAACATTATTTAATAGAGAAGTTTCTTTTGCACCAGATGAAGAATAGTACAGAGTCCCACAACTGGACATACATAGATATTGTCTGTAAATCTCCCAAATCTAAGCCACGCTTCTACAATGCAATCTCTACATCTAAGGTTCATGCAGCATAGAACAAAGGGCCAAGCTTCCCTTTTATTAGGGAAGCTCCTCCGTGCAACAGGAGGCCAGGAACTCAAAAGGACATGAATGGCCAAACCATAGATTTTAGGAGTCTATACAGTCTATGGACAGGTCACCTACATTCAGCTTCACTCACCCAGGGCACAAGGAGCATTGCGGTATAGGGGGCTGAAAGATTATAAAAGCAGAGATGCAGTGCAAGGCCACAAGGAAATGAATCTTTTTTTTTTTTATTTCTGTATGTGTATGAATGTACTGTCTGCATGCAGGTTTATGCACCTGTGTCGTGCAATGCCGCGGAGGTCAGAAGAGGGTGTCGGATTCCCCTGGAACTGGAGTTCTCCTGGAATTGGAGTTTCGGACGGTTCCCGGCCGCCATGTGGGTGCTGGGGATCGAACCCGGGT